>JANAVB010044817.1:3876006-3933506 GCA_029216955.1 Iris pallida | reverse complement strand
ATATATATATATATATATATATCTTCTCAACCATAAAAAAATCTTCTCAACCATAGAATATGTTTTTTTCAACACGAAAATATCTATATAGTAATTAAAATAAATAAAGTTTTCTAGCCAAAATTTATTTAAACTAAAATTAAATAAAAATTTCAACAAAAAGGGGGAAGTGTAAGTATTTGTCCTTCATGTATCAGTTCTTGAAAGTAAAACGAGCGAATAGGAAAGGTAATGATCGAAACAAAATAAGTATAACTCGTTCTAGTCCCTATTGCACGGATACTCATCGATTGAGGAAAACTTATATACCTTAAAAGACTTGAGACCAATGTATGAATAATTGAATCAGAAATTATTTAAAAATAATTCCTTATGCCCAGAGAGAAGTAACTAAGCAATATGAATTCTCTGATATAATGATGATGATTAGAGCGGAAAGTTGCACAATGATCAAGATTAGGAAGGAAACGATTGAAGACAATTAGAAATTTAAACTTTAATATATGTCTTCTCTAAGATTCAAAGATTGAGAGAAAAATACATATATGTATCTAAAATAAATTAACTCGGAATGAGTAAATATATGGATAATCGAGTTAGGTCCGAACTCAATAAATAGAAATAAAATATACCTTTATGGAAAACAAATGGAACAACTAAGTGATACGATCAACGATGATAATATTTAGAGATGGCAGAAAAGATAATTTGAATAAATTATTAAGGTTAGGGATTGAATTCTAGAGAGGCCTAAGTTACGGAGTGAGCAGTCTACCCACCTTTGATCATACTATTATATCAAACACAATGGTATATCCCCCTATGAAAATTCCTCACTGTCACCCAATTAGGGTTTTAGAATTCAATAAATTCCTACGTAAATCGCGTGGACTATATAGCAACCTTAACTACCCAAACAATCAACTGAATAAGGGTTTTGTAGTCCTAGTCATTCTCCTAAAATTAAATTAGTCCTAATGAGAATGAGCATTTCCTAGTCGTAGGCTCGCAATAGTACGACTAACTTAAGTACTATCACTAGTTCGCACATTTTGCGAAGACAAACCTGCATGAGCCACCACAAAAACTTGTCACGACCCGTACCCGCTTTTTGGGATACGAGTGTGTGTCCATGCCAGCCTACGCCGCAGTGTCGGCGGTAGAATGTCAAGGCCATGATGCTCATAACCACATAATAAGAAAAACTTTATTTGCTCATTTACAAACTAAATTATTTTACAATATTTCAAAGTTTACATTTAATCCATGTACATTATCTCACAAAATAAAATAAATAAAATAACTAATCTTCTAGGATGACCTCAACATATCCATGCCTCCCAAATGTTAAGAGAAGTCGCGACTAACCTAAAAAATGTTGGTTTCCAATCAGGAATGGAACGAGTACATTCTAACAGCAGTTCTAATAATTTGACAAAATCTATAAAACATTAAATAATACTGACTCATGATGAATGGGTCAGCAAAAAATCATGGCAAGAGACATGTGAGTAAAAATATGAGAGCATGGCATTCAAGACAATGATGTAACTATGATAAACGACTGAAATAGGAACTGTAATGTAGCAAGACTACCTCTAAATAGTGAGTTGAAATACACTTTTGACATATAAACGGCTAAGGGTAAATCCAGCACGCCGCACGTGAATTGTGCAACTGCTATCTGACACGATCAGACATAATGGAATATTTCTGGGTATGTTTACATGTCTACTAGTGTATTTCCCCGTCCAACTAGTACTCATGGATCCAAACAGGTCACGAACACGGTAATATATTGGTCACGAACAACATGTAAAGAATCCATAACTACTATCTCGTGTAACCATCGTGTTTAGAATCAACAGGATATTAATATAAAATAGTACTAAATACATGAATCATAGAGATAATCAAATATGAAAACTATCAGAGATGTACTCGCCTAAGGTCCTTAGCTGATAAAATCGATACTACCAACCACTCAAATGAGCCATGAAAGTCAACTCGTGCAATCGTCTCCGGATGCTGAAACAGACATCACCAATGTGTTTGTCATAAAAGAAATGTCTAAGAATGCCTACCCAAAAGTCCAATTCTGGACACAGGGACAAAATCGTAATTCTGGGTCAAAATAATGTCCACCGTTGGACCCGCATTGCACCGAAAAGCATGCCAGTACCTACGGTCTCTAAAGTCGTCAAACTATATGTCTACGAGTCCGATTTGATAAGGCAAACCCAACCATATGTCCGAAGTTGGATTCCGACGGACCGTGCATAAATTTGTCCGTTGGATCGGGTCGCGCCAAAATAGCGTTCTGGACGACCTTCTCAGAATTGGACCAAACTTGGCATACAGGACCAAGAAAATGACACGATCCTGTTGGCGCAAGTTTTGTCTCGAGATGACAAACGTGCATGAAGTAATTGACTAATTTGCAAAGAGGCCATACGGGATATCTCGACGGATACACGTCGATTTCGTCATGTACACACAGCGAAATCGAGTTCCGTCGAATCCCACATGTCGACAACATCCATACGCGTCTTTCGATGCTCATGGGTTGCGACCACATCGCCCGGTTTGTCGGGATGCACGTCGTATCAGAAAATTTCCTAAAAATTCTTAATGTTTTAAGACTGTTTTTGTTGATTTTGGAAATCGAATAACTTCGCACATACTGAATGAAAACATGATCTAAAAGATGGATTTTATTCTCGTATATGTTTTCGGTGACTGCCTTAAACTAGTTTTCAAAATTACGCAATGATTGGTTCGAAATTTCCCTTCCAAAGTAGGGTTTGGGACTGAATTTTTATCCTATTTTGTGACAATTTTTTCGCCAAGTTAGCGTCAATTTTCTGGGTAATCTAGCACATCTAGTTTTGAACTAATTGAAGGGACTAGAAGGGGTTAGGGTTGTGTACATATCTGAGGAGACGGATCGAAGATTGATCAATCGTGCGCGAAGATATCGATGCACGAAGTTGCACTCTACAACTGAAGCAGATGCCTCTGTTGAGGCTGCTGCGTGTACAGCCACACTGTGAGGTGGTCCAGCGACCCAACGGTGGCACGCGCGACGGCGGAAAGGTGCGGCGGTTGTCGAGGGTTCGGGGTCGGCGGTCTGGAGTAGACTAGTCTAGAGTTAGGGTTTGTTCCTCCTCCTTTCTTTCTCTCTCTCTCTCTCTCTCTATATATATATATATATATATATATATATATATATATATATATATATATATATATATATATATATATATAGGGGTCGGTTGTGTTATGGGGCTCGGCAAGTGGGGGTTTCTCAACTCGCGAGATGATGTCATCTCGTGAGATTTGCTTTTTCTCTTTCTTTTTTTTCTTTTCTTTTTATTTCTATTTCTATTTTCCTTTTTTACTTTTTCCTTTTCTTTCCTTTTTATTCCTTGTGATAGATATATACACATATATAACTTATTATACCCCTATATATGTACTCATATGTTTACCTATATATATGCATACTCTAGATAAATGCAATTAATATTTCTTAAATATTCTAAGAATTTAATCTATTATTACAACATATAGTTATTACTCTTTAAATTATATATATATATATATATATATATATATATATATATATATATATATATATATATATATATATATATATATATATATATATAACCAATATTGGTATACTAGGAATACACAAGTATATATCGTATAAAATCCTAAAAATATAGAAATACATTACAAGAAAAAGGTTCATCATATTATAAGAATAAAATAACAATTTAATATCAATAACACGTATAATATATAACAAACGTCTCGCAAAAATATTTATTAGTCCAATAAAATAAAGTACAAAATATTTACATATATAGTAAATATACACCTATATTGACGTCTTTGGTCGCACCACATGCCTACATGGGCTCGGGTTCGATTCTGGTCCAGTTTGACTAGTTTGATACAACCGGGTCCCCTGAAGGTCATAATCTTAATAAATAAATAAGTAAATTATTTATAGGGTTCAATTCATAACTTAGCCTGGTTTTTCTAGTTAGAACACACCTACAGCTCGGCCTTCCCTACCAAGGCTAATACACTAGTCAAAGCATGCCACTGCACTATTCGTGCCATAATTTTTAGTCATCTTTCACTCCAAAACTTAACCATGACTAAGGCCTTCAATAATAATAATAATTAAATAATTAAATATTTATAAAATTCTACAAATTATTATTTAATTCAAATAAATAGTAAAAAAATATTTCAAAATTTTGGGAAGAGCAGTTACAATCTTCAACTTAGAGACCAGTCGGAATTGGGAGTTTCCAGCGACCACCAGCGACAAACCCTTATGGACGACAGTTAAATAGCCCTCCATAAGTGGTGGCCATTTGTTATTATACCTGAAAGGGCGACCCGGAGGCTTACATTGTTCCACCAACCGCACACATACTGGGCTATGATCGCTCGTAACAGCCGAAAGACCCTCAGCATACACATAAGGGAACTTGTCCAGCCAAGCATAATTGACTAGGACACGATCCAACTGACATGCAATACGATTCCGAGTGGCCTTGTTATGCCAAGTCCACATGTGACCTATCCTTCCCAGATCTGCAAGCTAGAGGACATAAGGTACTGTTGGAAATCCTGAAGGATCGAGTCCGGAATCACCCTACCCCAACCTTCTCATGTTGATATAGCACCACATTGAAATCACCCATGATTACCAGCGAAACTTGGTACTGCACATCCGCCATGACGCTGACACATGTAATGTCATGCCATAGTTCTTCTCTCCTTCGCTTGTCATTATGACCATAGGTCACACCAAATAAGAAGGATAGACCTCCTTTGTTAGGAATTAATACCATAATTAGTTGCTTAGTCACGAGCACCACATGTGCATCCCAGCAACTAGAGTCCTACCTGACCCAAGTACGTGCCATTCCACATATCTGTAGATTATGTACATGATGCCACGACAAAGTAGTTCTCCTAGATATCATCTCTAGAGATTTAATATTTGTTTCTAATAGACCGACTATGCTACATTGCTCCTTCCTTATCATCTCGCTACATTCCTTCCATCTTCCAATAGAACATATACCACGGATATTCCACGAGATCAACATCATGGAATCACCTGAGTATCCCCATTAGGACCATCAAGACTGTCAACTGGGCATCAACAGTCTCTGTTGGGGCAATATTCGTCGGCTCGTTGTCTCCACCCTATGGCTTAGACAACTTCGAGAGAACCTCCTGCCACCTAGGATTATTAATACAAATTGCCTCCCTACCGCCTTAGACATCATGAGTAGATAGACCTGCATCATCATGTGAAGCACAAGCCTCTTTCGACTCGAGTTGCCCGCAAAAGCAACCGAAGAACCACCCCTCATATTGCTGCTATGATTCCCATTCTGACGCGGTCCTCCTCTTGCATACCCAACCACCTTTTTATACCGTATTGCCGTAGCATCAGAGTTACTCTGCATGTCAGTATTTGCAGCCTGGAACACAAGCCCTCGTCCATTATTGTTTCCTACCGCCATGCCCGCCTGAACATCCCCATATGCTATAGCTTCAACCGCTCCTGAACCATCCCTTCTATTTGCCCTATTTAATATAATATCTATTTCTATCTTCATTCCCTGGTTGGTCTGATCTTTCGACGAATAGAGAATATTCATGTGTGAATCCCCTGCCGCTGCTATACTAGTTGTCCTTGTAGGAACGGGGGCCTAAACATCCAAAGCCGCCACACAATCCCTAGGAGGGTGTCCAAAGCAATGGCAAATCCGACGCGTAGGTGGAACCCATTCATACTCCACCCGTTGAGAGTAAACTCTCCTGAAGGTACCTTATATTCCAAGAAATGAGGAAGCTCTTTCTTTGTAGAAATCTCGACAAATACTCGAGCATATCCAGCCGTGTCCTGTATGCAATCGCCTTATTAACTTTAATTGGAATCCCCGCCATACTAGCTAACTTGGTTACCATACCAATACTCCAAAAATTGATCGGAAGCTCCGGAAAGTGAATCCAAACTGGGATCGAATATAGAACCTCCCTCTCACAGTGATGATCTTGTGTCCACGTCTTCATAATGATGAGGCAACAATCGAAAGTCTACGGCCCTCCTTGAAGTATTATGTCCCTAAACAGACATAGTAAAGCCATTATCCCTAGTGAAGAATTCAATATTGCCCTTAAGGCGCTACACCCGCTTCGTATATGCAAGAATCTAACCGTAAAACAGCTGATTACCTAGAACATAAAGTACCACCGTGTTACTCTAGTATTCTGTTGTTTCCGTAAGATCCTCGTCGGTGAACAAAGCCCGTTCACCCGTACCAACCCTCTTTTGAGGTACAAACTGCATATACCCTGCGCCCATGCTCGAACCAGAGCGACAACAATCTGCACATGCTTTGCTGACCACCCGATCAACCAATGGTTGCTTACCCTTCTTTGCCACCGTAGCCCACCGAACTCCATCGTCACCCGATCGAACTCCCTCTTGGCTCCTTCTAGTATTAGAACCCACCGGTCGTATACCTTTGACATCCGATACACGAGGACCCATAGCCACCTTGGGACGCCACTCCTCCATCGATGGTGTAACATCCCGCAAAGGCCTCTCACATGTCCGACGATCAACTTGGCGACTAGATTTTTTCTTATGAACCCCATTAGAGACCTGCACACTCCGACGTCGGCGCATAGTCGTCCACCCGTCTCCATCCGCCACCTCATCCTGCACCTGTGTGCCACCGCTTCCTCCTTCGGCAGACTGCACTCCCGGATCCCAGGCTAACTCCCCTAACCGTAACCCTAAATCGCCTTTAGGAGTAGCCGCTTGCATATCTTGTATTTCGATATATATATATATATATATATATATATATATATATATATATATATATATATATATATATATATATTGTAACACCGAGTTTTCCAGATGAGGGTATTTTTGAAATTTTGTATTTAATTGAATTTAATATTTGGAATTTAATATATTATTAAGAATGGTGTGATTTTAATATTATTTAATTGATTGCCATGTATTGTGATTAGCCTAACTTGGTTTGGACCCAACCTAGATTAGTCATAGATAGTCTCAGCTAACCATGGTTAGTGATTATTAGTATTAATTATATTTATTAGAATTAATATGATTTTTTAGTGATTTTTAGTGGAATTGATTTTGGGCCTATAGTTGACTTTGACTAGTGTTGACTAGAAGACTAACCTAGTGACTAACCTAGGTTAAGACCCCTTGGTTAGGTTAAGTAAACTTGTTTTGACCTAATTTAGTGAAGTTTAAGTCATTGAAACTTGTTTGGAGAGATTTGGAGTTGATTTGACTAATATGGCTTATGACTTCATAAGTCATGATTAATGACTTAGGCTTAATAGCCCATAGGCCCACACCATGAACCAAACCTAATCCTAATCAGCCTATGGCAGCCACTATTGATCCTTTCCCCCTATTTAATCCCCTCCTAGAATTTAGGGCTAGCCTCCATTGGGATTTGTGCAAGTTTTGGAAGAGGTGAGTCTCCATCTTTCTAAAATCATAGGAAATCCATTTCAACTCCATTTTCCTTCAAATCAATTGCATTAGGACCTAATTCTTCTGTTCTTTCTGTTTGTGTAAGAATATTTCAGAGTAGGATCAATTTGTGGGAGTTTTTGAGGCTTGGAGAACCATTCCATTTGAGGCTTTTGTGAGCTTTGCACATCAATAGGTATAATCTATTCTAACCCATGAAATTCCTGTTTAATTGCATTTCTAGGATGCCCTAGCCCTAACCTAACTCTAGGAATAGGAATCCCCAAAAGTTGTGTCCATTTCGTGTCCTAACAGGACACGTATCAGTGTCATGTTTGTTGTGTTTGATGTAATGCCTCAACCAATATTTTGTTCTAATTTCTGAAATATTTTTGAATGGAATTTTAGTTCTAGGGCTTGCTTAATGATTTTTGCTTTTATTTCCTAATCTTGGTGTCGTATCCACACGGGGACACGAACACGCGGGGACTGAAACACGTGCTGTGTCCTGCATCACGGGGTCAATAACTCCCGACACAGGACACGTGGACACGCCATTTTTGGCGAGGAGCTTGGGGCATCA
Organism: Iris pallida; assembly: GCA_029216955.1. Lineage (NCBI taxonomy): Eukaryota > Viridiplantae > Streptophyta > Magnoliopsida > Asparagales > Iridaceae > Iris > Iris pallida. Next base: position 3,925,356 of record JANAVB010044817.1, on the reverse strand, counting down.
TCTGCCACCATCCTCCCAAAAGATGGGAGCGCGTGGTTGCGTGTGCGAGGAGAAATCCTCCTCGTACTGGCCGCACTGGCCGCGCGCGCGCTGTGCACGCGTGGGATTCGACCACTAACACGGCTCTAAAGCCGACACGACACACACCTAGGACACTGTGCAGGGGCATACACGTGTAGCCCTATAGGTGGCGAACACGTGGGCACGATCACGAGTCGTGTCGTGCCCCGTGTCACGCGCGGGACACGCGTGCATGCGTGCACGACGCAGCGCACTGTCTGTGCACATGTGTGTGTTTGGACACGCTCGTGTCCACTTGGTGGGACACGAATGACTCGTGGGACACGGGTACAAGTGGTGAATGGGTTACCAACCATTTAATTGGTGTTTTTAACATGATTTTGATTTCGAAATTGGATTTCCTCCTTGGACTGGTACTCGTATCAGACTGGGTATCCTGAAATCTCATTTCCCTGTTTTTAAACTGATTTTTCCATGTTAATTACCTTGTTTAAATTCATGTGCAAATGTATTAATTGTTGCTAGGATGGTTACATGTGAGTTGGGGTTCGATTGGCCATTGGTTGGATTTTCGAAATGTAGAGAGGACTGATACATAAACTGTTTTCATTTTTTTTTCTGAATTTTAAGTTATTTTGAACTGTTTCCTGAGTATACTATAATTCCTGAGATTTTGCTCTCCTTTAATGGTATTGAATGTATTCCAGTTCCACATTGTTAATGCTACTGTTTACCTTTAATATTCACTGTTGTTTCCCTGTTAACTGAGATGCATGTTTAAATTCAAATCCTTGATATCCTAAATAGGTTTCCCTCCCCTTTTTCCTAACTGAAATGTTAGTTTTTAATTGGCATTTTTAATCTATTTACATGTGTATTAGCTACTGCTAGGTAGGATTTTGGGTTAGTTTAGGTTTTCACTCAAGTATTTGGAATTTGAACATGTGGGTTGGCTGTGCTAGGTGGACTGATACACAGTCCAGGGAAATTCAGTTTCCTGAAATTTCTTTCTTCTAGCAATGATGGAAGTTCATCCTTTTTTTTTACCCATTTAATTATACTAGCTAGATGCCTTTTGATTTCAACTAAATATGTTTTGGGATGTGGGGGTTTTGTTTGTGTAGGGATATAGGATTGGTTGGTATGGGAGTTGGGGCTTTGAGTTAATTGATTGAACTGTCGATTGATCTCAGTTTTCCTGAAAATTGGGAATGTTCATGTATGCTTTGCAGCCTTTACACACACTATTGTTGTATAAAGTCACACACACAACATCCCCTTCACATTAGTTCCCTGCCATTCACCATGTTCCTTTACTGTCATTTCCTGTTAGCCTAACACTCTCACATCCCCACTAGCACACACACCCACACACACAAGTGTCTCACCCCTCACCCTCATTCTCATGTTACACTAGCACACACACAAGTCCTCACACCTATGTATAACCCTCTTCACCCATACACTAGTAAATATATATGTCACTCCCTCACATACCATATGACACACACACTCTTGTATATGACACTCACATGTGTATCACACACAAGCCCACATGCCTATTGCCTCTCTTGACACACACACACCCTAGTGCATGCCTCACTGTTTTTTTCACTCACACACACTTTGAATATTCTTCACATGTTTCCCTTTCACTCTTTTCATATATATATATATATATATATATATATATATATATATATATATATATATATATATATATATATATATATATATATATATATATATTTTTTATTTTTTTATTTTTTTTTTATATATATATATATTATCTATAGGAACATATATATATATATATATATATATATATATATATATATATATATATATATATATATATATATATATATATATATATATATATATATATATATGTTCCTATAGATAATGTTGTGTGTTAATGTATATGTATGAGATAAGGTACTATATATTATGATATAGGGTATGGGTGATATTGTATAGTGGCTATAGGTTATGTATTTCAAGTTACATTATATAGCCTTGTTAATGTGTGTTTTTAGATATTAATGTGTGTATCCTATATTAGATTATATATATATTGGGTGCATTATAGTTAGGCTTATAGAGTGACATGTAGGTGAGTTATGGGTTGGCTATGGCATGGTATGTCAGTGTGGAGTGTAGAATAGACTGTTTAGCCTTGTTAGGACCTAGAATTGCTTGTTAGACCTAGAATAGACTAGTTTGACTAGTTTGACTTAGGTTTGACTTGGTTGACCTAGTTTGACTTCTAGGGTTGACCAGAGTTGACCAAGAGTTGACTTTGGTCTAGATTGACCTAGATTCATGTAGTATGCATCGTAGTGCATCTTATTACTCTGGACTCGTTGTGACTTGTACTGTTCTATAGGAGACAGACACACTCCTCGGACAGTATATATTCTCCAGATTCACCGGATACAGGCGAGTACATTCTCTGATAGTTCTTTCATTACTTGTCAATTACTGTACTTCAGTTCTAGATAGTTTTATGTGATTCTTACAACACGTATGGATATTTCTGGATTCATGTATGCGACACACATACCATCTGTCTGGCCTCTATTTTCTGGAACCACTACTGGCATCACCTTCTGGAATCACTACTAGAACCACCTACTGGAATCACCCTGAAATCTTTTGCTGGTATCATTATGTTTGGCTGGACTCATCCCGATTTCTCGTGTCGTTTTCTGGATTCACTTGTACTTGCTGGGCGGGAAAATATTGGAATAGGCATGTGAACATACCCAAATACTGGAACCACTCCCTTGGAATTAAACTGGAATGATAGCCGTCTCACACCCGGCCAGGTGTGTGATGTGCCGTATTACCTACAGCCGTTCACATGTCGATCCCGATATTTTAAAACACACTGTTAGAGTATAGGCTGGACTCACCCTGGAACCTTTGATCACCAACTGGACTCACCTTATACCGGACTCATCTTGTACTGGAATCACCTGGTATCAGATTTATGTTGTCTGGATTTACTTAGGTTTTGCACTTGTTTACATTTACATTCTGGACTTATATCATGTTGCTCTAGTTCAGCTAGTTTCTATTTACAGTCCTTATTGCTATGTTTCTTCTCTTGTTTTTACTTACCTTACTTTCCTTGCATCTTAACTGTTTCTCTATACCATCACCGGTATACAAACTTCCATATTTCATCAATAAAACTGTTTATAACTGCTTTATAGTTCTCTGTCATTTAATTGGGATTTCTTGATGAGTTGTACTCGTTCCTGTCCTGACTGGACTTGTTGAAATTTTACAGATGATTGCCCTGAGGGCACATGTCCTACATATTATGGACCCGGAGACGGGATGACTACCTTTGGCCCCGACTCTCAGGAGTGATCGAGATTTAGTTTAGTAGACTAGTATCTGTTTCCATGTTGAACTTGTTATAGAAGTTTTGAGACTTGTGTAGTATTTGAGATTTGTTGAGAGAGTTGTTATTATTTTAGTAGTTGTTCTTCTATTCTTAGTTTAATTTCTCTGTGTTTATCTTATCGTGCTTAGACTGTGATTGAGTTCAATATCTTATACTTGTCCTCCGTTCGGAGTTGATCATGATGAGTACATTATAATTGCGTGAGTTGCTGGTTAGATAGTAACCTAGGACAGTGCTCTACCGCCGACACTGCGGCGTAGGCTGGGCGTCGTTACGTATTCGTACCCTCACAGTGGGTGCGGGTCGTGACATATATATATATATATATATATATATATATATATATATATATATATATATCAAATTCTTCAATACAAATATCAAAAATTTGTATCGATACATCCCAAATTTGATTCATTGGTTGTTTATCCAATGGTTCTTATTAAATGAGTTTTCTTGGACTATTAATAGAGTAGGGAACATCATTTAATGTAGTTTTTGACTTTTGACCTCTTGGTAACTTGGTAGTATAGGTCATTCTTGACTTTAATTTTTTCAATGAACACTCTAAATAATTAACTCATATTTACTTTCTTTTTAAACTGATAAAAATTCACAAAATACCCTAAATTAACTCATATGGGATTGATTTAATTTGCAGCCTTGCTACATTCAATATTTTGAAGAACAACAATCCATCGTCGTCTTCGCCGTCATCATCACCTGGCCTGATTAAATGATATTCAGATTTTGTGCAGCCAAACAGTGGAAGACTGATTAAATGATATTCTAATTTTCTTGAACATACTTTAATATTAAATGAATAAATGATATTGAGATTATATTGACCACAATTACAAACAATATGAGTTCTTCCTATTTACAAGCAAGGATTGTTCTCTTCCTATTTGTTCTTTGTCACTATGAAGGTGGAGATCTCGGGATCGAGGATCGAGGACGAGCGTGGAGGGGATCTCGGGGAGCGGAGTGAGGGAGGGGATCGAACTCGAAGCCGATGGGGGAGATGCGGCCGGGGGAGGGGATCCGACGACCAAGATTGGCAGCGGAGGTGGCGGCGGGAGAAGGAGAGCTTGGAAGGCGGCAGAGGCGATGGGGGGGTGGTTCGTGTTCTTGAAGGGTTTGGAGTAGCCGCAGGAGCAGGGTAGGCGGAAGGGACGGTGAAGGAGGAGCACCGGTCATAGGAGCTCCATCGGCGGAAGGAGGAGGAGCTGCGGCGAAGGCTCTCCATGGGAAGAATCTAGGATTAGGGTTAGTATTAGTGTTTGGTAAGAATTTTAGGAATTCTTCTGTGACTGTGTGTTAGTTTCGGTGTTGCCTGAAAATTGGGAGAATTTTTGTTTCTCTTTCGTTTTGCTTAGTTCAAGGAGACGAATGTTTTTTTTGGTTTTCTCTAAGGGCACCACCCTTTTTGCTAGGGGCTAGCCCAAAAAACTTCCCAAATATTACAAATTTGCCATCAAAATTTTTTACTTGGGGATAGCCCAAGGAAAGGTATAAATACCAACTTTTATTTTTATTTTCTCTCTCCCTCTTTTCTTTTCTTTTCTCCCTCAACTCTTTTCTTCTCTCCCTCAACTCTAGGTCTAAGAATTTAACCCCAACTTTTTTCTTTTCTTCCTACATTTTTTCCAAATTGTTCTCTCCCTGAACTCTAGGTCATTGACTTCTCCCATTTATTGGTAAGTCAATGAATTAATATATGTTTAATGTTTTAAACATGAATTTCACATATAAAAGTTGAATTACGTGTTTAATGTAGAAAAATATTGAACATGGAACAACCGGGATCATCAAATGTTCCCGCCACGTCCGAAGAACACGTTCCCGCCACGTCTGAAGACTACTTTGATGCATCGGAAGCCCTCTTGGTAACTAAATTTTAACTTTTCATCGGGTTAAAATTCGTGTTGTGACACAGAGGACTGCCAGAGTGGCAGTCCCGATCATAGATTAGGACTGCCAGAGATGTGGCAGTCCTTCACATATGAATGACTGCTAGGACCCTGACAGTCCTACATATGACTGCCAGGGTCCTGGCAGTCCTTCTTATGTGAAGGACTGCCACCTCCCTGGCAGTCCTAATCTGTTATACTTGAATGCAGAGTTTTAGTCAATACATTTAGTAAAGGTGTTTGCTATTTATGGACACCAATTGCTGCTATTGACACAATTTGCTATTTATGGACACCAATCTTATGCATGGTCCTAATCTATGAAACCTATTTGCTTTATGATGTTGTCTAATTGTACTAACTTTTAAGTTCTATTGTAGGACTTGAGATCTTCCGATTTTACGGTACCGGCTCCAATTGCAGTCAATGTAGCTCATTTATTCTGGACCGATCTTTGTTTTCAATCAAGCGAGGGTGCGGTACATTGGTGTCGATAAGTTGGACGGAAAAACAACATAGTGCTAGTGATATCCAGATCGGCCCAAAATCGACCGGGACGACAAATTGTGGTGGTTGGCTGTGAAAGAGGTGGTGTGTTCAGAACGCACAAGAAAAACACAGTTATCCAAAGTAAAGTTCCAAGAAGAAATGTTGGAACGAGGAAATGTGGTTGTCCATTCACGATACATATTAGAAACGAAGAAGAAGGAAAATGGACAGTAGAAGTGAAGAATGGAACCCACAACCATGAGATTGTCGAGACACTATTGGGTCATCCGTATGTCGGACGGTTGAACCATACGGAGAAGAAGATAGTCGAAGACTTGTCCACCTCCGGAGTTGCACCGAGACAAATATATTTTGTCATACGACATAAAGATGATAAGAACAAGTCTACAATGAAGTCAATATACAACGCCCTATCTTCTTCAAACGCTGTCCGGACGAAATCAAGAATGGCGATGCAAGAAGTGCTCAAGTTGCTTGCCGATAATCATTATGTTGAGTTCCATAGAAGACATCCCCATAGTAATGAAGTAATTTCAATCTTTTGGGCTCATCCCGATTGCCCAAGTTTGGCCAGGTATTTTGCCGACGTATTAGTCCTTGATTGCACGTACAAGACCAATAAGTTCAAGATGCCTCTCTTTCATGTTGTCGGGTTCACCTCTACTTGGAAAACATTTCCAGTGGCCTTTTGCTTCATGAAGAGTGAGAAACTTGAAGACTACACCTGGGCGTTAGAGAAACTGAAAACACTTTACACTGGTCATACAGAGCCGTCAGTATTTGTTACAGACAGAGAGTATGCCCTAATTAATGTTATTCGCATTATTTTTCCTCAAGCGGATACATTGCTATGCACTTGGCATGTCAATCGTAATATCCAAGCCCAATGTACGTTGAAGTTTCGGAAGGAGGATGGTAAAATCGATATACAAATTTTTGACGAATTCTACAATGATTGAAATTGTGTGTGGCAAGCCTCTACGATTGCCAGTTACGACGCCGCATGGTACTTGTTCCAGCAAAAGTGGGAGGCGAGGGAGCCGGCATGCATTTCTTACATCAAAGATACATGGATTGAACCGCACAAAGAATAATTCGTCTTAGCATGGTCGAATGTGGTGAAGCGTTACGGCACGACAACTACCAACCGTGTCGAAGGAGCACACTCTTTATTGAAGAGACACCTAAAATCATCTCTCGGCAACTTTGTCTCTGTTTGGCAAGCTATACATTTATCAGTAGACCGGACGGTGAATGAAATTAAGGCATCATTTGAGATGAGTTTGAATATAGTCAAGCATGAGCATAGAAAGGAAGTACTCTTAGATGCTTTAATGCGCGTGGTACCTCACAAGACGTTGGCCTTAATAGTTGATGAGATAGAAAGGTCAAAGTTTGTCGGATTTGATCCCGAGGTTTGCGGGTGTGTATATCGACATACACTGGGCCTCCCTTGTGCACATCAGATTAATGAATATCGCCGTGAATCCATTCCTATTCCAGTAGATGCTGTCGATCAACGTTGGTGGCAGTTGTCTATGATGCCCCTGGTGAAGACGGACGATGATTTCTTCTTTTTGCCACAAGTGAAACTTCTCCACGCAAGGTGGTGTGCCTCAGTAGGAGTGGAACGGATGTCCATTGAGCTTAAAATCCAAGAAATTGCATTTTCTGTGACAACTAGAATGCATGAGCCGTCCGTTGTTTCCAATCCTAAAGGCAGGCCTCAAACAAGATTGACTAGTTCGCAGAAAAGAAGGCTGGAGTCGACTAAGAGAGATCCATCGTCCTTTAGCATGTTGAACGAAGCTTACAGCAACCTTTGCCTGCACGGAAGGGCAAGCTTATCGTTTGCTGAAAAATGGAGAAAATGGACCTCCCAAGAGAAGATACCGTTGCAAGCCAAATAACGAATTTGTATATTGACAAATTTCAACCTGCGCTTCGAAGTTATATTTGGTCTATTATCGATGTCCCCGGTGATGGCCATTGCGGATTTTATGCGCTTGCAAGGCATCTTGGTTATGATGACAAAGACGGATGGAGACGGGTGAGGCAGGAGTTGTACGAGGAGTTAGAGACTCGTCTTCCATTCTACTCCCGCATCCTAAGCGAAGAAACGGTTGCAAGTTTGTTGTTAAGTATCCCTTGTACCGACAGTGTTACCGGGAAAGACCACTACAGTTTGACATTTTGTATATGGAGGACCACTTTTGTATACAGTGAAATATGAAGTCCACTAATATATATGGAGTAAATTTTGTGTTGTATGTGTTTACTGTGTGATACCTGTGTTATATGTGTTTACCTGTGTTATACCTGTGTTATATGTGCCTACTTGTGTGCTATCTGTGTTATATGTGGTTACCTGTGTGTTATCTGTGTTATATAAGTGTACCTGTGTACAATTATGTGCGACAAAAGTTGGACTGTCACAGAGTTTCAGTTTGAGAAACTCTGTCACAGGATTTGATAGGTAGGACTGCCACCCCCTGGCAGTCCTACACTGAAGTAGGACTGCCAGCACCCTGGCAGTCCTACTTCAATGTAGGACTGCCACTGCTGGCAGTCCTACTTCAGTGTAGGACTGCCAGGGGGGTGGCAGTCCTACCTATCAAACTATGTGTAGAGTTTCATGTTTGAATCAAATTGTCACAGAGTATTAGAGTTAGGACTGCCACACCCCTGGAAGTCCTACACTGAAGTAGGACTGCCAGGGTGCTGGTAGTCCTAACTAAAACTTGCTGTTGCAGCAAGTTTTAGTTAGGACTGCCAGCACCCTAGCAGTCCTACTTCAGTGTAGGACTGTCAGGGGTGTGGCAGTCCTAACTATCAAACTCTGTGTGGAGTTTCATGTTTGAATCAAATTGTCACAAAGTATTAGAGTTAGGACTGCCACACCCCTGGCAGTCCTACACTGAAGTAGGACTGCCAGGGTGCTGGCAGTCCTAACTGAAACTTACTGTTGCAGCAAGTTTTAGTTAGGACTGCCAGCACCCTGGCAGTCCTACTTCAGTGTAGGACTGCCAGGGGGTGGCAGTCCTAATTATCAAACTCTATGTGGAGTTTCATGTTTGAATCAAATTATCACAGAGTATTAGAGTTAGGACTGCCACACCCCTGGCAGTCCTACACTGAAGTAGGACTGCCAGCACCCTGGCAGTCCTACTTTAGTGTAGGACTGCCAAGGGTGTGGCAGTCCTGATACTGATACTCTGTACATAAAAAACAACAAGTACATAAACAACAATAATTCATCACAACTTAAGATTCATAACAATAAAGAAACTCAATAATCCAACTACAATAAATCATCACAATAATTTATCACAACTACAATAATTCATCATAACTACTTAAGTTTCAAACATTCAACATCCAAATTAAGTTTCAAACAAGCAAAATATCTACAATAATTCATCACAAGTACGTAACTATTCCACATCCAACTTAAGTTTGAAACAAGAAAAATATCCAGATCCATCTATATATCATGCCGGGCCTTTGAACGAGACTCCCTATTGTTCATGAAGGGAAAGTCGACCACGTCGTCGATGCGATCAAGCTCGTTGGCGACCGCGACACTAGTGTCACTTTGGCAACCTCTCCTGGGCCAATTTTTTCACCTTTTGAGACTGAAAATGAAAGTATAAATGAATTAAGTCTACAAACATGAAAATCTCAGTATTATTACAAATACGGAACTCACCATCCTCACCAACCCAACATACAAGACGTTTTTGGAAGGAAGAGCTCCAATTGCTCCGACGGCCACGGGACCCGGGTTGGTAGGGTTCGACAACTTAGGATGTCCGACCCCCAGGAAGTACGGCATGTAGTCCTCGCTGCAGTCGGCCATCTGGGTGACCGATCGTCTTTCAGATTCCCGAAGTACATGTCGTTGCCACTCGGAGTAAAAGTCGGTCACCCAGTCGAAATCCGCTGGTTTGTAATTCAAAGGTTGGGTTCCGCGCGGAGGCTCCAACAGTCGTAGTGTGCGCTTCGGCACAGTTTGTACGAAGCCAAAATGACGAAGTACTCTATCGGGCATGTACGGTTCCGTGATATCATAGCATGTGATCATGCCATGAAATAAAAAAATTGGTTGGACCTCACGATTCAGCTCACGTAGATCCCGGTATGGATTCCAAAAAATCTGTAAGAAAATAGTTAACAACAAAACAAAATTAACATAAAAAAGTTAGTCAAAACATAGTACCTCTTCTGGCACCAAATTGTCTAATACTTCACGAATGGAAGCCAGTGTTTGCCAATTTTTGTTTTCCAGCTGGGATGGCCTCCATCGACACACTCTAGGAAGATGTTCAACATACTCTGGGTTCAGGTCACCCCGTCTGAGCATCGGAAAGTGATCGTATATCCATGCCTATTCAATTTATAAATGAATAGTAAAAAAATTAAACAAAAAATTGAAGTATACAAGATTAAATTGTTAGAAGTTTTCTTACATGTAGCAGAGTCTGACAGTCGGCCATTGTCTTAGTCCTGACACTGGATGCGATGTCGAGCTCGCGGTACAGATTGGCTAGGATACCGCTTCCCCGGAATATATCAATGAAGTCATCCACTTCAGATAAGTTGAGCATGTACCTAGCATGTATCGACGTTCCGAATTTGTCCGGAATGTCGACCGTTCCTAGGACGAACAGCATATACGCACGGGCCACCGCGTCGACCGTATCATCGTCATCGCCATCCACCTCCATATCCATGAACTGGTCCACCAGAAATGAAAGAGAAATTTCGTACGACTTCTTGAAGCCTGGTAGAGTTGTAAAACTCGTAGCCGGAACTCCAAGGTGGGTTGAGACGAAGTTGACGATCTTCTCGTACCATTTTACGGATTTCTCATTGGTGTAATGTTCTTTGGTCATTACACGCCCGGTCACTGGCAGCTCCAGTATCTGGTAGACGTCGTCAAGTGTAATGGTCATCTCCCCTGCTGGGAGATGAAATGTGTTGGTCTCCGGGTGCCATCTCTCCACAAAGGCGGATATGAGAGCACTATCCATTGTCCGATAGACGTTTTGTGCCAAATTGTGCAAGCCGCTCGGTATGATTTTGCTCCGGATGGCCTTTGATAAGCTTGCAAACTGCCAAGACACGATTTTCTTTCCGTGACTCACAACCCTAAGGATACGATATGTCCTCTGTATATCGAACAACAGAAAAATATATCAATTATGAAATACATATATATATATAGTATACTAAACTGGTAGCTTATAAACGTCATGTACATACCGGGTTCTTTCATATTTCATACGCAAAGTGGTTCTCAAAAGAAACCTACATTGAGCAACCGGGCGGACGGACAGGCGGCTCAGAAGGACCGGCCTCCTCAAATGGAGCAGAACCGTCTTGACGTGATAGGAGTCGGCCAATTGGCACGTCGTCGTCATCGGAAGAAGGCGTAGGAGTAGGAGCTCGTTGCTTCGACCGAGCTTGATGTGCCGGTGGCGACGTTCGAGACCGAGCTTGGGGCGCCGGTTCGAAAATTGTTATCGGACGCTCAAGAGGACGTCCCGCACGTTCCTTCCGCTTTGACACGGTAGGCCGTATTCTTTTGTTAGCGGTCGGTGGACTGCATGACAACATACAGTTATTAAATAATAGAAACAGCATGCAGTTACCCACCCCCATATGTCATAACAGTAGGACTGCCAGGCATGTGGCAGTCCTAATGAAAATCAGGACTGCCACAGTCCTGGCAGTCCTTTTTCACAAGAGGACTGCAAGGACTGTGGCAGTCTTGATTTTCATTAGGACTGCCACATGCCTGGCAGTCCTACTGTTATGAGACCCGAACTGCCACAACGACATCCTAGTTTATCGTGTTCTAGGGTTAGGGTTTCAACATAAAATGTGGGTTTCTTGTGTTCGAAAATTAGGGAAGAGAACGTGAAAGAGATTATAAACCTATTTTATCAAAACTTTTTCAAGAATTAAAAAAAAATCTAGGGTTTCGAATATAATGTACAAAATTCTCGAAGAAATTAGGGAAGAACGTACCTGGATTCCGGTTGCTTTGACTTGCGTGTCATCTCTTCGAGAAGGTTGTGGAAGAAATCTTGGTGGAGGGATTGAGAATGGAGTGGTGGAGAAGAAGAAATTAGGGTTTTAGGAGAGGGAGAGAGCTTTTTTTTTCTTCTTGAGGAGAGAGAGTGTAGAATGGAAATGAGAGTGAAATGAAAGGTTTGGGGGGTTGGGCTGCCCCTAGCAAGTTTTGGGTGCCCCCAGCAAATTCTCCACCTTCTTGGGCTGCCCCCAAGTAAGGGCTGCCTCCAAGCATTTTTTGTGGTGCCCGTAGAAAAAATCTTTTTTTTCTTTTTAGAAAGAGAATGCAGAGAGCAGAGTTCACGAAGAATGCGGGTGAGAATAAATTGATGCTCGGAACAGTCGTTATCCACGTATTCCCCATTTTATTTTGTAAATAATAAAGTTACACTTTTTGCATGTAAGTTCCAAATGTAGTTTTCTGACTTATGTCTCATAAAATATTCCAAATACAAAAATACGTGTAACTCGAAAAATCAAAAACTTTGTATTTTTAAAATAGTATAAAATACGTGCAATGCACGTGTATATATATATATATATATATATATATATATATATATATATATATATATATATATATATATATATATATATATAAGCTTCATATCATATATCTATAGGCTCCAAAATGAATAGGCCTAAACAAAATACAACTTCAGGCCCCAAAATGAAACGACCTAAACAAAATACACCTCCTAAGTGCACAAAAAAACCCAAAAACGTACATTAAGCCAACCGAGCGAAAAAATCTCTCTTGTTCTTCCTACTTTTGTAAACTCCTGGGATCTCCTTCTCGACGTAATTGCAACTCCCACCAGCCTTCTGAATCTGACGGTGAATTTCACGAATCAACTGATCTCTCCTGTAAAGAAATTCCTCTTATCTGAATTTGCTTCGGTTCTTCCACAAAACCCACACTAGGGCAGCTGCAACTATTCTTTGTCCGTGACTGGAATCTCCCAAACCCCACATTCGCATGTGCTCGTGAATGCCAGGACCGCAGCAAGCCACATTACACAACCCTCCGAAGTGTCTCCAAACCGCCACTGCTACCTCGCCATCGGTAAGGATGTGTGAGACTGATTCGACCTCAGGAGAAGAGCAACAGTAGCACTTGGAGGCTAAGAAAATCCCCAGTGTAGACAAAACATCATCTGTCGGGAGTTTGTTCCTTAACGCCCTTCGTACTATGAGAGACGACTTAGAGGGGGTGCACTGTGACCACACGTCTCCTCTGTTGCTATTGTTAACTGCGTGAGCCATCTTCCACGCGGAGGAGACAGTAAACCTGCCCGAAGTTTCTAGGGACCAAGAAAGAGTGTTTGGGTTGTTAGTGAGGCACGCCGCTGAGTTTCGTACCGCCTCGGCTCCGACCGGTCCAAACAATTCCCCGCCTTGTCCATGTCCCATTTACCATCTGGGAGACCTAAGGAGGCTATTGTGCTATGCTGCTATATGTAAGCCTCTGGGTTCAGGCGTCTGAAACTCGTCTAGTTCTCAAAAAGTAGACTAGACTCATTTTCCCACGTTATGCCGAGTGGACTATTCGCCAAGGAGCCTTCTTCGGAGAATTCTTGTCACGACCCGTCCTCGGTATAGGGGCACGAGTGCATGACATCGTCCAGCCTATGCCGCAGCATCAGCGGTAGAACGATGTCTAGGTCTACTAATCTAACTAATAATATAAATATCATCATATGTCGAGATAGTCATCTTCAAACGGAGGACAAGTAGTGATAATATATCCATACTCAATCACAATACTATAAGGAAGATAAATAGTACGAAAAGATAGTCTAAGGGTCAACAATTTCTCAAATACAAGTCTCAAAATAATAAACATGCTAAGAGTCATCAATTGGAGACAAATCCAGTTCAAACTTAGCCTAAATGAGTCGCTAAATAAGCCTCCTCAGCTGGAGCTAAACCCTTCCAAATAGGAGTGTAACACCCAGTTTTCCAGATGAGGGTTTTTTTTGAAATTTTGTAATTATAATTATTATTCATTGATATTTATTTCACATTATGATTTTTGGTAATTTTTAATAATTTTTAAACTATTTAAAACTGTTTTAAGTCATGACTTGTGATTTTGATGTGCTGCTAGTGAAACCTGAGAGACTGCATGACCTAGAGCCTAACCACGTCATTAGGATGATTTAATTGTTATTTTTAGCCTAGGGGTATTTTGGTCATTTGGCCTCCTTGAATTATTTTATGAATTATTGCACTGGTGATTATTGATTTGACTTTTGACTAGCTGCGACTTAAGAGACTGACCTAGACTTTGACCTTGACCTTGGTGCCTTAGTTGACTTGGCATGGGACCCTAATCAAGCTTAAGTTGGTCTTGGTTGACTTAAGTTGGCTATGTTTCATGAAGAGAGTAGGAGGATTTTTACATTGGACCAAAGGCTAAGGACTTGAGCTTGTGGGCTAGCAAACTTGGCCCAAGGCCCAATATGAGAACCCTAACCCTAGCTCTTCATTGGAGGCAGCCACAACAGCCCAAAAAGGACCTAACTTCAGCCTATAAAGTGTCTCTTCAAGACCACTTGCCTCTTTTAGAACACCCCTTTGTAGGAAACCCTAATTTCTTCCCCAAATTGTCTAACTCCTCCATTTCTCCACCAAATTGATCCCAACCTCTTGCATTTGGATCTAAATCTGGAGGGGAGGTTGAAGAAGGCTTGCTTGCAAGGAGTGGAGCTCTTTTGGACACAATTTGAGGGAGAGGGATTCTCTAAATTGGGGCTTTTCATTGAGACTTACTCTCAATAGGTAAAACCTATTGAAACCCTTCCATTTCCCGATTTCTTTGCATGGTAGCATTCATTTAGGTCAACCCTAGTTGTCCCCCAAGTATTGTAGGATTTTGTGTCCGTTACGTGTCCGTATCGGACACGTATCGGTCAATATATTCATGTGTTTGTTGAAATGTTTGAATGGGTTTTAAACCATTATTTTCAAAAAGTGTTTTTACAGTTTTGTAGCCATTAATGTGCTCAGTGAGGTCATGAAGGACTGAGAGTGCATCAGTGTCTGTGTCGTGTCCGCGAGCAGCGAGACTCATAGCACGAGGGCTCGTGCAGTGCTCGCGCTCTGCCCTGCTACTCGAGGGACAGTGTGCACAGTCTGTGACACTAGGGGACACGACACTTGGAGTGAGGCTTGGAGGCATGTCTGACATGCCAGCCCCCGAGTGGCGTGCCACCCCGTGTCGTGTCGGACTCAGGATTCGAGCTGCACGGATTGCTCGAACTGTGCACAGTGAGTGCGGTTTGGGTCCTGATACTCGATATTGGGTTTTGGGGGATTCAAAACTGATACAAATGGGTTTCAGTCGTTCAAGTATTTGATTTGGTTTTATAATGAATTGATTTGAGCCTTGTTTCGATTTGATTCGAGTTTATTTTAGCTTTGCTCCGAGTTTTAGTTGGGGTTGTTGAATCTGTTAATTCACTGACATTGTCAACGAGATACCATGGTTCAATTTGAGATGTAAATCTCAGTTAGCTCATATGGGTTATCTCGAGTATCAGGTTGTGATGACATGATTGGGATACATGGTATTCCCCTTGTTTCGAACAATAACTTTTATTTCTGAATTGTATTGTGTCATTTCCAGTCTGATACTTCAAGTATCAGCCTGTATTTCTGTTGGTTTTGTAATTTGAAATCAGGATTCTTGTAACACATTCATTTCCAGGTTGGGTTCTAGTTGTACTTAGAAACTTTCTATTGGTTTTGATTTCCAATTACTTCCCAAGATTTGTATCCAGATTATATGCTAAGTTAGTAGACTTCAGTTACCATTTCTTTTGTGTTTTTCCTGAATTGGTTTTTGCCAGGTTTCACATTACTCCTATATTATCTGAGTTAGTTGCCTTGGACTCATGGTGGTGCAGAGGATGAGTTTCGATTTGGCATTGTAGATTTTAGACTGAAAACCTGGTAATTGCTACACTGTCACATGTTTTTCCTGGGAATCAAATATCACTACAACTCACACACTCATTTCCAGGTTTTTGGGTTTCTTTCTATTTTGAAATTGAATTTGGAATTTGATGGTTTAGATCTCAGTTATGAACTGTGGAACTAATCCCAGTTTCATGCTCGAGAACACTTCCAGTTTTAATTTAAAATCTCGGATTGAATTGCCCATGTCATTCTCAGTTTGGTGTTTGTATTCCCTTGGTTTTTGCAATACCTTCACATGTTGATTTGGACTGTGATTTGGTTGATACCAGTTAGGATATTGATATTATTCTCAGATTCTTCATGTGAACTTAGTGTTCAGTTCTCATGTGCAATGTTTGGACTTCGAAATTTCTGAAATGGAACCCCATTCCCTGTTTTCCCATATTGATAACTTGGAAATCATTTCCTGAGTTTCTGTACACCCTTACTGTCAACATCCACACACACTGCCATTGCCATGTTTTCGTTTTCCACTGAACACACACACACACACACACACACAAAACTAAGATTTACATTACACCCCTTTGCACATTGCTTCCTAACCTGAGATCATGTTGGAATTGATAAATTGACATATACACTGTCCCCCTTTTCCTGATTTTAATATCTTGTTTTACTGAAATGTCAGGTTGGTAAGTTGTGAGGTTTAGCCATGGTTGGCTTGCCCTGCCTTAGGTTGCAGCAGCCATGGTTGGCCTGGTTTGGATTGCTTTGCAGCAAGTAGGCTATGCCATGGCTTTGCCTTGCAGGGCCTTTGTTGCAGCAGCTTGCTAATGCAGCAACAGGTCTTAGGGCCTGTACAGGCAGTGGCATTAGCAGTAGCATAGGCCTTGTGACTATGGTTAGGCCATAGATTTGATGGGGGAGTTGGGTTGAGTGTTTTGAGAAGAGGGAATGTTAGGATGTCTAGGTATTGATGTTTACTTAAGTTGAAATACCAGGTATTTGAGCCTATGTACATTGACAGTAGGCTGCCCCTTCAAGGGCAGCAGTATTGGAGGGAGAAGGATAGGACTTTGGGTGTTCAGTTTTGAGAGTGAGTCGAATCTCAGATTTCTGAGATGGGAGGAAGAGAGGTTAGGCTTGCTTTGGCTTGCTTTGATTTGGCTTGGCTTGCCATTGAATGGTTGAGAGATTTGTGTGAGAGTGTGAGTTCAATCAATGGGTTAGAGTATATGTGGTTTTGATATAGGATTAGATGTGGGAGGGGAACATAGTATTGGTTCAGTCTTCATAACTTTTGGTACTGTCTTGAACATTGATGTCCAGTTTACACTTGAATTCCTAGTTATAGGAGCCCTGTCCCCATATATATTTAACCTCTGATATAGGTTCATTCCCAGTTTGTCTTGATGTTCAGTTGTAGTTAAGTCAGGAATTGAACTTTAGGTTCAACTCCTTAGTAGCTAGCAGCTCATTCATTACCTATAACATTCCTTTGATGCTGTCCTTAACATAACCATATAGTTAGACCATATATGAGTCCATCCCTGTATATATAGGTCACTATATATATAAATACTTACTATCTAGTGTATATTATAACTATAGGCATATATTGTAGTTGATAGGAGTTTAGGTATTATATCCTATAGCTAGAATATAGGGTATGCAATATAGGTATATAAGTTTGAATATAAGGTTTAGTTATAGTATTGATACCATTACACCCTACCTAAACCTTTGACCTAGAACTTAGTAAATAGTCCCAATACCCAAAGTTTTAGGGCAAGGACCAAGATTGGCCTAGTTTGGCCAATAGATGACCAAGTTGACTTGTTGACCTAGTATGACCTAGGAAGAGCCTGGTTAACCTTGTTTGACTCTTAGTTGACCAAGGTTTGACAATTTAGCTAGCTATTGACTTGGTTTGACCCAGAGTTGACCAAGAGTTGACTTTGACCTAGTTTGACCTAGAAATCATGTAGTTTGTATTGTAGCTTTCAATTCTCTTGTATTTTACATATTATAACTTGTATTACTCTGTTTAGGACATTGTGACTCTGGTGCAGACATCTGACATTACACAACTCTTTTCAGAGTATCAGACGAGTACATTCTCTGATAGTTCTCTCATTTATTTGTCAATTACTGTACTTCAGTTCTAGTTAGCTGTATGTGATTCTCTGTTACAAACACGTATTTTTATTTCTGAATCCATGTATACGACACACATACTTACTTGTCTTACCTCTATTATTCGAATCACCATACGAATCACTATTCGAATCACCCTATTCGTATCTTCATATGTTGGTTGGACTTTTATTCGATTGATGTGTCGAACTTTGGATTCATTTGTATTAGATGGGCGGGGAAATACTTGATTAGACATGTGAACATTCCTACTATTCGAACCACCCTCTGTGAATATATTCGAACGATAGCCATTCCACACCCGGCCAGGTGTGTGATGTGCCGGATTTACCCTTAGCCGTTTACATGTCTAACTAAGTATTTTAAAACACACTTGGAGAATCTATTTGAATTATTATTAGAACATCATGTGAATCACCTTATTCGTATCACCTTATTCGATTCACCTTATTAGAATAATGATTAGAATTACATTCGACTCATCTTATATTAGACTCACATTGGGATTACACTCGACTTATATTGTACCATCTGAACTCATTATGTTACTCTAGTTCAGCTAGATTTTATTTTACAGTCTTCTTTGCTATGTTTCTCTTCTTGTTTAGTTACCTTACTCTTCTTGTACCTTAACTGCTCTCTACATCATTACTCGTACAAACTGCCATATTCATCAATACAACTGTCTATAACTGCTTTATAGTTCTCTGTCATTTACTTGGGTTTGCTAGATGAGATTGTGCTCGTTCCTGTTCTGACTGGACCTGTTGAAAATATTACAGATGCTTGCCCTGAGGACATTTGCCCTACTTGCCTTGGAGCAGGAGATGGCTTAGCTACCTATGGCCCCGACACTCAGGAGTGATACGGAGTTTAGTTAGTCTGTCTTGTTTTAGTTTTCCTGTTTAGATCTGGAGTTGTATATAGAGATTTGAGACTTGAGATGTATTGAGATTTTGAGTTTGTTGTTATTATATTAGTAGTTTTGTTGTCTTCAATTTCTTAGTGATCTTTCTGTGTTATCTTATCGTGCTTAGGCTGTGATTGAGTTACACCATATCTTATACTTGTCCTCCGTTCGGAGTTGATCTTGACGAGTACATTATATACTGCATGAGTTGATGGTTAGTTAGAGACTTAAAACAGCGTTCTACCGCCGACACTGCGGCGTAGGCTGGATATTGTTACGTACTCGTACCCTCACAGTGGGTGCGGGTCGTGACAAGGAGTCTTCCGATCTACGCCTACTACACCTTATGGGTCGTAATAGGTAGGACAACCGTCATCTAAAAAATATATCCAGTCAGGATTGGAGCGAGCACACCACTAATAGCAGTTCCAGTTAATTGACAAAAACTATAAAACTGTAAATGGAGAGTACGATAAATGATAAAGTAGAACTATCAATATGTAATCGTAACCTGACAATAGTACTATGAAGATCAAATGATGTGAAGAGTACAATGTACAAGAATGGAAATAAATAGACAACATGTAAGTACAGTCCAAGAAATATAATAGGAACAATAAATACTATAAATACTATGTGTTTGAAATACTAGTTTCGAGATGTGATCAGCTTGAAAACTTATACAATAGCTAGGTGGCCTGGTTAATCATACATGAGGTGTACGATTAACACTTACAATGTTTACAATGACAATAGGGATTTGATCACATCTCTCACTAGGATTTTTTCCGCCCCAACTAGTACAGTGGATCCAACCATGACACATTACGTTACACGAGCAATGTTTTACGATACTATCATGTACAATGTCTAATGTACATGTCGTGTACGATGTCAATACGATAACCATGATAATATCTCATGACTGAAGATCCAACTATATACTAGTCCATGTACTATCGTGTCAGAATCAAATATAGCATCACTAAATACAAGATTCATAGTAGATATCAAATAATAGAAACTATCAGAGAATGTACTCGTCTGAGATCCGGTAGAAAATATCAACAATGTTCGATACGATGCCTCGAAGACCTAAATATGGAATATTATATCACTGTCAAATTTTGGAATGAAGACACGTCAAACTAGTCCAATTCTAGGTCAATAAGTCATTTCTAGGTCAAATTGGTCAAACTAGGTCAACACTAGGTCTTTGTGGTTAAACTAGGCCAATCAAAGTTATCCTAGCTAATATTAGATACCACTAGCTAATACATTATGCTATGTACCATAATATACATAGACATAACTCATACCAATATACCCATTACCCTTTTTTTTACCCTTTACCCCGTGTATCTTAATATTATCTATATACATTACTTTAACATATATCCCTTACCCTTTTACCTATGTGTTTCTCCTAACATTCCTACCCTAGACAATACCTTACTTACATAATCTACTTACCATATTATAATCTACTCTCCCACATTTACCTTACCCTACTCTAACATAACACACTATACTATGATACTATACCATGATTCCCAACAATGGTACACTCTAATACCATCCCCATATACGTTCTACCACTCTTTTCCTCAATTACCTACCCCTCTAGGATATACCATGGTACAACCAGAGACACCAAATCATTCCACACCTATGTTCATCCTCACATGACACACACTCACACATTATTAACTAATATTCAACTGGTTGTTCAACAACATAGGCCAAATAGCCTGCTATTAAGACTGTTGTTGAACCTCTTCACGTTTCCACACGTTTGCCACAAGCCTGGATAACTGATGCTAAGTCAATCCTGTGCACTTGTGTGCACAAGGGCCTTGACTCCCAACTGTTGTCACTAACAAGAACTCCCCTCAAGCTCCTGTAGTTGTTTCACCCATCTCCAAACAAATCCCCTCCATGTACCTGCTGTTAATAACAGAGTTCCCTTCCCTTACTCTCTACTCCGCTAAACCACTCTACTACGAGGACACTACGCATACAATCACTTGGCACACATATGTGTTTAGTACTAACATACTCCCCCTCTCTAATCCCCTGCACTGCTTGTTGTTCATCATAGGAACCCCCTTCCTCCACACACTATTGTATTTCCAATCTAAACCCAGAACAGCAGATCTGTTCTGCTGTTGTATCATACTGAAATACCCCTCTCTAATAACTCACCAATGTTATCCCTTGCATAGACCAAACTCTGACCCTTTCCTAATGTTGCTGCTAACTTCACTACAAAGCCCACTATCCAACAGCAATCCCCAAATCTTGCATTTACCTGCTGCCCTCATAGCCCTGTACCAAACAGCAATGCTGTTGCTGCTTCTCGAGTCTCACCTGTGAAGTGAGATGCCCTCTTATCCTATTGCTAACAGGGGAGTTGAAGAAGGCTTTGCAAGAAATAATCGAAAAAAGAAGAAAGATTCTAATTTGAATGGAAAACTGCAAGGAGTTGGAATAATATCAAAAGATTTAGCAATAAAGAGGAACCTTAACCTGTGTGAGTGCTTCTTTCTGCCTATATCTTGAGACCTGAAGGCTCACTGTTGCCCAATAAAAATATGGTTTGACAATCTATCAATTTGAAAGATTAAAATCAAAATAAAAAGGTAGAACGTCATTAGCGAGAAAGATATGAATTAGACTACAGAATGATGTCCCAACCAATAATAAATATTATTCAGCTGACCTAAATAGGTGCAGTTTCTGATGCACCTTCTAGAATACTAACATGCTGTCACAGACCACAAAATTCCCCCCTCATATTTCCTACTGCCATGACACCATCATACAAGACACTATCTAGTCACAGGACACACACTATAGGCACCTATCCTAATCTATGTCCAATCTATAGGTAACACAAAATTATGCACAAGCACACTTAGATCACTGTAACAGCCCCTCCCCACTACTCGAGTCTCTGTGTATAGGCCAAAAACACACACACAGAGGCCAAGCCTTCCTATCTACAAACCCTTGCCTTCTCTGCTTGACAACCCTGTGCGCAGGTGCACAGGTGAACAAGGCATGTCCCTAGCCTACAGGGCAGTTCCCTTAACTGCTCTAAGTTCCTGTGCAGGAACCCCTTTAGTTCCCTGCCTAATTTTCCTAATTGTTGTTGATCAAAAGACCAAGGCACTGCTCCCTACAGGATTGCTTCCCCAACCCTTTACTGCAATATAACATGTACACCAACATTTATGTATTATAAGCAATACATCCAACTCCCTATCCTAACACACACAAACACACTAGCTTAACTGATACATCCAGTTTCCACACAGAAAACAGAGCACTGTACACACCACATTTCCTATACTGTATGCATCCAGGATATATATATATATATATATATATATATATATATATATATATATATATATATATATAATGGCAGCGGGAGCAGCGGGCGATCGGGTGACTCGGGAAGGGTCGGCTAGGGTTCCTCCCCCGCGGCC
Source organism: Iris pallida (assembly GCA_029216955.1). Taxonomy (NCBI): domain Eukaryota; kingdom Viridiplantae; phylum Streptophyta; class Magnoliopsida; order Asparagales; family Iridaceae; genus Iris; species Iris pallida. Next base: position 3,902,928 of record JANAVB010044817.1, on the reverse strand, counting down.
ACCGGACCCCCTCGCCGGCGGGGGGAGGAAGAGCGGGAAGAAGAGGGGGGGGGGGGGGGGGGGGGCAGCCCCCCCAGGTCGGCGGCGGTGGCCACAAAGGCGGGGAGGGGGGGATCGATCGCTGGTGGGGGGGTCGGGCGGACCCCCCGGTTCTTGTGCAGGCGGTGGCGACCCCCCAGGCGGGGGGGGAGGGGGGGGGGGGGGGGAGGGCGGACCCCCCCGGGAAGGTGCAGGCGGCAGCGCCCCCTCCGACGGTGGGAGGGGGGGGGGTTCGACGGTGGGGGGGTCGGGCGGACCCCCTCCGGCGGTGGTTGCGGTGCGCCCCTCAGCCGGGAGAGATTTGGGGTCGGATCCGGTGGCTACGGTAGGGGATCGGATTCGGGGGGTCTCCAACGCTCCGAATTTCGAATTCGGAGCAGGATCTGGATCTCAGGAGGGCTAGTTGGAGGGAGGTGGTTGGACGACAGTTACACGTCGTCTCGCGGCGAAGACCGGTGGAAAGGTAGGAGGCGGACAGGGTCATTTTAGGGATCGCTACCCTGCTGACAGACGTCAAGGCGGGTCAGGGGCGCGGCCATCGGCTCGTGGTCCTGTGGCGTCTGCTGGGTGATCGGTGCGCTGGCGGCCCAAGGCGACTGCGGCGGAAAAGGGGAAGAGCAAGGTGGTGGAACTTGGCGGTCAGGAGTCTGGGTCTGCTCCCCCGGGGGTTGTCTCCATGCCACATAGGACGACTACCAGGCCGGCTGGCAGGTCCTGGACAGACATTTGCAAACCTATAGGACCGAAAAATCTCACATCGATGGAGTACGTGCCTCCGATTAAGGCATGGAGGGGTTTCCGGGCCTCGTTCTCTGCGGAGGAGATAGAGAAGGTGACGGCCTACTGAGAGAATACTCTGGTTCTGTACATCCTAGGCAACAAGCCTTTCTACGGACAGATCCGGGGTTATGCAGCACGAGTCTTGCAGCCTAAGAGCAGTATGGAGTTCTTTGCTCGCGAGAACGAATTTTACTATGTGAAGTTTGGGCTTGCGGAGGATGTCGCACAGATCCTGCAAGGCGGCCCCTGGACGTTTGACGGCAGACTTATCATTCTGAAGGAATGGACCCCAGAACTTAGATGTGAGAGGGAAATTTTGAATGTCATCCCTGTATGGATTCGTTTCCCTGAGTTCCCTGTCCGGTTCTGGAGTATCCCATTGCTGATGCGCCTGACGAGCTTGGTGGACACCCCGATCAAGGCGGATGAAGCTACTACCTTTCGTTCGAGGTTGATATATGCCAGAATTTTTGTGGAGATCCGGGCTGGGGGGGAGCTACCGGAGATGGTGGAGTATGAAATTCCTTCTAGAGAGGTGCTATCCCAGAAGGTGGAATACGAATGGCTTCTACCTACCTGTTCACGATGTTCTTGTTTTGGACATCTGGCCAGTGCTTGTTCGTCAGTAGGCCCCCCGGTGGAGCCTAATATTCCATGTAGTGAGGTTTCAGATTCACCCCGTGACATGGATTCCAGAGATGACAGTGGAGAGGAGGTCTTGGCGGGAGGGACTACTCCTCCAATGGGTGATGGCGGACTGAGCCTCATTGTCTCTACCCTGGCTCCCATGAGTGGGGCTGTGATCTCCGGCCCGGTGCAGAGGGGTATGATTACCAGAGGCATGGTGGCGTCGGGAAGAGAGGAGCGAGAGGGTGGCGGATCGGCAGAGGGGCATGTTTACTGTAGGAAGCGACGTGCTGTTGGACCGCTGAGTGACGGTCCCTCCAGGGAGGGAGGGCATCCTTCTGCCAGGGAGGAGACTGTGTGTGTTGACAACCCTGCCTGGGCGATGGTGCTCTCCCAGGTCGTTCCCCAGCAGGCCATTCCGACTGGGATGGAGGAGAATATATTAGCGTCGTATGTGGTACAATTCCCAGGTGCCAATCCGGATGTTTTCCAGGGGATCCATCCTCTCATTAATTAATGGCTATCATTGCCTGGAATGTGAGAGGGCCGTGTTCGCTAGGGAGGTGGAGAGAGATTTGTGGGGTTCTACACAGAGAGAAGTGCGACATCTCTATACTGTTAGAATCGAAGATCAAATGTGAAAAGACCCTTACTCGGAGGACCCCAACACATTGGGAACAAGTTCACAACCTGGCTCTATGTGACATAGCCAGGATTTGGGTCAGATGGAACTCGAAGAGCTGGAAAGGGGACTTGATCTTGATGACGAAGCAGTTGATCGCCATTTCCTTCTCGAACAAAGGTGGCTTTCGGTTTTTGCTGGGGCCGGTCTACAGCCACAACGACAGAAGGAGACGGGAGTCCCTGTGGAGCGACATCTCCAGGGTGGCCGCCGCTGCTGATTCGTCGGCTCTTCTGCTTCTTCTGATCGGGGACTTCAACGCCCTTCTGCACCGAGGGGAGAAGGTGGGCGGTTGTCCAGTTCTAGACTCTATCTTATATGATTTCCAGAGATGTCTCCTCCAGGCGGGGCTCCAGGGATTGTCGCGTTCAGGCTTCATTTGGACTTGGCATAATAAAGCAATCTGGAACAGGGTTGCTTGCCAGCTTGATCGAGCCCTGGCACTACCAGAATAAGTCGTTTTAGCGACGCATAAAGACGTCGCTAAAACGACAAATTTCGTCGCTAAAAATATTTAGCGACGAAATTACCGACGTTTAAAGCTGGTCGCGGAAATGTAAGTCGCTGATCTTCAAAACGTCGCCAAACGTCGCAAGTACCGACGTTTACCGACGTATATCTACGTCGGTATATTACCGACGTCTACCGTCGTGTCGTCGGTGTATTAGCGACGTATTACTTCGTGTCGCTACGCGTCGGTAACTTTACCGACGGATTACCGTCGTGTCGTCAGTGGTCTAGTGACGTGTCCAAAGTCGCTACACGTCGGTAAATTCTGGGAATTCCTGGGATAATTACCGACGTTCCCCGACGTATAATGACGTCGGTAAACGTCGGTGCCCTGGAAAATATCGCAGATTTACCGACGTTGACCGACGCAAACGTACGTCGGTGGACGTCGGTAAACGTCGATAAACGTCGCTAAATCTGCAAAAAAAAAATAATAATAATAAAATACAGAATGTCCATTTCTCCCTGCAGTTTAAAAAGATAACCATTTCTCACTGTAGAATAGGATCCAAACAATCACAGAATGTCCATTTCTCACTGTACACAGGTTTCAGTCCCTATAACCATGTCTACAACAATCACACAACAACAAGTATCCAAATAACCAATTCTACACCAAATAACAAAGTCTACAACCAAATAACCAAAGTCTACACACAACCAACAAATAGAATAGGATCCAAACATCCAAATCTACACAACCAACAAATATCCAAGTCACAAACAAAGAATGAAACAAACACAAAGAAACAGTCCTAACTAGGACTACTAGGAATCTGGTGCAGGAGGGGCACCGCCACGACGAAAGGATAAGAACAACTCATACTCCTCAAGTGAAATCGATATCGATGGAGGAGGCAGTGACGTCGGTGGAGTCGGTGTCGAAAAAGAAGGCGGTGGAGGCGGCGGAGTCGACGACGATGAAGGCGCACCCGGAGGACCAGCATGCTCCAACGCTGTAAGTCGCTGGTGGTATGAATCCATGATAGATAACATTCTATCACTGCTCTGGACCATCGACTCTTGCGCCAATCTCATCTTCTCGGCCATGGTCACCTGTCCTGTCTGCAGCTCCGTCACCGTGCGCTTTAACCCTCCAACGGTGCGCTCTGTCCTCTCAGTCGTCTCCCTGAGTTCCATAATGCCGCAGTCGAGCGCATCCAATCGTGCTAGCAGCGTAGGATCCTCCGTAGGGTGCTGAGACTGCTCCTCGATCCGTCGTAGCAGGTCGTCACGGAGAGACTTCATCATCTGGTGGACTCGGGCAGACTCCTGGGACGGCTGTGGACCATGCACACTAGCAGGAGATGTCCTAGAGGACTGGGTCGCAACTAGGGCGCCATAGGATCCCGTACCATAGTACGTACCCCTACGGAGTCCACCAGCGACGGCAATCCACAGCTCATCCTCCGACAGAGCTTGAGTAGACTGCGAGAAAGTACCGGCCTCTCCTGCATCAGGTGCACTAGTGTCACACCCCGATTCCGTAGAATCGATAGTCGTCCTCCGGGCGTGATGCCATACGAACCTAAGTTGCGATCGCACAAGGCATAGTCATAAGGTTATCCGAAACACAACATCAAGTTAGAGTACGCAGAGAAATTGATTGGCACATTTGAAATAGAAGTAAACTTTTTCATTGATAATAAAACTTCATTTACATTGACTTCATTACATTCATTGCCGTGCGGGCTACAATATAACTCGACTTACAAAATGAACGCCGATGAGATAGTCGTTACATACATTACACCCCTTTATACAAGCAAAAACTATTACACATTTCCACCTGCGATCGAGGGAAGCCGAGTCGCCATTGGTCTTCTTTTGTACTGAATGCGGAGTCTTCAAAAGGAATTCAGAAACAAGCCTTTACACGGACGAGGTTTCAAAAGTGTCCACGCCGCCTTGAGATTTTAGGTGGCACGCCCTTCGTGGTTCGGGGTACCTGCGTGGAGAGCGAGGATCAGTACATTACACTTTGTACTGGTGCGTGGCAAGTTAAGTTCCCAGCTCTCATTTGGTTGAATGAGTTTATATGACTTAGTTCATGAATGTTTCTAACCATCCTAATGAATTTCAAGCGAGCAATGACAAGCATAATGTAATTTACGTCAGAACTTACCCCCGGCGGACCGCGCCGCGCCTTTTGAGACTTACCATGTTCTTTCCTGTCAATTGTTATTATTTTTCATACCAAGTGCAATATTACGTGTGATTGGTCACTGACACCACAAGCCATCCTGGACTTATAGCTTTGTTAGTCGGGGCCCTTTCAACGCAAGTAGCGAGCCCCGCTGAAAGTCCCCGCCTAACCCGTGCTATCATCCAGCACAGCTATACCGTGTTTCCTCCTAGGCCGAGTCGGTCCCGTGGCCCCGGGTTGTCGCTCGAGGAAACTTTCTCCTTGTCGACAAGTTGTCCAATGACCGAGTTAAGACAACATTTAGTTATTAAGGCCTAGCCTACTTTCTCTTTAAAACTTGATTATTTTACTGTGTCCGTGCCTTTGCTTTCATTCTTTCATCCGCAACAACACTATCGATTTACTTAAGAAGGGGTCGAGAAGAGAAGGGTCAGCCACTCACCTTGAGTTTACTTCGGCGAGAGAACTTGTTGGTCGCGCTAGACGTCGCCTACGCGATTACCTAAAATCGCACAAGCAACCGATTAGAACACTGCATTATTCAAGGAGTTCGATAGGAAATGCGAGTTCGAAATACAAGCCATGAAAACCATCGAAAACATTCACGAAAGCGCATTCAGAAAACAAAGCCAAAACCAACGCAAGCGGCGTGAAAAGCAGAGCAACGGGAGGTCTCTCCCGACTCAGCCGCAGAGTCAATCCTCGAGGCGCAACCCGCTGAATATGGGACTTGGTTCCGAAGAAGACATTCCATAATGGGGAATGTATCTTAATTCAACCGTTCCCGTTCGATTGACTCGGTCGATCCCGACCTATCGGTCCCGACCGAATCGATAGCGACAGTGTTCCTTTCTCGCGCACCCCGTGGACAATGTACGGGGCACGATGTAGGGACGGGGCACTACACCATAACCAACTAAGAAAATGTTTCGTCCTCGAAACTTAAGAATAGAACCTACCTCTACGAGAACAATGAAGGGAACTTCTCCTTCATTTCTGACTCAAGCTCCCACGTCGACTCCTCGACCGAATGGTTTCTCCCGAGGACGCGGACTAGAGGAATAGCATGGTTGCGGAGAGGTTTATCCTTGCGCTCCAAGATTTGCACCGGCTCTTCGACATATGACAAGTCCGCCTTCAGGTCCAGCTTACCCAAATCTACCACATGCCCCGGATCGTGCACGTACTTCCGCAATTGCGAGACGTGGAAGACGTCATGTACCTCTGACAATGCAGGCGGCAAGGCGAGTTGGTAAGCTACCGGGACGACTCGCTTCAATATTTCGAACGGGCCAACAAATCTTGGGCTCAACTTTCCTTTCGCACCGAACCGGGAAACTCCACGCATAGGCATCACCTTCAGGAATACATGGTCGCCTTCCGAGAACTCGAGGGGGCGTCGGTGCGTGTCGGCATAGCTTTTCTGCCGGCTTTGTGCTATCTTAATCTCTCTCGTATCAACTTGACCTTCTGCACGGTCTGCTCCACCAGCTCCGGACCAAGTATCTGCCGTTCTCCGACTTCATCCCAGCAAATGGACAATCTACACTTCCGGCCGTACAAAGCTTCATACGGCGCCATTTGGATGCTGGACTGATAGCTGTTGTTGTATGCAAACTCGGCCAGCGGTAGATGGACATCCCAACTTGACTTCAAGTCGATCGCACAGAGTCGTAACATGTCTTCGAGAATTTGGTTCACCCGCTCTGTTTGGCCGTCAGTCTGAGGATGATAAGCTGAGCTGAACTTCAACTTGGTCCCCAGTGCTGAATAAAAACTACTCCAGAAGCGCGCTACGAACCGTTCATCCCGATCAGAGACGATAGAAACTGGGACCCCCGTGCAGCCGAACTATTTCATCAAGGTATATCTGAGCAAGGCGATCGACGCTCCAAGTAACTTTGATGGTGATAAAGTGCGCTGACTTGGTTAGTCGATCGACGATGACCCAGACGGCGTCGTTTCCCCCGCGGCGTCCTCGGCAAGCCAACAACGAAGTCCATAGTGATGTGATCCCACTTCCACTCTGGAATGGCGAGGTTCTGCATCTCCCCGCCCGGTCGCTGGTGCTCGGCTTTGACTTGCTGACAGGCCATACATTTTGACACAAAGAGCGCTACGTCCCTCTTCATGCCGTGCCACCAAAAGACAACGCGGAGGTCCTTATACATCTTGGTGCTGCCAGGATGCAAGGAATATTTTGCATAGTGCGCCTCCGTCATTATCTCCTTTCTAAGTTCTGCGTCGTCCGGTACGCATAGCCGTCCCTTCACGCGCAACACTCCCGACTCGTCCTCTGCAAAGTCGGACGCTTTCCCTGTCGATATCAGCTTCCGCATCTTCTCCAGGTAGGGGTCGTCCTTCTGTGCAGACTTGATCCTCTCCAGTAGGCTCGGTTCCACCCGCAGTTGCGCCAGTTTCACGTCTCTGAAACGAACTCGGAGCTCGATGCCCATTCCTTCTAAGTCACGCAGCAGTCGGTTGTTGATACATAATGAAGCTAAGTACTTCCGGCTCAGCGCATCCGCCACCACATTTCCCTTGTCCGGCGTGTAGTCGATTGACAAGTCATAGTCTTTGATTAGTTCGAGCCATCGCCTCTGCCGCAAATTCAGTTCTTTCTGGGTGAAGAGATACTTGAGACTTTTGTGGTCCGTTTAAATCCTGCACGCCATGCCATAGAGATAGTGACGCCACAGCTTCAATGCAAACACAATTGCCGCTAGTTCTAGGTCGTGCGTGGGGTAGTTCTTCTCGTGCGGCTTCAACTGCCGGAAAGCAAAAGATATCACCTTATCCCGCTGCATGAGCACACACCCCAAGCCCTGGCCAGAAGCATCGCTGAAGATTTGAAATCCCTCCGTCCCTTCAGGAAGAGCAAGTATCGGGGCCGAAACGAGCCGTTGTTTGAGCACCTGGAAGGAAGCTTCACAGTCGTCTGACCACTTGAATGCGACTCCTTTCTGGGTGAGGCGAGTCAACGGCGATGCGATCTTCGCGAAGTCCTTCACGAAGCGTCGGTAGTATCCCGCCAAGCCTAGGAAGCTTCGAATTTCGCTAACTGATGCGGACCGTTTCCAATCAGCAACTGCCTCGACTTTCTTCGGATCGACTGCGATGCCCGCGGCGGAGATGATGTGCCCAAGGAATGAGACGCTGTTCAGCCAGAACTCGGACTTGCTCATCTTCGCATACAACTGATTCTCTCGAAGGGTTTGGAGTATCGTCCGCAGATGCTCTGCATGTTGCGCTCGATCCTTCGAGTAGACGAGGATGTCGTCGATGAAGACTACTACGAACTTGTCAACGAACGGACGGAACACCCGATTCATTAGATCCATGAAGACGACAGGTGCGTTTGTCAGACCGAACGGCATTACCAAGAACACGTAGTGGCCGTAACGAGTGCGGAAGGCAGCCTTCGGCACGTCATCTGGCTTGACTTTGAGTTGGTGGTAACCCGATCGTAGATCAATCTTCGAAAACACCGTTGCACCTTGGAGCTAGTCGAACAAGTCGTCAATGCGGGGCAGGGGGTATTTGTTTCGGACGGTGGCTTTATTCAATTCCCGATAGTCGATGCAGAATCGCATCGATCCATCCTTCTTCTTCACGAACAGCACAGGCGCACCCCACGGCGAGACACTCGGACGGATAAACCCTCTGTCGAGCAATTCCTGAAGTTGTGCCTTCAATTCTTTCAATTCTGCAGGGCCATTCTGTACGGAGCCTTCGAGATCGGCCGGGTGTCGGAAAATGTGTCGATGGTGAACTCTATTTCTCGATCGGGCGGCATGCCGGGTAGCTCGTCCGGGAACACGTCTGGGAATTCTGTCACAACGTCGGTCTGACCCGCGTTTGCACCATCCTGTCGCATGTCTCGAACGGAAGCTAGATAGCCTTCGCACCCGGAATGCAGCATCCGTCGAGCAGATATTGCGGAGATCACCATGCAGGTCGGCGACGCCTCACCACACGAGTAGCAGAATTCAGGCACTCCAGGTATGCGGAATGTGACCTTCTTTTCAGCGTAGTCTATGGTTGTGTTGCACGGCCCGAGCCAATCCATTCCCAGAATGACGTCAAAGTCCTTCATGTCTAGAACTATCACGTCCAGACCGATCTTTTGACCGCCGATACAAATAATCCCGCCGGCGCAAGCTAAGTTTGTAAGAATTGGTGTGCCCGAAGGTGTGCTTACGTTAAGGTCGAGATCTAATGATATTACAGGAAATTTGTGCTCGATGGCAAAGTTCGCCGATATAAAACTATGCGAAGCGCCTGAATCAAATAACACACGAGCAGGCACATTATTAAATTTTAGTATACCTGACACTACTGTATCTGATGCCAGCGCTTCGTCTCGAGTCATGGCGTAGACGCGGCCCTGAGTGTTGGGGCGACGGTCTCGACCATTTTGCGGTGCAGGTTGAGTGGGCGGAGGACGTCGAGGCGCCTGTCCTCGATTCTCTTGACGATGTTGTTGTGGTGGTGCGTTGTAATTGTCTCCGAGCCCAGGAATCCGCCATTTGGTGCCCCCTTTTTCCGCAAAAGAAACATCCCCCATCTAAGACAGCACAGTCCCTTTCAGTGTGCCCGTGGCGGTTGCACTTGGCGCAGGGAGGAGATGGGTTCTGTCCTTTATAGCCGCCGTTGTTTGGACGCTTTGACGCGTAATTGTTTCCTCCCGTATAGCTAGGACGTTTGTGATTGGAGTGACGCACAACGTCTGCAGCACCGGAAGGATGCAGCTCTCAAGGTGGAGAGCGTGGTTCAGAGCCTCGCCCATGGTCTTGTACTCCGGGACCCCGACATGCGCACCGATAGAGTGTCGCAGACCCACTTCGAACCGACGCATACGGCACTCTTCAGTAGGCAGAAACTGGCCAGCAAACTTAGACAACTTGTTGAATTCTGTGGCGTACTGTTCCACTGTCCTGCTCCCTTGCTTCAACTTCATGAATTCATTCTCCTTCGCTTGAAGAACGGCTGACGGAAGGTACTGGACTTCGAAAGCTTTGCGGAACGTGGCCCAAGAGATCGACACGGTGGTGTTGTCCGGTCGGATCGCTCGCTTGCGCACGGCCCACCAGTCGTGCGCGTTCAACCGTAGTTGAAGTTGTGCGCAGGCGACTTGTTTCGACTCTTCAATGCCGAGAAGCTCGAAGTGATCTTCCAGCTCTTCCAACCAATCGATCGCTATAGAAGGACCCTCGGTGTCGCTGAAGGAAGTGCGGCACGCCTTCTTGAATTCTGACACTTCAAAGTTGTACTTTTTCAGTGTCACTGGTTGACGCTCGGGCTCCGCCGTGTCGACTTCAATGGGTTGAATCGTCGGCCCGGTGGCAGTAGGTGCGGTGACGGTAGGCGCAGTCGCAGAATTTCCGTTGGCCGCCATTGTCTGGACGATCTGCTGCAGGGTATCTAAATGCTTTTGTTGAAGTTTGGCATGTGCGTCAAAGCGAGCTTCGAAGCGAGCTTCGAACTGGGCCTGTTGTTCCTCTACCTGCTGATGCCGGTTCTCGGACTGGTTTCGCTGCGCCTCCATCATGCGCGGCATCCTTTCGATGGTATCGTTAGAAGGTCCGGCCCGCAGACGATGCGAACTACTAGAGCCGCTTGAAGCGCTTTGTTCTTGCTCGGCCGTGGGTTCCGTCACTTCTGCGATACGAAGGCAAACACATCAGTCACAAATTATTACGGACTCATTGTATGGAACAACTTATCTCATCGATGCGAGGTCAAAGGTTTGGAACTCTAGACGCGAGGCCAAAGGATGTAAAGCCGTGCTCTGATACCATTATGTCACGTCCCAATTCCGTAGAATCGATAGTCGTCCCCGGGCGTGATGCCGTGCGAACCTAAGTTGCGATCGCACAAGGCATAGTCATAAGGTTATCCGAAACACAACATCAAGTTAGAGTACGCAGAGAAATTGATTGGCACATTTGAAATAGAAGTAAACTTTTTCATTGATAATAAAACTTCATTTACATTGACTTCATTACATTCATTGCCGCGCGGGCTACAATATAACTCGACTTACAAAATGAACGCCGATGAGATAGTCGTTCCATACATTACACCCCTTTATACAAGCAAAAACTATTACACATTTCCACCTGCGATCGAGGGAAGCCGAGTCGCCATTGGTCTTCTTTTGTACTGAATGCGGAGTCTTCAAAAGGAATTCAGAAACAAGCCTTTACACGGACAAGGCTTCAAAAGTGTCCACGCCGTCTTGAGATTTTAGGTGGCACGCCCTTCGTGGTTCGGGGTACCTGCGTGGAGAGCGAGGATCAGTACATTACACTTTGTATTGGTGCGTGGCAAGTTAAGTTCCCAGCTCTCATTTGGTTGAATGAGTTTATATGACTTAGTTCATGAATGTTTCTAACCATCCTAATGAATTTCAAGCGAGCAATGACAAGCATAATGTAATTTACGTCAGAACTTACCCCCGGCGGACCGCGCCGCGCCTTTTGAGACTTACCATGTTCTTCCCTGTCAATTGTTATCATTTTTCATACCAAGTGCAATATTACGTGTGATTGTTCACTGACACCACAAGCCATCCTGGACTTATAGCTTTGTTAGTCGGGGCCCTTTCAACGCAAGTAGCGAGCCCCGCTGAAAGTCCCCGCCTAACCCGTGCTATCATCCAGCACAGCTATACCGTGTTTCCTCCTAGGCCGAGTCGGTCCCGTGGCCCCGGGTTGTCGCTCGAGGAAACTTTCTCCTTGTCGACAAGTTGTCCAATGACCGAGTTAAGACAACATTTAGTTATTAAGGCCTAGCCTACTTTCTCTTTGAAACTTGATTATTTTACTGTGTCCGTGCCTTTGCTTTCATTCTTTCATCCGCAACAACACTATCGATTTACTTAAGAAGGGGTCGAGAAGAGAAGGGTCAGCCACTCACCTTGAGTTTACTTCGGCGAGAGAACTTGTTGGTCGCGCTAGACGTCGCCTACGCGATTACCTAAAATCGCACAAGCAACCGATTAGAACACTGCATTATTCAAGGAGTTCGATAGGAAATGTGAGTTCGAAATACAAGCCATGAAAACCATCGAAAACATTCACGAAAGCGCATTCAGAAAACAAAGCCAAAACCAACGCAAGCGGCGTGAAAAGCAGAGCAACGGGAGGTCTCTCCCGACTCAGCCGCAGAGTCAATCCTCGAGGCGCAACCCGCTGAATATGGGACTTGGTTCCGAAGAAGACATTCCATAACGGGGAATGGATCTTAATTCAACCGTTCCCGTTCGATCGACTCGGTCGATCCCAACCTATCGGTCCCGACCGAATCGATAGCGACAGTGTTCCTTTCTCGCGCACCCCGTGGACAATGTACGGGGCACGATGTAGGGACGGGGCACTACAACTAGCAGCCGTCCGTTCCCGCAGCCTCTGATACTCGGCCTAGAAAGTACTTATTATTACTAACTTCTAATTTCTAATTAATGTACTTATTATTACTAATTTCTAATTAATGTACTTATTATTTCTAATTTCTAATTAATATACTTATTATTACTAACTACATGAATATTTATTTGCATCATATTTACTAAGTTATATTAAAATTGACACGAAGTATTAAATTAAGATAACGTATTGTAATACTTACATAAGTCTGCTCGGCCCTCTCGTCAATAAGGTCACCGCCGCGACGATGGGTGGCCAGGAAGACGGTCACCATGTCGGCGTTACCGACCTTCCTTACCTGTAATTAAATATATTATCTTAGTAATAATTTATCGGTTTTGCATTAAAATAATATTTCTAAAATAGGAAGACATACCAGACGACGGAAATATTCCGTCATCGGAATCGACCCACCGCACCACTTCGAGGCATGTTGCCTAGCCGCCTTGGCCTTCTCCGACTTCTCCTTGTACTTTGGCTCCTCGAATCGAGCCTTCATCGCATTCTACTGATCAGGGGTGATCCAACCTTGGATTGGCTTTCCGGTACGATCACGATCCTTCTGATCATTGATAGAGTCGCGGATCAGCTTGGCAGCGACGGCAGGAAACATCCCCTCGATAAGCTCGGCCCGGTGCGGTGGATAGAAAAACATATCCTAGAAGAGCGCAAACCAAATATTTATCAGTTATATATAATATGCAAAAATTATATGATTCATGTTAAAAGCAAATATATTTTAACCTTGAAGCGCGCAAACCAGAAGGCCTTCCTCTCGTCCGGAGCATCAGAGTAGTTAATCCAAGCACAACCATAATTATGCCTCAGCATGTGGCCTAGACGTCTCTGTACCTCTGGGGGACGATATCTATACAAACATATTATATTCATAAAAAAGTTAATTTATGATAAAAACAGAAAGAAAAAAATTATAAACCAAAACACCTACTTTGTACCGTCGGCCCAGATCTCCATCCTCCTCTCCTCCGGAGGTGCACACGCATCATCTGTATGATGCTGGTCGACCGTCGGCGCCGCCGCCTCGGCCGTCGCCGCAGCCTCCGCCATCTGCTCATCCGTCTCCATCGTCGTATCAGCAGTAGGAACGCTAGACGGGTGAGCACTCTCAACAGGCCTGGAACTACTCGTCCCAGGAGATATGCCACGTGACGTCGTCCTAGCAGGCCCACCTACTGTCCGATATGGAGGAGTAATCGGCGACGAGGATCCAGAGCCGGTACCAGAATGAGGTACCGAAGGAAAACTCTGTCCTCTAGCAGTACCTGTAGGAAGTACCGGAGGAGAGTGACCTCGTCGTCCCCCTCGGAACGCTCCACGACGACCTACCATACCTGATAACAGCATATGATAATACAACAAATAATAGAGACTAGAAATATGAAAGTACAACAAATAATGGAGACTAGAAATATGAAAGTACAACAAAGACAAGATAATAACCAAGACAACATATGATGATACATTCTACAATAAACATCTAAGTCCAGATAATATATTCTAGAAGAAACATCTAAGTTCAGATAAGTATATCTCTCTCAATCATCTTCAGAATAATTATCTTGTTCGTCTTCCTCGACCTCATCTTCCTCTTCCTCCTCATCTTCACTTTCATCTTCGCCTTCGTCGGCTTCGTCTTCCTCTTCGGATAATTCTACATCATCTACATTATGTGTCGTGCAATGCGTAACTTCCGTGGAGTCCACATCGACAATATTGGTTACAAGAGGTAGCTCGTCCTCCTGGTAAGCTTTTTCGTCAACATCAAAAGTATCTCTGGCTTTAGTCTTGCATACTGCCCACCAGTCAGACTTCGTTGCTCCCCGTCTCGGATAATATGTGAAGTACACGAGCTGAGCCTGAGTTGCTAGGACAAACGGTTCGTAGCCTTGATATCTACGCTTGTAGTTTATATCCACAAGACCATGCTTGTCAATTTTTCAACCTTGATTTTCAATCGGATCGAACCATTCACACTTGAACAACACGATCTTTGCAGGTTCTCTGCCATTATTATATGACAACTCCACAATCTCTCGCAAGATGCCAAAGAAATCATTTCCTGGATCGACGTCTTTGTAGTTCGAAGACTTGATACACAAACAACTGTTTTTCGTGGAATCAAGATCCAGGAAGCTGTCTCTGATCGGAGCATTTGTCGACTTGAACCGAAAGCCATTGACACAGTAACTTGGCCATATTGTAACAAAAGTAATTGGTCCCTTCGCAAGAGTTCTAATTAATTCAATCTCGGGTGAAATTAGACGATCGACCTGAATATCAAAGAAGCGATAATAAGTTATTTATTGCGCAGTTGCATTAGAAGAGGCCAGTAATTACCGAGCTACTTACATATTCGCTCAACCAAGAAGAGAAAATGACGTCTCATTTCTTGTTCTAATGCTTCGTCTGTTAGGTAGGGTCTAACCAGCCTCAACTCATCATTATATGTGCTGGAAAACATCGAAGCAACCGCCGATTAGTACAATAATATTAGCTTATACTATTACATTGAGATGACGTAAATTCATCATCCTGAGTTACTTACCCCTCTAGCTTCTTCACTTCATCCTCGTCGCAATTGAGTAATACATACAACTGAGCAGCCCTTAGCTCTTCGTCATTCAAATATCTCTTCTTCATTTTTCCCGAAGGCTTTCCGGACGCATTGAATACTTTCAGTATTCCATCATTAAATTCTTCATATCCGTCGTCGTTTCTCGGAGCCCTCGTTCTATTCGTAGCAACATGAGGTTTGAAATAGGAGGAGCAGAAATTTGTAATCTCCTCGAGAATATAGGCTTCACAAATAGAACCCTCGACCCGAGCCTTATTTTTCACCTTTCTTTTTAGGTGATTCAAATGTCGCTCGAACGGGTACATCCATCGATATTCGATGGGTCCACCAACACGTGCCTCGTAGGAAAGATGAATCGGCAAATGCTCCATAGAGTCGAAGAATACAGGAGGGAACACCCTCTCTAGCTTGCACAGTGTTACCGCAATGTCCTTCTCTTGCTTTTCTAGACGATCAACGAGCAATTTCTTAGAACAAAGGTCCCTGAAGAATATGCTAAGCTCCGTCAATGGATCCCAAACTGCCTGTGGTAAGAATTCCCGAAATACAATCGGAATTAACCGCTCCAATAATACGTGACAATCATGGCTCTTCATACCTGTCAGTTTGTTCTCCTTGAGGTCGACGCATCTTCTCAAGTTCGAAACATACCCATCTGGAAATTTCAGACCTTGAATCCACCTACAAAGCCTCACTTTATCCTCCTTCTCCAGTGAGAAAATTGCCTTAGGCTGCTTCAACTTCCCATTCCCGTCCTCTATCAAATGCAATACAGGACGTCTACATATTTCTTCCAAGTCCAATCTAGTCTTTGGATTGTCTTTCGTCTTCCCCTTTACGTCCATTACAGTATTAATTATGTTGTCAAACACATTCTTCTCGATATGCATGACATCAAGGTTATGTCTAATCAGATTGGTGCTCCAATATGGAAGATCCCAGAATATACTCCTCTTCGTCCAGTTATGAGTGCGACCAAATCCGTCACACTTGTAGCCCGTAGCAGGCTGCTCAATAGCTCTTGGTAAATCTTTTACCTCTTTCCATATCGTGTATCCGGGCCACCTTGTCGGGGGATTAGCCTTCTCCACAACGTCAGCACGAAAAGCATTCATGTTCCTCCGGTACGGATGATCCTTCAGCAGGAATTGTCGATGACAATCGAAGAAGCACGGTTTGCCTCCGCGTTTCAAACGGAAAGCCTTAGTGCTGTCCATGCAATACGGACATGAAAGACGACCATGCGTGCTCCATCCAGATAACATTCCATAGGCCGAAAAGTCGTTGATGGTCCACATAAGTGTTGCCCGCATCCGAAAATTTTATTTTCTAGATACATCGTACGTGTTGGAACCTACTTCCCACAGCTGA
This sequence comes from Iris pallida, assembly GCA_029216955.1. Classification (NCBI taxonomy): domain Eukaryota; kingdom Viridiplantae; phylum Streptophyta; class Magnoliopsida; order Asparagales; family Iridaceae; genus Iris; species Iris pallida. Next base: position 3,886,747 of record JANAVB010044817.1, on the reverse strand, counting down.
TTCAACTCATCAATCAACGGCTGTAAATACACATCGATGTTCCTTTTCGGATTGTTCGGACCTGGGATAATAACGGTGAGAAACATATACGGAGTCTTCATGCACATCCAAGGCGGTAGATTGTACGGGGTGACGATCACAGGCCAACATGAATACTGGGATCCCGAAAGTCCGAATGGGGTAAAACCGTCGGAGCAGAGACCCAATCTGACATTACGCGGATCAGAAGCAAAATCTGGATACTCTCGATCAAAGTGCTTCCATGCTTCTCCATCAGATGGGTGATCCAACACTCCTTCGGTATGTTCCCGCTTATGCCAACTCATGTTTTCTGCAGTTTCCTTCACCATAAACAACCGCTGCAACCGCGACGTCAACAGCAAGTAGTGCATCGAAGAGGTAGGCTTCCTGGCACCGACAGACTTTCCTCTACCACATGCCTTGTAGCGATCGACACCACAAAATCTGTAGGCGTCTTCATCCTTGTCGTCTTTGTAGTATAACATGCACCCATCGATTTTTTCGTATCCCATCCAGAGCGATCTAACCATCCTCTTAGACCGGTAGAAGTCTTTAGGAAACTTCGCACCCTCAGGCAATATTTCTATAAGCAACTCCATAAGACGGTTGTAGCAATCTTGCGACATGTTAAAATCGGACTTGATGCTCAACAATCTTGTAACCACCTTCAACGGTGAATGACCCTCACAACCAGGATATAATGGAGTCCTTGCATTCTCCAGCAACTCCATGAACTGTGCAGCATCGGGGTTCGGTGCCTCCTCAGGTGCATCATGATCATCCGGATCGAAACTAGGCCCGGCCGCGTCGAAAACCATGTTCACCAACCCATCGTCGTAAGGAGCGTTGTTGTGGACATCCACATAAGGCTCGTACTCCGATGCTAAAGACACAAGTTCTCCGTGCTCGCTCCACTGATAGTAATTCGGCGTGAAACCCTTCGAGTATAAATGATACGTGACATCCACTTCTGGATGATATTTCAAGTTGCGACATCTCACACACGGACACTTAATTTTGGTACCGTCCATGTACTGAGGGAATGCCTTGGCAAACTGCAGGAACTGGTGTACACCATCTATGAATTCATCCCGTACACCGCACATGTCATCAGGATAGTAATTCAGCTCCATAATTCTGTAAGATAGATACATCAAGGTAGTGAATGATATGCAAGTGTCAAAGCTTTGAAATAGTAGCTCAACCGAGGGATAGAGTTAATTGGAGGAAGTTACTGGGGAAAGTGAAGACCGACATGAACTGATGACGCACGAAAATGAGGGTCTCAAAGCTGGAACAAGTCAAGTTGTGCTTTGGAAAAAGAACTCTTGCAATCTCTTTGTTCACAAAGCAAGCTATAAATAGAGAATACAGAACAAATAACGAGTTCGTAACTCAAGTATAGAGCATACAAGAGTCGTAAACTCGAGAGATGTTCTGCATTCGTCATATCTTGCTTTGTGCACAAAGAGCTTAACAAGAATAGAACATATCCAAAACACAACTTTACTTGTTATAACTTTGATCCCCAAATTCTCGTTTGTCAGTTCATGCGGTCTACACTTTCCGCAGTATATGTACACATGACATTTTACGTTAAATGGTCAGAGATTATCGGTCATCTTCTTTTCGTATTGCTAACTTTTGTTTCGCGTGTTTGTGCGTGCGGTGGTCAGAGATTATCGCAGCGGTATATCACCCGTGTCTACAATATTTCATATAGGCTGAGTTGTATAAGTCAAGTTTTAGGATATTAGTCTATATATTATGTATAGTCCAACCGAGTCCACTCTAAGCTAAACTAGTCCAACTTGGTAAAACTAGCCATTTCTAAGTTGTATAAGTCAAGTTTTAGGATATTAGTCTATATATACTAGTCTAAACTCTCCCTCCTCTCCAAATACCTGGTACTAGTTAACCCTCCCCCTTTCTCCCACTAGACACACACATACATATACATGATGTATACAACCACACCATAGTTCCCAGGTTCTTTTAACCTAACTTTCCAGTTGGTACTAACCTCAATAGAACAAACACTCTCACAGCTCAAAATACTAACACATGCTCACGTCTTACTCTTGTGACACTCCCTTTCAAATTAACACAAACACACATCTATATGTTTCCTACACATGTTGCCATGTTACCTGTAAAAATAGGAAACCCTTGTTGTCTAAAATAAGACGCAATTCTACAAAGAGAACCATACTGTAGAACTCACACTTTAAGACAATAGATAAAGGAAGACTTGTATGGAGGATCGTCTACTTTATTCATGGAGTTGTCATAGGGTCTTGAGCGATGTCATTTTATTCTCTTCTTCTTCTTCTTCTTCTTGGGATTTTTGAGTATTGGATCTTGAGACATATATAGCTAGAACTTACGAAGAATGGAGTACCATACTTCAACAAATAGATGTTGACTAATTGGTTCATATACTTGTTGTCTAAAATAAGTGTAGGAATGTTGCAAGGTGAAACAATGTATCAAACACTATATCGAAACCCAAACCCAATATGCAAATCCAAATTAATACAAAAATACACAAGTGTATGTAGGGGATTAAGTGTACAGAGGTGAAATACATATATATGCATGCTTGGGGGTGTCCACGTGTCCAACAAATGGACACAAAGTGTCCAAAACCTCACGAACACACTGTATCAGTGAACACATGGTCGTAATGTGTCTCCGTGTCCATTTTGGACACGAAAAACACCTCAATTAGGGTTAGGGTTTACCTTCAGTCTCCTCGCGGTGGTGGAGGAGGAGGACAAGTTCGGTGGTGGAGGAGGAGGGGATTAAGTGTACAGAGGTGAAATACATATATATGCATGCTTGGGGGTGTCCACGTGTCCAACAAATGGACACAAAGTGTCCAAAACCTCACGAACACACTGTATCATTGAACACATGGTCGTAATGTGTCTCCGTGTCCATTTTGGACACGAAAAACACCTCAATTATGGTTAGGGTTTACCTTCAGTCTCCTCGCGGTGGTGGAGGAGGAGGAGGAGGACAAGTTCGGCGGTGGAGGAGGAGGAGGAGAAGGGGCTCGTCGGAGGGAGGAGAAGGGGCTCGCGGTGGAGGAGGAGGATGAGCGGCGCCGGAGGGAAGGGGGTCGGGCTGTCGTCGAGGTCGGGGGAAGAGGGGCAGGAACAAAAAATTTGGGGAGAGGAAGAAATGAAAAGTCGAACCGAGGAAACCCTATTTAGCAGAATTTAGCGACGTCTGTAAATACGTCGCAAAGCGTCGACGTTCCTTTATATTCGGCGACGCCTTAAGCTTTGCGACGCTAAACGTCGCTGAACTAATAAAACTGGCAACATTTTCAGACGAATCAACGACGTTGGTTTTTATTACACTAAAGGTAGTCGCAATATGTCGCTGTTTGTCGCTATCAGCGACGTATTGTGACGCTTACTTTTGGTGTCGCTAAATACAAAAATATTAGCGACGTTTTAAGTTGGCGTCGCTAATTTCGTAGCTGATATGGCTTATTTTGGTAGTGTGGGCAATGGGGAATGGTTCCGGCTTTTCCCTAATTCTTCGGTAGAGGGCCTGGCCGCTGGGACGAGCGATCACTCCCCCGTCAGGGTCGGCTTCACTTCTCGGTCTCCTGGAAAGTCCCGACCATTCAGGTACAAAGAGACTGGTGACACCGTATAGGAATAGCATTCTTCTTGCCCCTGTTACATTGCAGGAGGTAGAATCTATTGTCAAGTTAGAGGACCCCAACAAGGCCCCCGAACCGGATGGTTTTAGCAGTGGTTTCTACAAATGCCACTGGGACATTCTAAAGTATCAGGTCTTGGAGGTGGTGCAAGAATTCTTCACTAAAGGGAAACTACTGAAAGAGCTGAACCACACTTTCCTGACCTTGGTGCCAAAGAAGGAGGGAGCGACATCATTGGCGGATTTCAAACCTATTGCGTGTTGTAATTATCTTTATAAGATAATTACGCACCTTATGTGCCGGCGGATGGAGGGGAGACCTGGTATCTCCGAATCAGGCTGCGTTCATCAAGGGGAGGTCGATAGCTGAGCACAGCCTCCTGGCTCATAAGATGGTGAGGGGCTTTAGTAAACCCGGAGGGGAGAAAGCATGTGTGAACTGGACCTGAGGAAGGCGTATAACATGGTCAATAGGGACTTCCTCTATCATCTGATGACCGCTATGGGCTTCGAGGACCACTGGGTTGCATTGATCCGGGAGTGCATCACGTCCCCTACTTTCTTTGTTGTAACGCCCCAGTCCTAAAATACGTAGGACTAGGAACGTAGACATGTCAGCTGTACTCATACGAAGTATACTCCAATATATGGAAACCTCGTATGAATACATAATCTGTAAAATGCAGTAGAACCACAACAAACTAATCTCGTCCATAAAATGAAAAAATAAAAGATATTATATAATCAACTATGAAATTGTCATTTGGTACATGTAGTTGGGCGGAGATAAATCTACTACCAACTATGATAAGAAATACATAACAAAGAAAGAGTTTGACGAGCGAAGTGAAGACGATCAAAGTGCAATCATCCTCGAAGAAGTAGAGATGATCATGGCCACGGCTAGAACACCTGCGAAAGACAAGAGCACACACCTGACGAGATAACCAGGTCCTCAGAGGGACGTAACAAGACACATAATATCATGCCAATATAAACTGTGATATATAATAGAAAATAAGGGATACATGCAATAGGATACCTAACCGTACTATAGTAAATATGCAATAATGAACGATCCTTCACATATGGGCACTCGGGCTATATAGCAATGGCATCGTCCCTCTCATCGGGAATCAGTACAATCCGTCCATAACGTTCGACGAACGTCAGAAGGAATCAGTAAGAAAACGTCCATAACGTTCCATGAACGTCAGAGGAAATCAGTACAATAGGGTGAACCTGCGTCTCCAACGGAGCTTCAGGTACAATAGCAGTATGTAAATGTGGCCCATACATCAAGGAACTGTTCTTCCCTCCCAATGCCTAATATGTTGTATCCACAACACAAAACCTCTATTAACCGCTAAGTCAAACTAAGCATGCAACCTCTATTAGCGGTTATTCCTATCGCACGGCTTATACGTACCGGTGGCCAGCCAGTCATGCATGTCCGAGTTCTACATGCGACTCACAACTCCGTGGTAAAAATGTGTCAAGGCCTATGAATGCAACAGTGGTCCTTTAAATCTAAGTTTAATGTGTAAGAAAAATAATACATAGCATGAAATATAACTGAACAGTAAGTTCTAACAGGTTATGCCATGTATCACAGTTTATTTTGCATAAAAAAATAATGAATAATGCATAAAATATGAGTTAAAATAAATAAACAGCAAATGGCAAGGTGTCTTGCCTGGTAGGACGCCTGGTGTACTACAATGATCAAGATGACACGAACTGCAACTTCGATGTAACAACTATGCAAGGTGACCTCTGATGGTGGCACGGATCGTGACATTGAGTCTAGAATAGTCAATTTGGCTAGGGACGATATAAGGAAGCTCGAAATTCACAAGAGAAATATGAAATAGACGATTTTCCATGGACAGGATGATGAGCGAAGAAACTGGATATAACTAAATAAATAAATAACTATTTAAAAAAATATTTATTATATTTAAAAAAAACTATATTTTTATTAGTAAAAAATAGTTTTAGGTAATTACTTGAAATTCAAGAAAATTATACCACTAAATATCAGTCCAAATAATACCTAGTTAAGAAGATATATTTTGTTTAGAAATATTTATAAACAATATGGGAAACATTATTAAACATATTTGAAAGACTTTTAAAAAATACTATCTTTAAGAAAATACCATTTTTAATACACCTAAAAATATTTAACCCACATATATATACAATAACTTAAAATCCCTATATTCCAAAAGTCCACACATTTATTTACTTAATTTTAACTTATTCAAAATAATATAATAACCCAAATTGTATATACGGTACTCCAATAAAGTATTTATTATAGTATTTATACATGTATGTACACACTGATATTAATAAGTCAATCCAAAATAGTATAAGCCATTAAATCAATATATAGAACAAAACCTAATAAAAGAAGCTAACCCACCTAACACTCTGTCACCCGGCCAAAGAAAAACCAAAAGAGAAAAGGCAAAATAGAGTAGCAGCTACTGCTGTTCTCTCTTTTCCCATGTTTCTTGAGGAAAGGGGAAAGTAATGGGTGGCTGTGTGTTGCTTCTTGAGAAGCATTTAGAAATGGGAAAAGGAGAGGAACACAAAGTTCTCTTTAAAATAGAGAAGAAAGCGAACGGTCGGAAGAGCGGGATAGATGGACGCATGTGTGGAGCGGTGAGATGAGGGGTTCTACCGGCGCTGGGTGCCAACGAGATTGGCGCGCGGCTCGGCGACTCTTGGGGGAGCAGAGTCGGCCCCGACACGGCGAGTGGTGGCGCAGGCTCGAGCGACGGTCAGGGACAGTTCGAGATCGGCGGAGGATGGCGCCAGCTTGGCCTAGGGTGGCGCTCGAGGCAGACGGCCGGAGGCGGCCAGTCACTGCACTGGTGGAGAAGGGTGCTCACCGGCCGCTTACGAGGGCGGTGGCTGGCGCATCGCGAGATGGGACGGTCGACGAGATCGGGGTCTGGCGCGGTGGGTTCAGGCGGATCCGGCCGGCGGCAAGTAAGTAGTTTTTGTGGTGTTTGTGGTGTTTGTGGTGAAGGGGGAACGGTGATGGTGTAATGTTGGAGGTGATGATGGTCGGGGTTCTCGCGTGCGTCAGTGAACGACGGAGGATGGCCAAGTTGATCACGGTGGAGGTGGCAGTGATGTTCTTGTGACTGGGTTCAGGCAGTGTTGGCAGGGCATGGTGACGGTTGTCGTGGGTGTTTGTTTGTAGGTGGTTGTGTCGGGTTTGGCCGACGGTGGGAGGGCTGCGGCCCCTGCGAGAAAGAGATCGCCGAAGATCAAGTAAGTTAGGGTTTTGGTCGCATTGATTTTCTATTGTGGTGATGGTGCTAATGATGCTGGTGGGGGTGATGATGAAGATGGGGAGTGGGTTTGTTCGAGGAGGAGGTTGTGGTGTCCGGCAGCGGCAGGGCCGGCCTCAACACGGCTGGTGGTGATGAGGGTATGTTGATCGGGTTGGTATGTTGGTTTGGCCGGGACTTTGGTTTAGGGTGACGACAGAGATTATGGTAGTGGCGGGGTTTGTAGGCCGGGAATTAAGGGGAAATAAGGGGAATCGCGATGGCCGGGAAGCAGGGGACGAAAGAAAAATCCGAAATTGTAATAGAACGTAGTAGAAGAGAATATGAGCATGGACACGATGCACGCACGATGATGATCATGGTAGATGATGATGATTGGCTATGGTGATGGTGGACACAGACACGATGCACGCACGTCATGGAGAAATATTTGTGGAGGAATTTGTGAATGGTAGCAATATATGGATGAGTACCTCTCCTTATATAGGAGGTGGAAATTTCCAGTTGGATAAGGATTAGAATTAATTTAAACCCAAGTAAACAATTCAATTATTAAATTAAATCCATTCAAAAATTTCAAATCCAATCTAAATCAATTTAAATATAATTACATTCTATCTTTTAGTTTAAAATCAAATAAGATAAATCAATTTCAAATATAGATATTAATTTACTATTTAAATCAATCCATAAAATCAAATCAAGATTTAAATTGCCACAAAAATTTCAAAATATGTTTTCCAAAAGTACTATAATAATAATTTTGAAAATACATTATTATTTACAAATAAACTTAATAAAATATTTATGAAATATATATGTATGCACGAAGAATATTATTTATTATTAATAACTGTTTTTACGAAAGACTTTTTATAAATAAAATAAATAAAATAACGGACTTGAAAATGTTGGTATGATAGCTAAAATAATTATTACATATATTATTTTGAAACTATAAAAATAAAAAAATGTTTTTCTAAAAATATGTACGCTCGCACATATTTGCACTCGTTGAGCAATTACGAAAAACGAAAATTCGCGCGCGACGTACATTGCAACTACGCGACGTGTAAAAATAAAAATCAATACCAAATTTATAAATAAAATATATATATATATAGTAGAAATTTAGGGATTTTACATTTGTCCTCATCCAGGGCATCCCGTATGGGTATTTCCAGAGCAACCGTGGGCTTAGGCAAGGGGACCCTCTGTCTCCTTACCTGTTCACGCTTGTCATGGAATACTTCACATGTTTGATAGACCTGGCAGTGCACCGTGGGAGGCTGGTCCCATTGTTCAGGAGGGTGGATCCCCCTGTCACCCACCTTATCTACGCCGATGATCTCTTGGTGTTCATCCAGCCATCGACAGAGGGTATGCAGACGATTGCGGAGATTATGGAAGAGTTTTATTCTCTCGGGCCTTCAGATGAACAGGAAAAAGAGCAGGGTGTACTTCAGCTCCCAATGTCCTCAGAAGGAAGAGCGGGCCGATGTGCTGGGTATTGAGATGAGTGATTTTCCGGGGAGATATTTAGGAGTGCCTCTCAAAGTCAACTATGCACGGGATCAGGACTGCCATAGTCTGGTGGAGTACGTCCAGAGGCGAGTGGAAGGTTGGCAAGCCGCCGGATTGTCCTTTGGAGGACGCATCGAGCTGGTCAGTTCGGTGATTTCGGCTGTAGCTCATTTCTGGCTGCAATCCATCCTCCTTCCTGTGGCCACTGTCAGAAATGTGGAGCGGATTTGCGCTGACTTCATTTGGAGGGGGGGTATGCATGCGATCTTCTGGGAGCAGCTCTGTAGACCCAAGAAGGAGGGAGGAGTGGAGCTCAGGCCGTTACTGGAGATCAGAGAGGCGTCTGCACTTAAGCTGGCTTGGAGATTCATCAACGGGAGGTCCCTCTGGACTGACTGGATGCACAGCAGATATGTGAAGCATGACAACTTTTGGACCTGTGCATCTGACAACAATTACTCAGTCACTTTTAAGACTGTCTTGAGACGCAGAGGGGTGCTCAAATCTACAATCCGGAGGGTCATAAAGGATGGGTCTGGTACGGACCTCTGGCGGGATCCATGGATAGATCGGCTCTCGCTATTGGACATCAGGGGAGCCCCGACACATCAGAAGGACAGGCGTGGGCTGACGTGTAGTCGTATCTTACGCGACGGGGAGTAGAGGCCGACGTCTTATCGGTTTACCGAGGAGCTGGGTGGGATCATCAGTACCATTGCCATTGATCCGTACTTGCCTGCTGATCGGTGGGTTTGGGAGCCGCCTGAAGCTACTCCGAGAACTGGGGTGTTCTAATTCTAGAGCTGCTACAACCTCATCCGGCGCATATTTCCTCAGAGTTCTGACTACGAGTTCGTATGGTGCAAGGGCTTGGCCAGGAAGATGTAGCTTTGTGTCTACAAGCTTCTGTTGGGCCGTCTTTTGACTCGAGATCGTCTGAGTTCTTTCGGAGTGCCGGTCCCAGATCCCAAATGTGTGTTATGAAGTGTGGAGAGTGAATCCATTGGGCACATCTTCTTCGAGTATGACCTGGTATGGCAGATCTGGTCTAAGCAGAGTAGAGCGTTGGGTGGATGTGACTTCCGGGAAAGGAATTGGGGACATCATTACTGGTCTCCGGGATAAAAGAGGTATAGGGCAGGACTGGTTCCGGACCGTCAGAGTTCGATTGGCGGCCTCAGTTTGACATATATGGCGGAAACGAAACCGTCGTATATTTGAGGGGCTGGTCACCCCTCCGGTAGACATCCTCCATAATATAGAGTTTGATGTAAATGCTTTGGGGAGCTGATGAGCGGGAGTCACACTTTGATTGTATGTTGTAAGATTATTGCATTGCTTTTGGAATAAAATTTAACTTTTTCCAATATATATATATATATATATATATATATATATATATATATATATATATATATATGTGTGTGTGTGTGTGTGTGTGTGTGTGTGTACACACACACATATATACACACATAATTATATACATAGGTAGATAAATACGCATACACAATCTAATCGTGCGTTTCACGAGATATCATGACACCACATCACGTATCCTATTTAGGACACGTATCCAAAATCTCAACTCAAAAAGGACATAAAAATCTCTTTGGGGACATGTGTCGAACACTTGGTGCACTAGTTTACGATACGTCCAAGACACCCTACTAAACCTTGTCCAAATCCTACCAAATTTCATATGCAAACCTAAAATATATGCTAGAGTATAATTAGTGCATTTCTAAACTAGTGTCAAGTGTCATGTGTGATAGAGCATATGCACTACATGTGTAGGAGTCCAAAAAAAAATCCAAATTGGTCCCGTGTCCTACTATATCACGACACGACCTACACGTATCCATTTGTGGATACGAAATAGACACACACTACCCAAACTACACTAGTTAGGCCTATCAAACCTAATATCAAACACTTGGTGTGCCATTTTCGAAGTTCATGAATGGCACAAAACTCAACCAAACTTTCAAATATAGACTAATTAGTGTCTCAAAACTCTTCCTATGGGTAGCACTAGTCCATGGGTAAGGGTCCAATATTACAAATAGAATCTAAATAGAGGGAAAAAATGAGATGTATATCTATTGGGAGATGGATTCCCAATGAAAAATCAAGTAGACATAATCTGGACACGTAGCTCCTAGCAAATGGACACATCTTCTTGTGCTCCTAGTCTCCAAGCCTTTAGG
>JANAVB010044817.1:3833506-3871006 GCA_029216955.1 Iris pallida | reverse complement strand
GAATCTAACATAACCAACTAGAATGAAATGTAATTTAAGAAACATCACTCGAACACGTGGGCTGTCATGGTGTACTCCGGAGATCTGATACGGAACTCCGATAACTAATGAAAACTCCGCATTTCAAGTAAGGAACTATGGTAACTAATGAATCTCTGAGGCTCTGGGTAAGAGGCAACGATAACATGAGGGAAAGTAGCCCAAGCGCACGGTGTATGTTCTCCCCGCCCATGTGACTTCACGAATCGTATCCACGAGACGCTCGGTCAAAACCTCTAACTAGGACAACGAGTTATAATAGAAAAGATCAGTGCATGTATATCAAAGTCATCGTCCTAGAATCAGAAAGGGATTCTGTATATCAAGATGTAATCAAGTACGAAAAATCCGACAGTAAAGTAGTGTCACATGAACATGTCCAAGGGTCAGAGTGTACCCCGCAACGAATTGCCGCGGTAACGTAGGTGTGAATATCTAGTATTGATACCCGATAACGCTGACGTCCATCGGCACCCGAATGTGATTCGGACACGAAGTACCGTACACTGTCTTAGGTGTTGTAACAATACAATCAGGCAGGTATTTAAAAGCTAAATATTTAAAACTGAAGTACAAGATTGGCAATGTACACTTGCCTGGCTCCGGTTGCTGAGAAGGAAAAGCTGGTCCAACGTCCACGTCTGATGAGTCAACAGGACCTAGAGGAATAATTTGAAACTAATTAATACTTAACTAAAATTTTAACTTATGTAAGATCACTAAAATAATATTTTAAATTTCTAACTTAGGCCTTGCTTAGATTAATGGTTGCTGGAGTGAACTAAATAATGCCAAGGGTCTTAGGTGGCACTGCCATCTCAAACTCACGCACACATGACGTCAGTAATGTATCTGTGCATATATATATATGGAAAAGGCAGTTTCCTAAAGCAAGGCTAAGAGCATCATTAGTAAGGCCATCCCATTTTCTAGATTCTAGATTTAGAATGTAGGAGCTCATTTTGTAGAATAATAAGTCTCATTCCTAGTCCCAATTTCTACAATTTCGGTCCCAACCCATCCATGGGTGCCAAGGGTTGGGCCTTCCAATTTCTAGATTCTAGATGGTAGAAACTCGTTTTGTAGAATAGTAATTTCTAATTTGGAGCCCAACTTTCTAGATTTTAAACTTTATATTATTTTTTTCCTATATTAATTTTTGACCACACAATTTTTGGGACCGGAGCTCACTTTATCATTTCCTACTATTCTCATACAAACCCAATCCATTCTACATTTACCTTTTTTTTGAAATTTTGGGCTCCAAATTGTATTGGAGAGTCCCAACTACTAATGATGCTCTAACAGCAAGATAGTCCCAAGGATTATATCGAAATAATATGTATCATGACATGGAGGAAGTACCGAGCAATGGGGGGAAGCTCACAGAAGGTTCGGCCCGACGTGTCGGGGAGGTATCTCGAACGATGACGAGAGGAAGGTGGCGCTCTCGCCTGTGTCCGGCCTGGCCGCGAGGAGGTGGTTGACACCGGGTGAGTGACAGCGATGTAGCCACACGCCGGCGCTGCCCGACGACGACGACCAAAGGAAGAAATGAACCGGTGGGAGCTTGGGGGCGGCTAGGTATAGCTAGGGTTTAGAGAAAAGAGCTGCAAACCCTTATAAATAGAGGAGAGTCCAAGGGTTTGAACGGTCGGATGTGCCCAAGGGCTCCGACGCCATCGTACAGGCGTGCCTGCGCGCCACTGCCAGAAATGGCTGCTGCAGTCTGCCGCACACGAAAGGAGGAGGAAGAGGAACGCGGGTCGGATCGGGTATTGGGTTGGGTCGGGTGTCGCCCGCTGAACAGAACTCAAAATAGGAAAAAAGTTTAGGGTTTGCGGTTCTTGGGTTCTGGGGTGACCCAATAACCCGGATGCAATTGGAGCTAGTCGGTTGTGGGCAAATTTGAATGGTTTTTGTCTAAGGGCACCACCATTTTTGCTAGGGGCTAGCCCAAAAATGTTTCAAAATATTACTAGTTTGCCATCAATTTTTTTACTTGGGACTAGCCCAAGCAAAGTTATAAATACCAACATTTGTTTTCTTTTTCTCTCTCACTCTACTCTTTTCTTTTCTCCCTCAACTCTTTTCTTCTCTCCCTCAACTCTAAGTCGAAGAATTTAACCCCAAAATTTTCCCTCAACTCTAGGTCATTGACTTTTATTCAAAAAATTTCCCTCAACTCTAGGTCATTGACTTCTCCCATTTATTGGTAAGTCATCGAATTAATATATGTTTAATGTTTTAAACATGAATTTCACATATAAAAGTTGAATTATGTGTTTAATGTAGAAAAATATTGAACATGGAACAACCGGGATCATCAAATGTTGTATACTCTCTTCCCGCCACGTCCAAAGAACACTTTGATGCATCAGAAGTCCTCTTGGTAACTAAATTTTAACTTTTCATCGGATGAAAAATCGGATTGTGACACAGAGGACTGTCACCTCTCTGGCACTCCCGATCATAGATTAGGACTGCCAGAGAGGTGGCAGTCCTTCACATATGTAGAACTGCCAGTCCTTCACATAACATACTGAATGACCACTTTTGTATACAGTGAAATATGAAGTCCACTTTTGTATACAGTGAAATATGATGTCCACTTTTGTATACAGTTTGACATTTTGTATATTGGACTAACCTATATGGAGTACGACTTTTGTATACAGTGAAATATGAAGTTCATGTTTGCAAAAGCAAAAGTGTAGAACTTTATTGATACAAACTGTGTAAAGATTATTACAAGAATTCTGGAAAAGTACAACTGTAGGAATCCAATCTTGATGACGATTGCTTTATCCCTTGGACGATGTGAACTTTGAAGATGATAGCCTCTGAAGTTGACTTGAAGGCAAAAGCCTCGGAGAATTGAAGGCAAAAGCCTCGGAAGAATGCAGCAGCACTTGGGCAAGAACTCCTGAACTCTCTGATAATTCTGAACTTTAATGTCTGATCTCTCTATAATCTGATCTCCATGAATGAAGACTTGAAACTCTATTTATAGAGTTCTGGAAATAACTAACTTTTAGTTATTCTGTACTGCACATGATAGATTGCGCATGAATTGGATTGCGCAACTGTGGACTGCGCAGACAGTTGTCTGATCGTGGGCCAACTGTCTTGGACACATGGCATCTTTTGATTGAAATGCGCATGATCGTGTATAGACGATTGCCACGTAGTGAGCAATTGATGGCATGAGTGCCACGTGTATTTTGTCAGTTGTATTGATAGAATGCGCAACCTGAATTGCGCTGGCATTGGCTTGCGCAGGAATGGATTGCGCATCAGACAGGCTGGCCGATTGTGCTGCCAGCTGTCCAGCCGTTCTCGAGCGCTGTGCGGCACAATAAACGAAAAGTCTCCTCGTTCTTCGTGCTGTCAGCTGTCAGAAGATTTGATTGTGTCAGGTAATGATGACATTGCCACGTCAGCCTGCGCGCTTGAGAGTATGCGCAGTCTAGTGTGCTCAATCTGAAGGATGCGCAATCTGATGTCTACGCAGTTCACTTGAAAGTTGTATTTTTTGATTTTCTGACTTTATTGATAGGTGCAACTTGATTTTTTAGGACCTACAAGACCCCCTTCAAAGTTTTCGAAAGTTGAATTTATTCAAAATTTCGAAATACTTTGAATTTTGAATTTTCAAATCAAGTTGCGCATGAGCTGTCTGCGCAATCGGTTGAGTCAACCCAACTTTTTCGGCACAATCTGAGGCAGCAGTTGCTTCTTTGAAAAACTATAAATAGTTCTCTTCGATATTTCATTCTTTACTTTGCTTTCGTGTGTTTGAGAGAATCTCTGCTTATAAATAGAACAGAAATTTGACAGGAATGAGCACTTCCACTTTTTAACATAAAGATGTCGTCTGGAGATGCATCCAAGAAAGCTGAACTAGTCCCGAAGGTTGAGGCGGGCACCGAAGGACGTCCTGCTGATCCAGTTCAGCCAAAGCAGGCAGAAGTAGGCGAAGGTTCGTCTGCACCCAAACCACCGCGGGATATCCTGGATTTCCTGCTTGAACCAGAAGAGACTGAAGAGAAGGAGGCCATGAGGATGGCTGCTTGTAAATTCCTGGTGGGTTCCAGCAAGGAGGTTTTTGGCTCTTTTGCTGACCGTGTCTTTGAGAAGGACGACAGTGGTCCGCGTCCCAATGTCGAGAAGGATGATAGTGACCATCCTTGATATTATGTAACATCATTTATGATGAAATAAAAATCAAACTTTATTTATGAATTGTCTGATCACATTTACATAAATCTTTGTTACATTTATACATAGTATTTCTTGAGGAATTTGCCATTGATAGGCATCATAGCAACTCGACCGTCTCACTCTGCAAGTTGATAGGCTCCATTTGAAAAGACTTTACTGACAACATAAGGCCCTTCCCACTTTGCGTCAAACTTGTCTTTGCTCATGTGAGTCATAGTCATAGGACGTCTGACTGTTAGAACAAGTTCTCCTTGTTGAAAGGCTCTGACTTTAACTTTACGGTTGAAAGTCTTCGAGATACGGGCTTGGTATAACTCAATATGTTGTTGAGCCATTAACCGCTTCTCGTCAAGTGCCTCTAATTCTTGAAGTCGAAGAAGATTGTTATTCTCTGTAGTGAGCTCGTTAGCAATGGCAATCCTTAAAGAAGGAATTTGGAGTTCCAGAGGAAGAACAGCTTCACAACCATACACCAAAGAGAAGGGTGTAAAGCCTGTAGGGTTGCAGACCGTAGTACGGTAGGCCCATGACATTCACCAAGTTTCTCACTCCAATTCCGTTTGTTAGTAGATACAAACTTCTTAAGGAGCTTGATAATGGTTTTATTGAAGGCTTCGGCTAATCCATTAGCGGCAGGATTGTAGGCTGTAGAAGCAACATTGTCAATCCGATGATCATCATAGAATCTTGTGAATTTCTGGCTGATAAATTGTGGTCCATTGTCGTGAATGATCCTTCAAGGTACACCAAATCTGTAGATGACATGGTGTTTGACGAAGTTGATAACGCTACTGGTCTTGACTTCAGCCAAAGGTATAGCTTCAGCCCACTTGGAGAAGTAGTCTGTTATTGCCAATATGAACCGATGTCCTCTAGAAGAAGGAGGATTGATGGGACCTATGATGTCCATGCCCCAAGCTTCAAAAGGCCAGGAAGCAGCAGTCGGATGCAAGAATTCCGAAGGTTGATGTATGAAATCTGCATGGATTTGACAAGCACGACACTTTCTTGCATATTCAATAGCATCTGATACCATAGAGGGCCAGTAGTAACCCATTCGTCGAATACGATCATGTAGCTTAGGACCTGGTTGATGTGCTCCACAGACACCGTCGTGAGCTTCACGCAACACTTGTTCGCTTCATCACCAGCGAGACAGCGCAAGAGAAGACCGTCATAAGTCCGCCGATAAAGAGTTTTGGTAGTTTGATTGTAGTAGAATCGATGAGACCGCCGACGAATACTTGTAGCCTCTTTAGGATCTTCGGGGAGTATGTCATGGACTACAAAGTCGATGAAAGGAGTTCTCCAGTCTTCGTTGATAATATTGACTTCAGCAAAGTTGCTGAATTCAATATTACGATTGTTTTCAATGCAAAACAACTCTCGGTTAGAGACAACCACCACTTGCTGTCTTTTGATAGGGATGGCTAAGACAGCTGCAAGGTTGGCCAAGGCATCTGCTTCAGTATTGCAAGCTCGACGAACATAGTCGATGAAGAAAGCTTTGAATGATGTAGCCATGTTGATTGCCGCTTCATGATAAGGCACCAGATCTTGATGGCGAACTTCATAGGTTCCTCTAACCTGGTTAACAACAAGCTTGGAGTCGCCATAGACTTCGAGATATTCAACATCCAGTTGCTTGGCTAGCTGAAGACCGATGAGTAGGGCATTATACTCCGCTACATTATTAGAGCAGGGTTCATCTAGAGAGTAAGCTCTTTGGATAGTTGACCCGTCTGGGAAAATGAAAACAACTCCAACCCCTGCTACAATGGCACCATTTGGTCCGATCCTGGATTCACCATCAAAGAATAGACACCGGGTAGGAAATTCTTCAGAAATCATGTTTGATTCTAATGTCTCGTCTGGAATTTCATCGTAGAGTTTGGATGTCTCTGGTACAGAATGAGCTGCTAAGAAGTCTGCCAGTGCTTAACCTTTAACAGACTTTTGAGGAACATATACCATGTCATATTGAGCTAGCAGAATGGCCCATGTAGCCAGCCGAAAATTGAGCGTGCTGGGTTTCTTCATGAGTACCCGAAGAGGATTAACTTGGGATATGACATGAATAGTTTGACCAATGATATAATGCCGAGTCTTTTGGACAGCGAACATAAGAGCTAGGCACTCTTTTCGACCGAACTATAACGGTGTTCAGCACCAATCATAGTACGACTGAGATAGTAGATGGCTTGTTCATGACCTTCTTTGTTCTTTTGGGCAAGTAAAGCACCCAATGAATGGTCTATAGCACGGACATACATTAAAAATAGAATGCCTGAGATTGGTGGCACCAAAACTGGTGGATTCATGAGATATCGTTTGATGTCGTCGAATGCTCGTTGAAATTCTTCAGTCCAAATGAAAGATACACCCTTCTTTATTAGTTGAGTGAATGGTCTGCAGCGTCCAGACAAGTTCGAAATGAACCTCCTAATGTACGCAAGTCGACCTTGGAATCCTCGTAGCTCTTTTAGGTTGTGTGGAGGACGCATCTCTTGAATGGCTTTGATCTTCTCGGGATCCACGTGTATACCCTTAGAGGTAATGACGAAGACGAGAAACTTGCCACTAGAGACACCCAAGAATGACTTGGTGGGATTCATCTTGAGTTGATGTTGGCACATGAGATTGAAGATTGTTCTCAAATCTTGGATATGATCTTCCTTTAGACGACTTTTGACGGCGATATCATCAACATAGCATTCGACAGTTTTGCGAAGATGATCTCGAAAGATAGTACTCATAGCCTGTTGGTAAGTTGCACCAGCGTTCTTGAGACCAAATGGCATCACTGTATAACAATAGACTCCACGGGGAGTGCGAAAAGAAGTGTGTTTTTCATCTTCGGGATTCATCCGAATCTGATTGTATCCAGAGAATCCATCCATGAATGATATTCGCTCGAACCTACAGGTGTTGTCAATCATGACGTCCGTGATAGGGAGAGGAAATTCATCTTTTGGACATGCTTCATTAAGATCCCGGATGTCGATACAGACTCGAACTTTGCCGATTTTCTTCAGAACTGGGACAACATTGGCTACCCAATCAGGATGTTGTTCTTCTCGAATAAAGCCACAAGCGATGAGCTTCTTGACTTCATCATCGATCACATCCATCATTTTTGGCTTGAATCGCCGTTGTTGCTGTTTGACTGGTTTTGTGTTGGGCAAAATGTTCAATTTGTGAGTAGTAACTTTGGGATCGAAACCTGGCATGTCTTCATAGCTCCAGGCAAAAACATTAATGTATTCTTTAATAAGAAGAATTAATTCTTACTTATCTGCTTCTGGAAGATTTTTGCTGATGAATATTTGACGAGGTGACCCGCTTTCTCCTACATCAACTTGAACTAATTGATCTTCGGTAGGGGGTTCTCTTTGTTCAAATCGGAGTACCCACTGATTGTCCATCTGTTGAGCCCAAGGATCTATTTCGAGATTTTTTTCAATATCTTCGTCATAGTCTTCTGGAAGTTCGACGGAGACCATATTAGAAGATACGATCACTCGATGGATTTCACCAACGCTGGTGTCAGAATCCCAAGATCTGGAGTCAGAAGAATTAGAACGTTCTTCGCTATCAGTGTCAGAGACTGTTGGAGATAGCATCAGAGGAGAAGCATATCCGAGACCTCTTTTGGTCCTGCTGTAGTACATTTCTGACTTTCCTTTCGGAACGGTCGTACGGATTGGAGTTCGTCTGCCTTTATCGTATTTGAGTCCACTCTTGAAGTCATAAACCATCTTTCGGATGATGTCTTTTGATTGTTGACTATAACGACGGAGTTGAAGATGTCATGTATCGTTACTCTTTCTTTCATCCGTATAGCTAAATTGTTGTTCCGGTCCTTTACTAAAAAGTATTGGACTTTCGCCTTTCTTTCGAGAAGAAACAATACGGTATGAATCATCTGGATCTTCAAATGAGACTTCTGTTTGAAGAGATTGTACGACTCCCATTGTAAATGATTGGAAGCTATCTAACATATCCAAATAAAATTTAGCATGATAAATGACATCAGTATACTGGAAAGTAGATGCTTTTTCATTGATTTGTACATTAATATTTACAGCAGGACCTTTAGCCTTAGCAGGCTTGGTCAAATTGATTACAAGAGGGGGGAAAGAAGAACGTGGAGGAGGCCTGTTACGACGGAGGTCGATAACAAGTGGCTCAGAGGAGGTGAGCTCCCTTTTGTCCTTGTTATAAGTTAAATCAACAACAAGTGGCTCAGAAGGAGTGAGCTGCTTTTTATCCTTGTTACGACGTAAGTCGATAACAAGTGGCTCAGAAGAGGTGAGCTCCCTTTGACTATCATCCATTGATTGCTTCTGGACCGGCAAGTGAATAGCCAGTAGTTTGGAAGATTGAGGATGAGAGACTCGCCCTTTAACAGGTATGATAAGGGTGTCTTTAGGCATTGCTTCTGATTCTTCTTCAGTGTCTAAAGCCAAGACAACCTTCATAAATTCGTCTTTGTACATACGAGCATCGTTGCAATATGCTTCAACACCTTTGA
Organism: Iris pallida; assembly: GCA_029216955.1. Classification (NCBI taxonomy): domain Eukaryota; kingdom Viridiplantae; phylum Streptophyta; class Magnoliopsida; order Asparagales; family Iridaceae; genus Iris; species Iris pallida. Next base: position 3,862,209 of record JANAVB010044817.1, on the reverse strand, counting down.
AGGGATAAAGATCAGCAACTTCCTTTTGCACCTCTCCATTGTCATCAACATACTTAAAACATTGATGAAGAGTTGATGGAACAATGTTGTGCTCATGTAGAAATGGTCTCCCCAACAAAGCATTGTAAGAACAACCATGATTGTCGATGATATAGAAGGTCACCTTTGTGCGAAGATTGCCTGTTTGGAGTTTTAGGCGAATCTTGCCCAGAGGTTCACTCCTTCCCTGATTGAATCCAAGGATAGTGGTGATTGTACTAGAGAGACTATGTACAGGGATCTTCAGAGCATCGAGCATTGTTTTTGGCATAATGCTGAGAGCAGACCCTGAATCTATAAGGATACGATCGACTTTCATCGAGTCGACATACCCTGTATAGTAGAGAGGACGGTCATGTCTGTTGTCTTCCATCAGCATGTCATCTTGTGTGAAGGTAATGTTCGGAATCAATTCCAGAACACTATGACAATGAAGGCAAGAAACTGGCTCTGCTTTAGGCTTCTTCAGAAGAGCTAGACAGGTTTCAGCTTGCATGAGAGCCTCACTCAGAGTTTCTCGAGTCTCTTTGGAGAGACGTAAGTATTCGAAGATGGACAGCCGAGCCGGTATATTGGCTAACTGAGCCAATATATCAAAGTTGTAAGACTTCTCAAGTCCTGTAGAAGATGATTTCTTCAATGGTTTGTTAAAACGGACTTGTTGTTTGCCTTTGTCAGCTGCAGTCGGCTTAGAAGGAATGGGTACTACAACTGGTGAAGGTGCAGAAGAAACGTCCTCAGTAGAAACAGGCTGTGCTAAAGTAGGTTCAGAAGAAGAGGCAGGATTCTCTTGAGCATCGGGATAATCCTTCAGATAAGCTTTCCCTGATCTGGTGCCTAGCAAGATTTCTTCGTCAACTATGGGGTCAAAAGATACCATATTGTAAGTCTTTATTTTGTCTTTGGAGCGATCTTTCTTCTTGGAGGAAGAGGGAACTTCGAACTCTGAAGTAAGATCTGGATGAATCCACATAATCTCGCCATTGTCAAGAGACAAGGGAACGAGACCTTCATTTGGTGGAGGGGGGAGATTCTCAATCTCAAGAGTAGCTTTGGGAATAGGAATGACACCATGTTGTACCATTTGCGGAGGAAAATCACCAAACTGGACTGAAACCATGTTTGCAGTAACAGTCTTTTCGTCTTGCTGCAGAGTGACGACACCAGCATTGACAAGCTCTTGAATTTTGCCCTTGAGCACATAGAATGCTCGAGTAGGATGCCCAATGAATCTGTGGTAGACACAATATTTGGGATGATCTGTCTTACCGACTTCATCAGGTTTCTTTGGGTCTGGGAGTTGGATCTTGTTGCTTTTGATTAAGCAATCAAAGATGCTTACAGTGTCATTCTCGTCGAAGGAATACTCTACTTTCGGACGAGGTTCTCTCGGTTGAGATGCAGAAGGAGTGGAAGTGGATGTAGGTGGAGCCACGTTGACAGCCAAGGACTCTTTGCTCTTTAAGTTGATATTCAAAGTCTCTTTGTTCTTGCGGTTGTTCTGGCGATTACCGCCATTTGACATTTGATGTTCATCCCGATCGGGGTTAGATATTTGTACCCCTAACTGCTTGAATTTGTCAGCGCTAACTTCAGCAACTTTGGCGTTGACAATGAAGGATGGCCATTCTTGGAACTGAGTCGAACCTGTCCACATGTTGATGATAGACAACAGATTTGCCTTGCAGGTGTCAATGGTGACCGCAGCTGGAGTCCCTGGAGGCATCTTCAAGGCTTCTCGACGGAACCTTTCAATGAAACTTTCAGCAGTCTTATTGTGTCTTTGCTTGATTTTATTAAGGGCTGACATAGTCACGTCATTGATTCCCTCGTAAAATCGTTCTAAGAAGATTTGTTTGAGACCCGAGAAGGAAGTGATACAACCATCGGGCAAGCTTCTATACCAATCGTATGCTACGCCAGCTAAACAGCCGACAAATACTCTGGTAAGAAGAGCGTCATTTGGTTGGAGTTGAACGGTCATTACCTCAAAATGATTGATGAACTGGCTAGGAGAAGTGCTGCCATCAAATAGAGAGATTGTTGGAATCTTGTACTTCGGAGGAAATGGGACTTCTTTCCATTCAACTGGATAGGGATGCTTGATCCCCAGTCTTTGCAAGTTGTCTTTCTCTTTGAAAGCCTCGAATTGAGTGCGTAAGAGTTTGACAGCTTCATTGGCGTCTTCAGATGACGAAGAAGGAGCAGGTGGAGTCTGGGTGTTAGGAGAAGGAACATCGTGGTAAGTACCACCCCCAGCACCAGATTGACTGGGTGTAGGTTGAACTTGTACAGAGGGTATTTGAGGATATACTACCCCCAGCCCAGCATTGACAGGTACCGATGATGCTATAATTTCAGGACTTATAACAAGTACAGTTGGTGGTGTGGCATGTTGTGCCACAATGATAGAATGCATATTAGCAACCATTTCAGCCATGGTTTTCAACTTGTCTTCAAGTGCATCTATTCGCTGTTCTTGATTTGTTGAAGTTGAAGCATCTGGATCATCAGTGACAACATAAGCTGTCACTTCTCTTGGTACAGTGGAAGACACTGTCTGTTCAGAGCTTTCGCTATATGCATCATAGTCAGAGAAAGAGTCATCTCCCGAATGTGAAGTAGGAAGAAAACTAGAAGGATCTTGAAGAAGATTCCTTTGACCGATTGTATCTCGGCTTCTGGATTGGGTATGTCGAAATACTCCTTCAGAAGATTCTTGGAGTAATTCTAAATACCGCTGACTTGGCTTGCGAGGTTTACCATGCTTGGAGCATTTTCTACCCCCAGTGTCTCGGGAAGTCATGTTGACAGAAGCATATAATACTTCTTCATCCTCTGACATAGCTTTAGAATTTGCAAAAGTCAAACGATCGAAGACAGATCGTTTTGTTGTTTGACAACAACATTGGATTATGACTTTGTGATTGCAATGATGATCAGATGATGGAACTGGAGGTGTTGAGATGTTATCCCGCTTTTGCCTAAGATGTTATCGGAGATCAAAAGTTTGAGGGATCTATTTTTTGACAATATTCGGAACATGATTCTGATTCTTCAAATATTTTGTCCCTTGAGTGTACAGGGAAGTGCTCACTTCATTGGCATAGGTGTCAGGATTTTTGATCCTGGAAGTTTGTTTCTGATGATGTTTGGTCTTCGGCATTGGTTGTTTGCGTTTCACCGAAGTTGGTCTATTAAGATAAGTTCTCAGATTAGCAAATTCACCCCCAGGGGTTTCTGTTTGAGACACCAGCAATTTTCCTTGTCTTGAGCGGGATATTTTGAGAGTTGGGAGATCTTGGAACTCTGCTACCGGGGTAGGCAGAATACCTCTTTGATCAGTATGAGTTCTCTTGTCATGAAGGAAAGAAGAATCCTTGTTTGAAAGAGTTTTTAAACTGACTGGTGCCGAAGCACATTCAGGTTGATCTTCTACGGTAAAGACCGAAGAAGATTGAGAAAAGACCAAAGGGCCTTTTCCTTTGTTTTGTGAAGAAGGGTTAGCTAAAGAGCGTTTCCCTCTGCTGTCTTCCAAGTCATGGGACAAAGAAGTCTGGGAAAAGGCCAATGGACCTTTTCCTTTGTTCTGAGTAGGAAGAGGAATAGCCAAAGGACTACCCCCAGTGGATTGCACAAGAGCAATAGGGTGCTTGAGAGGAGGAGCAGAACTTCTCCCATTGTTGTGAGAGGAAGAGAGTTTAGCCAAAAGGCTGTCACTCTTGGATTGCGCAGACATGCTTTGCGCATGGGTTGATGGTGCACTGGTTCTGGCCATAGAGACTGTGGTTTGCGCATCAGGAGTTCTTACCACAGAATGCTTAGGATGCACTCTGGTTGCTGGAGTGTTGGTTTGCGCAGGAAGATTGGCAGCCAACTACGCCAGAGGCAGAGGGGCTTTACACTTAGCCATGGCAGCATATGAAGTCTTTTGTGCACTGGCCATAGCAGACTGCGCAGCAATGGTAGAGGCAGATTGTGCAGCAGGCTTGGTGATAGAAGCTTTGGACTGCGCAGCAGTCTGGCTGGCAGACTGTACAACAGTCTTTGGAGTAGACTGTGCCACAGATTGTGCAGCAGCCTGGATGGCAGAACTGCCAGATTGTGCAGCAGTCTTGGGGACCCACACTGGGCGCACTTTGCTCGTGGCAAAACTTTTTGCAGTGTGAAGGGTGGTCCTGGAGTTGATCATGGCTTCGTAGGCTGTCTGGTTGATCTTCACAACCAGTGTCTTCTGCGTCTTCCCGATAGACGCTACGTCACATTGAGTTGTCACTTCCTCATCGGAGGAGAAAGTCGTCCCCAACAGAGTCGCCATTTTGTTTGCAAAAACAAAAGTGTAGAACTTTATTGATACAAACTGTGTAAAGATTATTACAAAAATTCTGGGAAAGTACAACTGTAGGAATCCAATCTTGATGACGATTGCTTTATCCCTTGGACAATGTGAACTTTGAAGACGATAGCCTCTGAAGTTGACTTGAAGGCAAAAGCCTCGGAGAATTGAAGGCAAAAGCCTCGGAAGAATGCAGCAGCACTTGGGCAAGAACTCCTAAACTCTCTGATAATTCTGAACTTTAATGTCTGATCTCTCTATGATCTGATCTCCATGAATGAAGACTTGAAACTCTATTTAGAGAGTTCTGGAAATAACTAACTTTTAGTTATTCTGGACTGCGCATGATGGATTACGCATGAATTAGATTGCGCAACTGTGGACTGCGCAGGCAGTTGTCTGATCGTGGGCCAACTGTCTTGGACACATGGCATCTTTTGATTGAAATGCGCATGATCGTGCATAGATGGTTGCCACGTAGTGAGCAATTTATGGCATGAGTGCCACGTGTATTTTGTCAGTTGTATTGATAGAATGCGCAACCTGAATTGCGCTGGCATTGGCTTGCGCAGGAATGGATTGCGCATCAGACAGGCTGGCCGATTGCGCTGCCAGCTGTCCAGCCGTTCTCGAGCGCTGTACGGCGCAATAAATGAACAGTCTCCTCGTTCTTCGTGCTGTCAGCTGTCAGAAGATTTGATTGTGTCAGGTAATGATGACATTGCCACGTCAGCCTGCGCGCTTGAGAGTGTGCGCAGTCTAGTGTGCTCAATCTGAAGGATGCGCAATCTGATGTCTACGCAGTTCACTTGAAAGTTGTATTTCTTGATTTTCTGACTTTGTTGATAGGTGCAACTTGATTTTTTAGGACCTACAGTTCAGTATGTTATATGTGTTTACCTGTGTGCTATCTGCGTTATATGTGTCTACCTCTGTGCTATCTGTGTTATATATGTTTACATGTGTGTTATCTGTGTTATATGTGTTTACATGTGTGTTATCTGTATTTAACTGTTTGCAAGTATGTGTGGCAAAATATACCAATTTGTTAAAGTATCCGATCCAATATCAGAACTGCCACCCTCCTGGCAGTCCTACACTTAAGTAGGACTGCCAGGGTGCTGGCAGTCCTATTTATAAGTATCAATTAGGACTGCCAGCACCCTGGCAGTCCTACTTGAGTGTAGGACTCCCAGGAGGTGGCAGTCCTATTTATAAGTCTCTGTGACAGTTTCAGTTTGAGGAGCTCATCACAGAATTTTATGAGTAGGACTGCCACCCCATTGGCAGTCCTACATTCAATTAGGACTGCCAGAATGCTGGCAGTCCTAATTGATACTTGTTGTAACAGCAAGTTTCAATTAGGACTTCCAGCACCCTGGCAGTCCTAATTGAATGTAGGACTGCTAGTGGGGTGGCAGTCCTATTTATAAGTCTCTGTGACAGTTTCAGTTTGAGGAGCTCATCACAGAATTTTATGAGTAGGACTGCCACCCCACTGGCAGTCCTACATTCAATTAGGACTGCCAGGATCCTGGCAGTCCTAATTGATACTTGCTGTAACAGCAAGTTTCAATTAGGACTGTCAGCACCCTGGCAGTCCTAATTTAATATAGGACTGCCAGTGGGGTGGCAGTCCTAGTTATAAGTCTCTGTGACAGAGAGTTTTATTTTGAAACTCTCATCACAGAGGGTTTCAATTAGGACTGTCAGGACCCTGGCAGTCCTAAGGGTGACGGCAGTCCTGATACTAAATCAAGAATATCGAGAAATATCCAACAAGTACATATCAGACAACAACGTAAATAACAACTACATATCATACAACAATATATCCAACAAGTACATAAATAACAACATAAATCACAAGTACATATCAGACAAAATATCTAACTTCAAAACAACAACATAAGTGTCAACTACATATCCTTCAAAAGTCTGCCCAACAACTTAAGTTTTCAAACAACAAAAATATCCAACTACATATCATTCCACATCCAACTTAAGTTTCAAACAAGAAAAATATCCAGATTACATCCAACTAATGATCATTCCACATCCAACTACATATCATGTCGGGCCTTTGAATGAGACTCTCTATTATTCATGAAGCGGAACTCGACCACGTCGTCAATACGATCAAGCTCGTTGGCGAGCGCGACACTAGTGTCACTTTGGCAACCTCTCCGGAGTGTCTGGGCTAATTCCTTCACCTTTTGAGACTGAAAATGAAAGTATAAGTAAATTAAGTCTACAAACATGAAAATCTCAGTCTTATTACAAATATGGAACTCACCATCCTCACCAACCCAGCATACAAGACGTTTTTGGAAGGAAGACCTCCAATTGCTCCGACGGCCACGGGACCCGAGTTTGTAGGGTTCGACAACTTAGGATGTCCGATCCGCAGAAAGTACGGCATATAGTCCTCGCTGCAGTCGGCCATCAGGGTGACCGGTCGTCTTTCAGATTCCCGAAGTACATGTTGTTGCCACTCGGAGTAAAAGTCGATCACCCAGTCGAAATCTGCCGGTTTATAATTTAAAGGTTGGGTTCCGCGCGGAGGCTCCAACAGTCGTAGTGTGCGCTTCGACACTGTTTGCACAAAACCAAACTGACGAAGTACTCTATCGGGCATGTACGGCCGTGATATCATAACATGTGATCATGCCATGAAATAAAGAAACTGGTTGGACCTTACGATTCTGCTCACGTAAATTCCGGTATGGATTCCAAAAAATCTGTAGGAAAACAGTTAACAACAAAACAAAATTAACATAAAAAAGTAAGTCAAAATTTAGTACCTCTTCTGGCACCAAATTGTCTAGTACTTCACGAATGGAAGCCAGTGTTTGCCAATTTTTGGTTTCCAGCTGGGATGGCCTCCATCGAGACACTCTAGGAAGGTTTTCAACATACTCTGGGTTCAGGTCAGCCCGTCTGAGCATCGGAAAGTGCTCGTATATCCATGTTTATTCAATTTATAAATGAATAGTCAAAAGTAAACAATAAAATAAAGTATATAAGATTAAATTGTTAGATGTTTTCTTACATGTAGCAGAGTCTAACAGCCGGCCATTGTCTTAGTCCCGACACGGGATGCGATGCCGAGCTCGCGGTAAAGATTGGCTAGGATACCACTTCCCCAGGATATATCAATAAAGTCATCCACTTCAGATAAATTGAGCATGTACCTAGCATGTATTGACGTTCCGGACTTGTCCGGAATGCCGACCGTTCCTAGGACAAACAACATGTACGCACGGGCTACCGCGTCGACCATATCATCGTCATCCATCTTCATATCCATGAAGTGGTCCATCAGAAATGACAGAGGAATTCCATATGACTTCTTGAAGCCTGGCAGAGTTGTAAAACTGGTAGCCTGAAGTCCAAGGTGACTTGAGACAAACTTGACGATCTTCTCGTACCATTTCACGAATTTTTCATTGGTGTAATGTTCTTTGGTCATGACGCACCCGGTCACTGGCAGCTCCAGTATCTAGTAGATGTCGTCAAGTGTAATGGTCATCTCCCATGCTGGAAGATGAAATGTGTTGGTCTCTGGGTGCCATCTCTCCACAAAGGCGGATATGAGGGCACTATCCATTGTCTGATAGGCGTTTTGTGCCAAATTGTGCAAGCCGCTCGGTATGCTTTTGCTCTGGACGGCCTCCGATAATCTTCCAAACTGCCAGGACACGGTTTTCTTCCCGTGACTCACAGCCCTAAGGATACGATATGTCCTCTGTATATCGAACAACAGAAAAACATAACAATTATGAAATACATATATATATAGTATACTAAACTGGTAGCTTACAAACGTCATGAATATATCGTATTCTTCCATATTTCATACGCAATGTGGTTTTAAAAAAAAACCAACAATTAGCAACCGGGCGGACGGACAGGCGGCTCAGAAGGACCGGCCTCCTCAGAAGGACCGACCTCCTCAGATGAAGCAAAACTGCCTTGACGTGATAAGAGTCGGCCAATTGGCACGTCGTCGTCATCATCGGAAGAACGCGTAGGAGTAGGAGCTCGTTGCTTCGATCGAGCTTGACGTGCCGGTGGCGGCGTCCGAGACCGAGCTTGGGGCGCCGGTTCGAAAATTGTTAACGGACGCTCGAGGACGTCCCGCACGTTCCTTCCGCTTTGACGCGGTGGGCCGTATTCTTTTGTTAGCGGCCGGAGGGCTGTAGGACAACATACAGTTATTAAATAATATAAACAAAAATAGGACATGCAGTTACCCCCAGCATATGAGCATCATGCAGTTACCCACCCCCATATCTCATTACAGTAGGACTGCCAGGCCTGTGGCAGTCCTACTGTAAAGCAGGAATGCCACAGTCTTGGCAGTCCTCTTTCACAAGAGGACTGCCAGGACTGTGGCAGTCCTGCTTTATAGTAGGACTGCCACAGGCTTGGCAGTCCTATTGTATTCAAACCCGAACAGCCAAAACGACATGCTCGTTTGTCGTCTTCTAGGGTTAGGGTTTCAAGAAAAAATGTGGGTTTCTTGTGTTCGAAAATTCCTTTCATGAACCTTAAAGAGATTCTAAACCTAATTTATCAAAACTTTTTAGAGAATTAAAAATATTCTAGGGTTTTGAATAGAATGTACAAAATTCTTGAAGAAATTAGGGAAGAACGTACCTAGATTCTGGTTGCTTCGACTTGCATGCCATCTCTTCGAATCTACGAATGTTGTTGAAGAAATCTTGGTGGAGGAATTGGGAGTGGAGTGGTGGAGGAGAAGAAAGTAGGATTTTGGGAGAGGAAGATGGAGAGTTCTCTTTTTTTCTTTTGGTGGAGAGAGAGTGTAGAATGGGTTATGGAAAGACATGAAGGGTTTGGGGGGTTGGGCTTCCCCTAGCAAAATTTGGGTGTCCCTTAGCAAAATCTCCACCTTCTTGGGCTGCCCCCAAGTAAGGGTTGCCCCCTAGCAATAATGGTGGTGCACTTAGAAAAAACCATTTGAATGGGGTGGGGTTCTGGTAGAGCATCTCCAACCCTATTGTCTTGTTTTGTGTTGTGATTCCTATGTTGCATGAGGCACAAGACAATATCTTTTGGCAAATGTTAAAGGCCACTCCCTTTTTACTAAGGGCAACCATGCCTTTGTTTTTATTTTTTACTAAGAGCAACATGCAGTTCACAAGTTTGCTAAGGGCCACCAAGAGGACTTTAGAGGAAGGCTGCTTCGGGGAGGAGCTCGGCGGCCGACGGGCTCGTGCTCGCGGGGAGGAACTACTTCAGGAAACGCGGCTTCAAATCGCTCCTCGGCTCGATGTCCCCGAACTCGAAGAAGAAACAAGGAGAGGGAGAGGGAGAGGAAGGAGAAGAAGAGGAAAAGAGGGACGAATTGTGCTCAAACTGCTTGCGTTTCGCGGTGGGCTGGTTGATCTTCTTGAACAATTTTGTCCAGGGATTCCCGACGCCGTTCAAATCCGTCAAGAAATGCTTTGGATCGGACGCAAAACCTAAGCAGAAGCACAAGTTGAAGAAATCGAGTGGAATGAATGGAGAAATCTCGTTGTTGGAGTTGCTTCTGTGCTTGGCTCTGGATAACCTGGTTCAGAATCTTCAGATGTTTGATCACATGAAGATAGTTTTGGGAATGATTAAGGGAAGGAAGGCCGACGTCAATGGCCTTCTAGCGAATATCAAGTTCGCGAGGGTGGGAGGTGCGCCGGCGAGTTTGGTTGATGCTGCCGCCACTGGCGGCACTGTTAATGATCACGTGGAGACTCGCATAATGACTAAGGATAAGAGTGTAGATAGGGTTGAAGCTGCGGCCGAAATGGCTCAGAAAACCTCCACTCGCACGACGACTAAAGATAACTGCTTCGGTGGACTGCAGGCAAGAGTCATATCTTCACTTTGGACTGCAGGCAAGCCCTGCAGTCACTGTAGGTAAAAAAAAGAGAGAAAAGATTGTCAATCGAGGACTACAGGCAAGCCCTGCAGTCCTAGATTGACAGGAGCAGGGTGGCCCTTAGTGTTTTCAAAATGGCAAACTTGTAAAATTTTTTTAAGTTTTAAGTTGGTGGCCCTTAGTAAAAAGGGGGTGGCCTTTAACATTTTTTCTATGTGGCAAGATGATATTTACACAAGACAATGAGATAAAAAAAAGTATTCTCCAATGCAAAATTTTGAGAAGACAATAAAATTACTTTTTTTTTCCAACTTCCAAGATAACTTCCACTTCTTCATTTTTTTATAAATATTTCTATTCATAATTAATGATGTGGAGACAAAGACATTGTAAAGTGCATTGTCTAGATCTAGACAACCAACTTTACATTGTCTTTGCCGTATCATTGTCATGTCAACTTCATGATTAATTCTACATTTGCATTGGAGAATAATTTTTGAAATGAAAGCTTGGCATTCCTATGTGGCAACCATTTTTTCTAAACTCACAATAGGGTTGGAGATGCTCTTAGACCATCTTCAATGGGGGTTTCTATCTTCCCTATTTCTATGCAAGAAATTCATTTTAGAAAAATTTCTCCCAATGGTGATTTCTATCACCATTTCTATCCTAGGTGGCAATGATGTAGGATAGAAATACTTCTATCCTAGGTGGTAATTATGTAGGACATAAACTTTCTAGGAGGATTTCTACATCTAGAAACTCTCATAGAAATTCTTCTATCTCTCATGACGATTATTATTGGGCCCCACACAATTAAATTGGACCTTTTACTATGTGACACATAGGATAGAAATGGAGAACCATTGGAGAGCATTTTTGTATATCTACAATTTCTATGTAGAAACTCTTCCAACTAGGATAGAAATCTTCTTAAAGTACAATGCCAAGTAGGATAAGAACTCAATTTTAGAAATCACCATTGGAGATGGTGTTAGATGGGAATTTGGCTGCCCAATGGCTGGGTGAGTTGGCAAAAGGAAACTTTGATACAGTAGGGGGTATCAAAGTTTTGATACCCCCTATGTATGACATGTGGGCCCCCTCAATATATATATATATATATATATATATGTGTGTGTGTGTGTGTGTGTGTGTGTGTGTGTACACGTTTTACGAAGCGGGAGGGACCCACATGTCATACATAGGGGGTCCATACCCCTACTGTATCAAAGTTTTTCCCGAGTTGGCAAAAGGAAAGTAGGGAAAGAAGAAAAATACAACATTAATTCACTAAGCCTTGTTTCAAAAAAAAAAAGAGGCTAAGCCCATAAAAATCCTATTAATACCAACCAACCAACCAACCAACCAACCACCCCCCCCCCCCAAACAAAAAAATACCAGATTATAAGAATAGAAAATTGTATGATAAAAAGTTAAGGTTATCTATATTCATGTGTATTAATCTATAATGAAGTTAATAAGGGATTTTGCCTAATAATAATAACCTAATAAAATTTAATGATGGACATAATGCAATCTCAAATATATGGCAAAGTAAGTGGGGTGCGACTCAAAATTTCTCTAAAATTAATAACTTTAAAATGAGGGCGCTCACATCTAGGGACCAAGAAAGAGTGTCTGAGCTGTTAGTGAGGCACGCCGCTGAGTTTCGTACCGCCTCGGCTCCGACCGGTCCGAACAATTCCTCCGCCTTGTCCATGTCCCATCCGCCATCTGGGAGACCTAGGGAGGCGATTGTGCTATGTTGCTGTATGTAAGCCTGCGGGTTCAGGCGTCCGGAACCCGTCCAGTTCTCAAACAGTAGATTAGACTCTCATTTTCCCACGTTAAGCCGAATGAACTGTTCGTCGAGGAGCCTTCCGCAAAGAATTCTCCTCCAAGCCAGAGCCTTGCAAAATGTCTACAAATTTATGTTACTCATTTTTTTTTTAGAATGTTGTTCGTGATTAATTTTATGTTACTCATTTTTATTTTTATCTGTGTTTTAGTTGAGAATCAGTTTCTTTTAACTTAGAATGGATTTTGGTGGACTTGAAGTTATATTAAGAATGCTAAGAATTAAGTTTTTAATCTTTTGAACTTGTGTTTTTGTGTTTTATAGAATTTTGAAGTAAATTTTGGTGTACTTAAACTTATACTAAAGATTAAATTTAGTGATCGTATTTGATCTTTAAGCTCATTTTTTAGGTGATTGCGACTTGTTATATATTGTTCTAATAAATTTGTTTAATTGTTTGGTTGGTAGAGGCTTGGGCTTTAAAATTTAATGCTTTCGAAAAAAGAATTTTTTTCTAGGTTAAGAGATTCTATAATATTAAATGTGTTGATTGATCAGATGTTAATTGATAAAAATGTCGATACCGAACAAAAATTGACCGAATATCGGTTTAATCGAAACAAAAAAAACCAATTCTAATTGGTACCAACCATATTGATATCATTTTTTAAATACCGATTAAAAAAACAGAAAAATCCAACCATACACCAAATTTCACAACCAAAAAGTCCATGTATACTCGTGAGGTTGTTCGAGTGCTCAATACTTACAATCAAAACACTATAAACTAAAGTTTCTTATAATTCCATAATGAAGATTAGCCCACGTAACATATTAAACTTACATTCATGTAAAATATTAGGCTAAATTACAACTTGACACATTCAACTTTTCAAAGTTTCAACTTGATAATACCCTCAATTTGGATAGGTACTAACTTAATATCATTAACTATTGAATTATTTTTATCTTGATATCCTTTGTAAGTTCAAACATTAACTTTTTTGTTATTTTTTTGGGGGAATAAAATATCCCTTCCTCCGCAAAAGATAACTCCCCCACACCACCGTTCCCCGATGATCCCCCTCCCCCCTACCCCCAAACTCGTCGTCCCCCACACTCACCCTCATGCCCCCGGGCAAACCCCACGCCTCCTGACGCAGCGACGCCCGCGCCTACCGTCATCGCTACTACTCGCCACCGCGCTACCCGGCCCACCCGTCTGCTGCAGATATTGCTGCTTGCCACCGCGCCCTCCAGCTACAGTTACTGCTCGATCGCCACCGCGGCCGCACAACCGTGCCCGCGCCCGCCGTCGCTGCTCGCCACAGCGTCGCCCGCCCCCCCGCGCTCGCCCGTTGTTGTTGTTGCTGCCCCCCTCCGGTCACTGACGCCAGAGAGAGGGGGCATGTTTGTCGTTTTATCTCTTCAATTAACACTGATAACATGCCCGAGCTTTATATGAGGCACATGAGACAGTAGCCTCCGGCCCAAAATTTTAGAGGGCACCATTTTTTAATATATATAATAGTTAATGTATGTAAGTCCAATTCTAAAGAAAGGCCCATCAAACTCATTCTAACCATTTTAGTCATCGTATAATTTTTTATATAGGATATCTAAACGCAAGGTCGGCCCTGAGTTCATGGGGCCCTAGACAAAATTTTAAAATGGAGCCCATGTATAATGTAAAAATATATTAAAAACTACAATAAAAGTAAATTTAAAAAAATGTTACAACCAAGAATTGAACATAGAACTTCTAACGTACAAGTCTAACATAACAACCAATACACCACAATTATTTTGAATCAAAATAGGGCCATGGTACATACTAGTTCTATTTTAAATACAAGATTTTATATATATATATATATATATATATATATATATATATATAAAAAAAATATATATATATATATATATATATATATATATATATATATATATATATATATATATATATATATATATATGAGGAGGGATCTACATCCCCTCACTTTTGAATCCCTCAAGCATCCCCATGATAACACCCGTTGGATCTTGTTTAAATCGTCTAATCTTAACCGTTGAGAAATCAACGATTAAGATTAGATGACTTAAACCAAATCCAACGGATGTGAAAGAAGGGATGCGTATCCCCCCCATATATATATATATATATATATATATATATATATATATATATATATATATATATATATATATATATATATATATATATATGGCCTCTCTCCCCCTCCCCCCTCCCTTTGCAGGCGATTCTTATCGCACCCCGGGCGGTAGGAGCCTTCGTCGGCGGGATCATCCCCTCCCCCTTCTTCCTCCTCTCCCAGCAGCTCCCTTTCCCGTCCCCGCGTCGTCGTTCGTCGTTTGTTGGGTCCTCTGGTCTGCTTCTTCCATCTCCTCCTCTGTCCGGTCTCCCACGGTCGTGCCTCCTGGCGTGGCGTTGGAGGTTTCTCTATCTGGCGACGCAGTCCTGTCCTCCCCAGTTGTCCGGTCCCTCACGGGGCCCCCTCCCTGGCCGACAGAGCTCCTGATCCTGATCCGCCTTTCCGTCGAGGCACTACGTCGGTCCCCCGGGCTTCGGTGCCCGGTGTGCACCGTCGCCAGCGGCCCTAGCGAGGCTGTCGGTGGTGTCGTCTTCCTACGGAGGACGCTCGGCTCTTCTAGCTGGCGCCACTGCCTCAGGATCCCTTCCCTCTTCTCGCTCGTTCTGGCCCCTTTTCAAATTCGAATATGATTTCAAATTCGAATTCTTATTCGGATTTGTTTGGCACTTCCGTGGTCCCGGCGCACCCTGCACGACGTACTGGATCTGGGCCGGAGGTGGGACCTGTTGGGCTTGGCACGCGTCCTTTTACGCTACCCAGCCTCCGTGCACTTCATCCTTGCACGCATGCGCACGGGGCGCCACTCTCATCCCTGCCATCCTTGGCGCCTCCCTCTGTGCCAGCTTCAGGAACCGCCTGCGACTGTGGCGCCACTTCTCTCCCTGTCGCGGAAGCGACGACTTGTCCCTCCCTCCCCGGCCCCTTGGGGTCTGTGCCTTCTCTCTCGGCGCCTCCCTGCCCCCGGCACACGTGCCATCAGTGATCCACCCCCCGTGCCCTCCGTTCTTTCCCTCGGGTCTGCTGTGCGCATAGTAGCTACTGCTGTTGGCGCCACCCAGATTCACAATGGTCACAATCTGGCGTACGCGGGGCTTATGGGCGCCCCCAACATTCCCAACTCCATACCCCCTGTGTCTTCGTATGTAGATAAACTTCGCCCAGATCACGCTTCTAATATATTCCAACCTCTGCCGGAGGTTACTCTACGAGATATTGATTATGCTGACCAACATGATAGCCAAGCGATTCTAGTGCCTTTCTTCCCTACTGAAATTGTATCCTTGTCAACTTCATTTCCTTTCACGTTTGTGCTTAAATTCTCCAGTGGATGTCCGAAGCTGGCCCGGGTCCAGGAAGTGGTCGCCAGCTGGGGTCTTACCTCGTGGCACAGGGTCACTCCCATGGACCCCAAACAAATGCTCCTTCATCTATCCTCTGAAAGTGATCACCAGAAAGTCTGGACCAGAGGCACCAGAAGGATAGATAACCACATCATGAAAATAGTAAAATGGTCCCTGGACTTTAACATTAAAGAAGACTCTGCGATCGTCTCTGCGTGGGTCACCCTCCCGAACCTCCCCCTAATCTGTTTCGCCCCCGCAGCGTTGAGGAGAATAGCTAACTCATTTGGGACATTTGTGGCGTCGGTAGAAGAAACACACAACCTATCAAAGGAAAACTACGCTAAAATCTGTATGGAACTCGATTTGTCGCAAGATCTCCCGACCCACATACAAATCTCCCTCAGCAACAAGATACACTCCCAACAAATTATATATGACAACAACATCATATATTGCAAACATTGTCGCATGCGTGGCCACTCCATCGCGCATTGCTTCCACGCGCACCCAGAACTGAAGAAGAAGGTGGGACGAAAGGCGGCAACCAAACAGGCACCCAGAAAACCCGCACAATCTCCCCTCCTTCCTCTACCCAACTCCCACATCCGCTTCAACAACAGCACAAAAAATGGCATCACCCAGGAACTAGTCATCCAGGAAAGAGCCATTGTTCTATACAGTCCTACAGGCATAAATCTCACTAATAAATTTGAGATTCTCGTATTAGAGCTCACAGGTGATCATCAAGGCACAACAAAATCCACTGATGTTACCACGTCGGGTAGAGCGACAGGGAACAACGATGGCACAGCTAGGGAAAGAGGCACAGCTACGGAGTCTACACCATCGGAGTACCCGGAGGCTTCGATGGACATAGAGGAACCCCATCCCCTGCCCTCCAACCCATCACCACAGTCAACCCCACCACCTTCCATGATGTGGCCAACATTTGGACAGATGCTCTTGCCAACATTGGCCAAGCACCGGTCGCCAAGATGCAACAAGCATTAAATACGGGAATCACAAGCACAAAGATGCCATTTCCAGGGACGACAGATGCTCTTTCCAACTGTTCACCAAAGATGCCATTTCCAGGGACGACAAATTTCTGGCAGAGATCCCATGCTTAATTGACGACTCTGATAACACTCAGCTGGGGCTCCTCCCCTCCGAACTTGAAGTCAAAGATGTAGTATGGGCTCTTGACGAGCATAGCGCACCTGGTCCTAATGAATTCATCGGTGTTTTCTTCAGATCATGCTGAGATATCATCAAGTCGGATATCCACTAGACGATCATCGCCTTTTTTTCAAGGAGCCAGGTACCCTAGATCTATTTTTTGTGCTAACCTGATTCTTATCCCCAAACAGGACAATCCGGAGACCTTCAAAGACTTCTGTCCTATAAGCTTGTGCACCTTCACTAACAAAATCATCTCCAAGATCATTGCCAACCATATGACCGCGATCCTCCCAAAATTATCTCTGATGAGAAGAGCAGATTTGTTCGCGAAAGGAACATTCTTGACAACATTCTGTTG
Source organism: Iris pallida (assembly GCA_029216955.1). Taxonomy (NCBI): domain Eukaryota; kingdom Viridiplantae; phylum Streptophyta; class Magnoliopsida; order Asparagales; family Iridaceae; genus Iris; species Iris pallida. The sequence continues at coordinate 3,845,152 of JANAVB010044817.1, read as the reverse complement.
GCCCAGGAAATAATCACATGCATGAAACTTCCGACTAGGGACGAGAACATTGCGATCAAACTGGACATGGAAAAAGCATACGACAGGCTAGATTGGCAGTTCATGATATGGGTTTTCAGGGCTTTCAAGTTCTCGGAATCCTGGATCAATATCGTGTGGAGATCGATCAGCAATTCATGGTTTTCCATGATTATTAACGGCCAAGCTGAAGGATTCTTCAAATCTTCTCGTGGGGTCAAATAGGGAGATCCTTTATCCTCCACCATCTTCATCATCACAGCGGAAGCTTTGAGCAGGAATCTGAACAAAATGGTTGGCTCATCGAACTTTCAATATTTTCACACCACAAGCGGCTGCCCGATCATCACGCACCTGGCGTACGCCGATAACATCCTCATATTTTCATTTGGAGATGTTGGGTATGTCGAAGTGGTCAACAACACTCGGAAGAGATACGTAGAATGCTCTGGCCAGAGCGGTAATCCTAACAAGAGTGTCATCTATGTCCACCACATGACCAGTTGTGATCATTCTGCCATTCTTGCCAACATTACATCCTTCTCTGTTGCGTACCCGCCTTTCTTCTACTTAGGGTGCCTGTTGGTGTACGACAGATCCAACGCGGGCATCTTTGTCATAACCATATTCCATAAATACGATATTGAATTTCCAATCCTTGTTTGTTTTAAATATTTTGTAGTAACAAAATTTCCTCAAACAAATTATTTTGATTCAAAAAAAATCATTTATAATAATTACATAAAGTGTTATTTTATTTTTTTCATTTGAAACCTTAGACAATTTATGAAATTTCAAAATTAACATGGACACCTCATGAACCTATCTGTCACCATGCATGTATAAAAAGGACATATTTGGTACTTCACATTAAATTTCTAATGATGATGTTGAGGATAAACTTTTTTTTTAAAAAGAGAGAGAAAAAGAAAAGAAAAGAAAGCTTATAAATAAAGAGAAGGGGAGAGAAGCAACACCTCTCTCTCTCTCTCTCTCTCTCTCTCTCTTTCTCTCTCTTTCTCTCTCTCTCTCTCACTCGTTCTCTCCCTCTCCCTCTCCCTCTCAACTGAACCCCTCTCCATCTCTCTCACTCTCTTTTCATTTTCTTGTTCATCTCTTTCTCCTCTTTCGGTCTCTTTCCGGACCCGGACCCGGACCCGGACCCGCGCCCTCTGGCCGCCTGCGGCGGCTGCCACCTCCGGCGGCTGCCACCTCCGGCGGGCCGGCCGACCGGCCCCCTCACCGTCGGCGGGTTCCCCTCCGGCCGGCCGATCGGCGGGTTCCCCTCCATCCGGCCGATCGGCCCCCTCACCATCGGCGGGTTCCCCTCCGGCCGGCCAACCTCCACGTGCCACCCTCCACCACCATCTCCAACATCTTCTCCTCCTCCTCTCCCACAACCCAAAAACCCTAGGTAATTCCCTTATTTCCTTCCTTTCCTTTCAATTTCGAAATTAGGTCAAGGAATTGGGTTTATATATATATATATATATATATATATATATATATATATATATATATATATATATATATATATATATATATATATATATATATGTGAATGCATATATACTTGACAAAAATTTTGATTTGGGTATTATGCTAGGAAAAAGTTGGGAAGACCAAATCTAAATCATCATCAACCCAAGGCAAGTCCTCCCTCTCTTCATTTTTTTTTGTTGTACAAAGAAAATTCTTAAAATTGTTTTTATCAAATTTATATGTTTATTTTCACTTCTGGAATTTAGATAAATATATGACAAATTCAAGTTTTGTGAGAACCAAGTTTGGAAATAAGTAGAAGAATAATTATAGATTTCGATTATGGATAAATATGCTATACGTACGTAATTGAACAAATGGACACTTGAACGAATGTTTAGGACACAATGTAACGGACACTTGAATAAATGTGTAGAACACCATACAACTTGGACACAACATGGTATGAATGCAAATATATAAAATGGACACAATACATATATATATTGGACACAATACGATTTGATATTTTGGATACAATATATATATATATATATATATATATATATATATATATATATATATATATATATATATATATATGTCTGCACTTCGGTGGCCTCACAGCCGCTTCTCTCGTTGCCTTCTCCCCTCGAGGCACCGTCCCTCTCCATCCCAGGAGCCCCCAAGCCCTCCTTCGCTGACATGCTTCGGTCGGATCGCGCGGGATCGCAGGGTATCCGCGTGGATGACGTTCCGCTTCCTGGTATTGAGTATCCTGACGATTCCCGTATCCCGACGGTTCCGTTCTCGGCCTCCGAGCTATCCTCTCTATCCTCCTCTTTCCGTCATACTTTCGTTCTCAAGTTCTCAAGAGGGTGCCCGAAGCTTGAAAGGGTGCAGGAAGTGATCGCCGGCTGGAGGCTATCCGTCGCGTACCGTGTTGCTCCCTTGTACCCTAGGCACCTACTTCTTTACCTATCCTCTGAGCTCGACCACAGGTCCGTGTGGTCCAAAGGGACCTGCAGGGTGGATTCCCATTTCATGAAGATTATCCAATGGTCCACGGACTTCAACACCAAAGAGGATTCCGCAGCGGTCGCAGTGTGGGTTACACTACCGAATCTACCTCTCATCTGCTTCGTTCCAGCAGCCCTCAGATGGATCGCCAACTCCTTCGGGACTTACGTAGCTACGACGGAAGAAACCAGCAACCTCTCCAAAGCTAACTATGCAAAAATCTGCGTGGAACTGGATCTCTCCACCGAACCCCCCCAACTACCTCATCAACGAGCTTGGTGATCGAACGCACACCCAGCGTATAGTTTACGACAATCACATCAAATTCTACACACACTGCCATCTCCGGGGACACCTTGCAGAACACTGCCGACGCCTTCACCCCCACCTAAGGAGGAACTCGGAGCAGAAAGGGAAGGACCCGAAAGCCAACAACCTCAAAAAACCAACCAAAGAAGATCAGCCGAAGCATCTTCTGTTGCGGCAAAATTCGCACATCAGATTCAGTGACGGTGAAGAATCGCCTGACCAGGCCCTCATCTCCAGCCCTAGAATTATTCATAATCAAAGCCCACCACACTCCCCCAACCCCTCCGTCTCCCTATCCAACCAGTTCACGGCCCTGGACCAGGAATATGACGTCAACGACCTGGCCATCAAAATTTTCGAAGAGGCAGTCGAACCTAACCAGCAGAGTTCGGAGAAGGGCCTTTCAAAGACCGTCAATGCGACATCTCTCACCGTCATGGCAGCATCCCCTAATGAACCTTCGTCCGAGAATTACAAGGCAGAGGAGGCCGTCATTGCTGAAGCCCTAGCAATCCTAGGGCCGGAACAGGTCCTTAGAGGACAGCAGGTCATGGCCGCCAGATTCCTCCTTCTCACAGCCGGAGATCCAGTAGAAAATATGGCAGAACCAGAAGGCACCATAACTATCCCTCTAGAAGAAAATGTGGCAGAACCGGAAGGCACCATAACTATCCCACCGGTGGAGGCCATCACGGACTCAGCGGGTGAATGGATAGATATCCCCCAGAACCAGCGGCAGATCGGCGCCGCAGACCCCATCGTCGCCACCAACACGATCATACGGGCCTCCACCAGAAGCAAAAACACAGGAAACAAAGAAGCGCCATAGTCGTCAAGCATACGAACTAGATCCGCAACCAAATGGATCAACAACACTTCCACCACCAACAACATCAATGCTTAACATACTATCTTGGAATGTGCATGGCCTGGCTAACACCCCCACCAAGAGATGCCTAACCAGTCTCAGAAAACTTAACAACATCAATATTTTGATTATTATTGAACCTAAAACCTCTCCCAAGCACATTAAATCCATCCAATTACAGCTCAGATTCGCATCCGCAATGGCTGGCAAACATGACATTTGGATCCTCTGCTCCAAGGACGTCAAGATCGACGTCATCCAAGACTCCAAGTAAGCCCTATCTTGCTGGATAGAACATCCCTTTCTTCCCAAGCGTGCCATCATTTCTGTGATCTATGGCAGTTGTGACGTGTCAGAGCGCAAACAACTATGGAACGACCTCCTCGATTTCCACAACGACCACATCCACCTCCTTTGGCTCTGCATCGGAGATTTCAACGTAATTACTTACAGATAGAAGAAATTCGGTGGTAGACTGTAACGCCCCAGTCCCAAAATACGTAAGACTAGGAACGTAGACATGCCAGCTGTACTCATACGAAGTACACTCCAATATATAGAAACCTCGTATGAATACATAAACTGTAATATGCAGTAGAACCATAACTAATCTCATCCATACAAATAAATGAATAAAAGATATCATATAATGATAATGAATTGTCTTGATACAATATGTTGGGGGGAGACAAATCCACTACCAGCAAGTAAAGGAAAAATACATAAGAAAAGATATGAATTTGGCGAGTGAAGCGAAGACGATCCTAGTGCAATCATCCTCGAAGAAATGGAGATGGTCACGGCTAGAGCTAGAGCACCTGCGAAAGACAATAGCACACACCTGGCGAGATAACCAGGTCCTCAGAGGGATGTAACAAGACACATAATATCATGCCATATAAACTGAATAAATATTGCTCAAATAAATAAGTCAATTGAATTATAACATGGTCCAATACACACCTATTGAACTAGCATACCATCCCCTCAACCAAACAAGGACAGGAGATGGTAAACTAATTTACGGTGACGTATCTTTCCATGCTATAAATCCAATATGGTATCCGGACCCCAATAAGGTTCAATACCTTCTCATCGAAGTAGTAAGCCACACCTATAACCAAACAAGGACAAGATGTGATGAACTAATCCGCGATAAGTTATTATTCCAAGCCACGGTCAGATACAAGTACCCAAACCAAAAGTACTCGTACCTAACAGATAAGGTAGTCTAACCGTTCTAAGTGAAATGTAGTTAAGAACAATCTTTTTTACGCATGGGCCCTGTCTAAATAGGATCGGCGTAGTCCCCCCTTGGGGCACCAGAGGTCCCATCAGTAAGAGCATAACGTTCCGCAGAACGCCATTGGCCGTCAGTAATAATGGGTCATCAACCCCGTATCTCCAGCGGAGAATCCGGGTCACAAGGAAAAGTGCATCGAAGCCCATACGCTAAGGAATTGTCCTTCCCGCCCAATGCCTACTATGTTGTATCCATAACAGAAAACCTCTATAATCGCTAAGTCAAACTAAGCATGCAACCTCTATTAGCGGTTATTCCTATCGTACGGCTTGTACGTACTGGTGGCCAGCCAATCACGTACGTCCGTGTTCTACATGCGACACACAACTTCGTGGTACAACGTGTCAAGGCCAATGAATGCAACACACAAGGTGGTCCCTTAAATCTAGGTTTAATGTGTAAGAAAAATAATACATAGCAAGAATATAAATGAACAGTAAGTTCTAACAGGTTATGCCATGTATCACAGTTTATTTTGCATAAAAATAATAATGAACAATACATGAAATATGAGCTAAAATAAGTAAACAGCAAATGGCAAGGTGTCTTGCCTGGTAGGACGCCTGGTGTGCTGCGATGATCAAGGTGGCACAAACTGCGACTTTGGTGTAATAACTATGCAAGGTGACCTCTGATGGTAGCACGGACAGTTCCATTGGGTCCAGAAGGGTCAAATTAGTTAGGTTTGACATAAGGTACGTACAGATTTGGCAAGGGATTGAGAATAGGACTTATCGCAGAAGAGGAAGATAATCGAAGGAATTTGATAATTAAAAATATGTACGTTATTAGAAAACTAATTATAATACTCGAAAATATTTTTTTATTAGCTAAAATAGTTTTTAGATGTATATATAATTGGGAAATAAAAATGTTTTAAGGCAAACTCTAAGTTTGTAAAGATACGACTCTAGATAGAAAAATATATATATTTTAGATAACTACCTTGAAAAATCTAGGAAAGAAAATCATTTTAGGCCACATTATAATTTATAAGTCGAAACTATTTCTTAATCAAATAGAAAATCTACAACAAAAATATTTTTATGAGCCAAAATATTTATAGATAAATATCTCGAAAATCTAGAAAATCTATTTAGGGCTAAGAACCTAATTTGAAATTATATGTAGAGTTAAGTTACTACTATATTTTTGTTACATAATGCATATATATAATAAAACAAAATTACTAAGGTAATAATAATAATAATAATAATAATAATAATAATAATAATAATAATAATAATAATAATAATAATAATAATAATAATGATTAAACACTAAACAGAAGAAGACAAAAGAAACACAAAATAAAAAATCCCATCAAAACAAACAAAAACAAAACCCATGTGCTGCTGTCACTTAAATAAAAAAAAGGAGAAGGTGGCACAAAAAAAATCAAAACAACAAAAACTTAACAACAGCTGCTCTTCTCTTAACTAAGAAAAGGAAAAGGAGAGAGAGAGGTATATATACATATCTATATGTGATATTATCATATAGCCTATATATGTATGAATGTGTGTTAACCTTATTAATTTAGATAAATAATTAATGTGTGAAATATGTGAGAGTAGGCTATAAGTGTGAAATGTATGATATAGCTATATGGCCTATAGCCTATATACAGGGCACATAGCCTATGGGGTGTATCCCTATGTGATACAGCCTATGTATATGGCATGGATGCCCAGTTAAGGTGTGTGGTTGGCTTGATAGCCTAGTTTGGCTTGTACTTGTGTTAGATTGATAGTATAGGTTTGGGTTAGGCCTAGTGAGACTTGATGGAGTAGAGTGTTGACCAGGGTTTGACCCAATAGTTCAGAATTGACTAGAGTTGACCAAAAATCAACATTGAGTCTAGTTGTGACCAATTGACCTAGTTTGACTAGTGTAGTTGACTTGGGTTGACCCTGAGTTGACCAAGTTGGACTTGGACCTAGTTTGACCTAGATAGTTGACCAGGGTTGACTTAGAGTTGACTTTGACCTAGATTGGCCTAAAAATCATGTAGATTGCATCATAAACTTTATTTACCTTATTTTAAACATATTATAACCTATACTGCTTTATTTAGGACATTGTGACTCTGGTGCAGACATCTGATATTACATTACTTTTTTCAGAGTATCAGACGAGTATATTCTCTGATAGTTCTCTCATTTATTTGTCCATTACTGTACTTTAGTTCTAGTTAGTTGTATGCGATTCTCTGTTACAACACGTATGGATATTCTGGATTCATGTATACGACACACATTATTGTCTGGCCTGTATTACTGGAATTATTCTGGAATCATTTACTAGTATCATCATATCTGGCTGGACTCAACTTGAATCATTGTGTCAGATTTCTGGATTCACTTGCTGGGAGGGGAAATACTAGAGTAAGACATGTAGACATACCCCAATTCTGGAATCACCCCTATGCTGGAATCAAATTGGAATGATAGCCATCTCACACCCGGCCAGGTGTGTGATGTGCCGGATTATCTATAGCCGTTTGCATGTCGATCTCGGTATTTTAAAATACACTGCTAGAGTATAGGCTGGACTCACCCTGGAATCATTGATCACTATGACTGGAATCGTCTCGTACTGGATTCATCTTGTATTAGATTCGTCTTGTACTGGACTTACATTGGAGTTATACTAGTCTACATTTACTGTCTGGACTTATATTATGTTACCCTGGTTTAGCTAGTTTCTATTTACAGTCTTTATTGCCATGATTCTTCTCTTGTTTAGTTACTTACTTTCCTTGTACTTTATCTATCTTTCTTACCATCACCTGAATAAAAATTGCCATGTTCATCAATGCAACTGTCTATAACTGCTTTATAGTTCTCTGTCATTTACTTAGGTTTTCTAGATGAGTTGTGCTCGATCCTGTCCTGACTGGACCTGTTGTAAAATTTACAGATGATTGCCCTGAGGACACATGCCCTAAATATTACAGACCAGGAGATGGCTTAGCTACCTATGGCCCCGACACTCAGGAGTGATCGAGAGATTTGCTAGTTGTTTTGTTTAGCTTTCATGTTTTAGAATTAGAGTTGAATATAAGTTGACTTATGTAGTTGAGATTGTCAGATTATATTATTATTTAGTTGTTGATTTTATTTCTGTTATTTAGTCTTAGTTATGATCTTCTGTGCTATCATATCGTGCTTAGATTGTGATTGAGATTACATTATATCTATACTTGTCCTCCGTTCGGAGTTGATATTTTGACAAGCATATTATATAATTGCGTGATTGGTTGGTTAGATAGTGACCTTGAACAGCATTCTACCGCCGACACTGCGGTGTAGGCTGGGCATTGTTACGCGCTCGTACCCTCACAGTGGGTGCGGGTCGTGACAGGGAATGAGCTCGAGGAAGAGAAAGAGGGAGTAAGCGAGGAAAGAGAGAGGCGATGGTGACAGAGCAGACGAGCCGGAGGGAGAGAGGCGGAGAAGAGAGAGGAAAGTGCGGCGGAGGAAAGGAAAGGTGGGCAGTGGAGGACGAGGAGAGGAAGGACGGAGTGAGCGGTGGTCCGACGGGGCTAGCGGCGGCGGAGGCGGAGGGTTGAAGAAGAGGGCGGCGGAGCGCTTGGCTCGCGGTTGCACCGGAGGAGGTCGGCCGGAGACACAGCGTGGACGAGGTTCGGCTCCGGCGTTCGTCGGGCACGACGGAGGTCGAGACACGGAGGAGTTCCTTATTGGAGATGGGCGGCCGTTGCTGCTCCGGCGGTCGAACGGAGGCGCAGGCGGGCGGACAGGGTGGAGGCACGTCGGCGCCGGAGTAGGACGGTGCTCCGGTCGCGGAGGCCGACGCGGGAAAGAGTGGTTCGATGGCGGCGGATGGCGCCGCCAAACGAGCGAGGATGGGGTCCTTGTCGACGACGAGGCGACGACGGACAGGGACAGAGGGCTGGTGTGGGGGTCTTCGCCAGATCCGAGTCCTCCGACGTGGTCGTACGACGGGGCGACGTGGAGGCGGTGGCAGGGAGTCCATGGCGGAGGGCTCGACGTGGGCGACGGTCGACTCAGGTGAGGGTTCCCTATTGAGGTTTTTGTTTTTGTTTTGCCGATGGATTTTGGGTGTTTGGGGCTGCGATGGTAGTGGTTGGTTTATGGCGGTCGGTGGCAGCTAGCTCATGGAGGACAGGGAGGGTTGGCCACGGTGATGGTGGCAGCGTAGTGGTTTTCTGTGGAGGAGGCGATAAGGCAGCAATGGTGGTCGTGGCGGTCACTGGTGGTGGTGCTAATGGTGGTTGTTGGTTCTGGGTTGGTCGAGGGTTTTCGGGGTCATGATGGTTGCTGTATGGTGGTTGTCGGGAAGCTGGAAGGCTAGCGGAGTTAGATTTGGAATTTAATGTATCGTGTCGGGGTTGTCCGGCACGAGAGAAAAATATAAATATAAAATTGGAATAAGAATATGGACGGGGAACACGGACACGATGCATGCACGTTTGGTTGTAGAATTTGGAGAAATATTGTGAAAAAAATATTGGAGGAGTACCTGCCTATTTATAGGATGTGAGAATTCCCAATTGGATAGGATTAGGAAAAGATTTAAAACCCAATTAGATAATTCATCTATTAATTTAAATCAATCCAAATCGAAATCAATTTAAATCTAATTAATTTACATCCTTTAGTTTAAAATAAGATAATTCAAATTCCAAATATAGATATTAATTTAAATAAATCCAAAATTCAATTCAAGATTTAAATTGTCACAAAAATTTCAAAATATGTTTTCCAAAAATACAATATAATAATAATTTCAAAAATAATATTATTATTTAAATACACTAATAAATAATTAAAATAATATTTATGAAGAATATTATTTATTATTAGTAACTGCTATAAACGAAAAGGCTTTCATAAATAAAATCGTAAACTTGGAAATTTCAGAATGATAACTAAAAATAATTATTATATATATTATTTTGAAACTATAAGAATAGAAAAATATTTTTCTAAATTATGTACGCTCGCACATAATCGCACTCGTCGAGCAAATTCGAAAAATAAAATTTCGTGCGCGACGTACAATACGACTACGCGACGTACAATACAAAAATTTAAATCAGTACTAAATTTAATAAAAATTAATTATAGAAACTTAGGGGTTTACATCCTACCCAACTTAAAAGAATTTCATCCTCGAAATTAAAAATTAGTTGGGGGTGAGAGACACAGGGGGTATTGATGGAGAACAATCAATTATTGGGCGAGACAAAGAGATGATGTTCGGCATGCGATTCGCAAGTCGTGGCTTAAAAGATAACATTTAAAGTTAGTCATGATAATATGCAACGGAGTAATATGGTATCAAAATGAGAGACCTAAAAGATAGGTTTTGATAGTAGGTTGGGGGCACGATTTAAGAGAGCGAATTAGGCTTATTCTTGAAATAAGCGATTAGGGGTCATGGTAGAAAATATTGGGCCGAAAATGAGGACGAGGAGTTTTAGGATGAAGACATAGCAACATTGAGTGGTGATGGTCATAATTGGTAGGATAGCTGGAGGAATTTCAAGTACAATTGCCTTCGTCCTTCCAAAATCGGTGAAAGCGAAAGCGATATAAGGAGTTCAAAAGACGATATTATCGAGTACGAATACGTGATTCAAAGATGACCGAATTTTTTTTCAAAGGAATTGTCAAGGCAGTCGTGGATGGAATTCTAAAGGCCAAGTTTAATTATGTTCCATCCACGTAGAATAATAGACAAAAGCGAACCAAAGTGCACTTGGTTGATCAGACCATCATGCAGCGGTTCTGATTAGACCATATGTTAGTGGACATGCACAAATAACATATGTCTTGAAACAAGCTTGATAAAGAATAAGCTTGCAAAAACTAGGCTATATTAGCATCACTAGTCAAGATGGTAAAAAAACATAGGCACGAGAGATTAAGATTGAAAGAAAGCAGAATGATTCTAAGTCATATCCTGTGTTGGCCTCTATACAGTCGTCCTATAGTCTTCTTGTCCAAGTCCTTGGTTGACTAGATGGGTTAGGGTCCTCTAAATTCGAGAATCTAAGTAGACTTGCTAAGATAGGTCGCAATGACAAAGGGGTTGCTAGGTCATAAGACATTCTACCCAACTTAAAAGAATTAAACTAATGGTGTTTGGGACAATGTCTAACTATTAGGGGTCACATGTCTAACCTCTAGCAATTCACGAAGGAAAGATAATAACTATGATAGAAGGAATCAAGCAAGATGCAGTCGATGAGTCGAACGATAGTTCGAATATGGAATCGAAGAAAGAGTCAAGTATGTGGATGAGATCCTAGACTTCTAATCCTATACGCAGGCTTGCTTGGTACGGTAAAGTAACCAAACAATTTATTTTGACCTGCATGGGCTACCACAAAACATGTAATGCCCCAGTCCCAAAATACGTAAGACTAGGAACGTAGACATGCCAGCTGTACTCATACGAAGTACACACCAATATATGGAACCTCGTATGAATACATAAGCTGTAATATGCAGTAGAACCATAACTAATCTCATCCACACAAATAAATGAATAAAAGATAACATAATGATAATGAATTGTCTTGATACAAGTTGGGCGGAGACAAATCTACTACCAACATAAAGGAAAAATCCTAGAAAAGATTGAATTTGGCGAC
>JANAVB010044817.1:3529539-3809664 GCA_029216955.1 Iris pallida | reverse complement strand
CAGCATTGACAAGCTCTTGAATTTTGCCCTTGAGCACTAGCATGCTCGAGTAGGATGCCCAATGAATCTGTGGTAGACACAATATTTGGGATGATCTGTCTTAACCGACTTCATCAGGTTTCTTTGGGTCTGGGAGTTGGATCTTGTTGCTTTTGATTAAGCAATCAAGATGCTTACAGTGTCATTCTCGTCGAAGGAATACTCTACTTCGGACGAGGTTCTCTCGGTTGAGAGCAGAAGTGGAAGTGGATGTAGGCGGAGCCACGTTGACAGCCAAGGACTCTTTGCTCTTTAAGTTGATGTTCAAAGTCTCTTTGTTCTTGCGGTTGTTCTGGCGATTACCGCCATTTGAAGTTTGATGTTCATCCCGGTCGGGATTAGACATTTGTACCCCTAACTGCTTGAATTTGTTAGCGCTAACTTCAGCAACTTTGGCGTTGACAATGAAGGATGGCCATTCTTGGAACTGAGTCGAACCTGTCCACATGCTGATGATAGACAACAGATTGCCTTGCAGGTGTCAATGGTGACCGCAGCTGGAGTCCCTGGAGGCATCTTCAAGGCTTCTCGGCGGAACCTTTCAATGAAACTTTCAGCAGTCTCATTGTGTTTTGCTTGATTTTATTAAGGGCTGACATAGTCACGTCATTGATTCCCTCGTAAAATCGTTCTAAGAAGATTTGTTTGAGACCCGAGAAGGAAGTGATACAACCATCGGGCAAGCTTCTATACCAATCGTATGCTACGCCAGCTAAACAGCCGACAAATACTCTGGTAAGAAGAGCATCATTTGGTTGGAGTTGAACGGTCATTACCTCAAAATGATTGATGAACTGGCTAGGAGAAGTGCTACCATCAAATAGAGAGATTGTTGGAATCTTGTACTTCGGAGGAAATGGGACTTCTTTCCATTCAACTGGATAGGGCTGCTTGATCCCCAGTCTTTGCAAGTTGTCTTTCTCTTTGAAAGCCTCGAATTGATGCGTAAGAGTTTGACAGCTTCATTGGCGTCTTCAGATGACGAAGAAGGAGCAGGTGGAGTCTGGGTGTTAGGAGAAGGAACAGCGTGGTAAGTACCACCCCCAGCACCAGATTGACTGGGTGTAGGTTGAACTTGTACAGAGGGTATTTGAGGAGATACTACCCCCCCCAGTATTGACAGGTACCGATGATGCTATAATTTCAGGACTTACAGCAAGTACAGTTGGTGGTGTGGCATGTTGTGCCACAATGATAGAATGCATATTAGCAACCATTTCAGCCATGGTTTTCAACTTGTCTTCAAGTGCATCTATTCGCTGTTCTTGATTTGCTAAAGTTGAAGCATCTGGATCATCAGTGACAACATAAGCTGTCACTTCTCTTGGTACAGTGGAAGACACTGTCTGTTCAGAGCTTTCGCTATATGCATCATAGTCAGAGAAAGAGTCATCTCCCGAATGTGAAGTAGGAAGAAAACTAGAAGGATCTTGAAGAAGATTCCTTTGACCGATTGTATCTCGGCTTCTGGATCGGGTATGTCGAAATACTCCTTCAGAAGATTCTTGGAGTAATTCTAAATACCGCTGACTTGGCTTGCGAGGTTTACCATGCTTGGAGCATTTCCTACCCCCAGTGTCTCGGGAAGTCATGTTGACAGAAGCATATAATACTTCTTCATCCTCTGACATAGCTTTAGAATTTGCAAAAGTCAAACGATCGAAGACAGATCGTTTTGTTGTTTGACAGCAACATTGGATTGACTTTGTGATTGCAATGATGATCAGATGATGGAACTGGAGGTGTTGAGATGTTATTCCGCTTTTGCCTAAGATGTTCTCGGAGATCAAAAGTTTGAGGGATCTGTTTTTTGACAATATTCGGAACATGATTCCGATTCTTCAAATGTTTGTCCCTTGAGTGTACAGGGAAGTGCTCACTTCATTGGCATAGGTGTCAGGATTTTTGATCCTGGAAGTTTGTTTCTGATGATGTTTGGTCTTCGGCATTGGTTGTTTGCGTTTCACCGAAGTTGGTCTATTAAGATAAGTTCTCAGATTAGCAAATTCACCCCCAGGGGTTTCTGTTTGAGACACCAGCAATTTTCCTTGTCTTGAGCGGGATATTTTGAGAGTTGGGAGATCTTGGAACTCTGCTACCGGGGTAGGCAGAATACCTCTTTGATCAGTATGAGTTCTCTTGTCATGAAGGAAAGAAGAATCCTTGTTTGAAAGAGTTTTTAAACTGACTGGTGCCGAAGCACGTTCAGGTTGATCTTCTACGGTAAAGACCGAAGAAGATTGAGAAAAGACCAAAGGGCCTTTTCCTTTGTTTTGTGAAGAAGGGTTAGCTAAAGAGCGTTTCCCTCTGCTGTCTTCCAAGTCATAGGACAAGGAAGTCTGGGAAAAGACCAATAGACCTTTTTCTTTGTTCTGAGTAGGAAGAGGAATAGCCAAAGGACTACCCCCAGTAGATTGCACAAGAGCAATAGGGTGCTTGAGAGGAGGAGCAGAACTTCTTCCATTGTTGTGAGAGGAAGAGAGTTTAGCCAAAAGGCTGTCACTCTTGGATTGCGCAGACATGCTTTGCGCATGGGTTGATGGTGCACTGGTTCAGGCCATAGAGACTGTGGTTAGCGCATCAGGAGTTCTTGCCACAGAATGCTTAGGATGCACTCTGGTTGCTGGAGTGTTGGTTTGCGCAGGAAGATTGGCAGCCAACTGCGCCAGAGGCAGAGGGGCTTTACACTTAGCCATGGCAGCATATGAAGTCTTTTGTACACTGGCCATAGCAGACTGTGCAGCAATGGTAGAGGCAGATTGTGCAGCAGGCTTGGTGACAGAAGCTTTGGACTGCGCAGCAGTCTTGGTGGCAGACTGCACAGCAGTCTGGCTGGCAGACTGTGCAACAGTCTTTGGAGTAGACTGTGCCACAGATTGCACAGCAGCCTGGATGGCAGAACTGCCAGATTGTACAGCAGTCTTGGGACCCACACTGGGCGTACTTTGCTCGTGGCAAAACTTTTTACAGTGTGAAGGGTGGTCCTGGAGTTGATTATGGCTTCGTAGGCTGTCTGGTTGATCTTCACAACCAGTGTCTTCTGCGTCTTTCCGATAGACGCTACGTCACATTGAGTTATCACTTCCTCGTCGGAGGAGAAAGTCGTCCCCAACAGAGTCACCATTTTGTTTGTAAAAACAAAAGTGTAGAACTTTATTGATACAAACTGTGTAAAGATTATTACAAAAATTCTGGGAAAGTACAACTGTAGGAATCCAATCTTGATGACGATTGTTTTATCCCTTGGACAATGTGAACTTTGAAGACGATAACCTCTGAAGTTGACTTGAAGGCAAAAGCCTCGGAAGAATGCAGCAGCACTTGGGCAAGAACTCCTGAACTCTCTGATAATTCTGAACTTTAATGTCTGATCTCTCTATGATCTGATCTCCATGAATGAAGACTTGAAACTCTATTTATAGAGTTCTAGAAATAACTAACTTTTAGTTATTCTGGACTGCGTATGATGGATTGCGCATGAATTGGATTGCGCAACTGTGGACTGCGCAGGCAGTTGTCTGATCGTGGGCCAACTGTCTTGGACACATGGCATCTTTTGATTGAAATGTGCATGATCGTGCATAAACAGTTGCCACATAGTGAGCAATTGATGGCATAAGTGCCACGTGTATTTGTCAGTTGTATTGATAGAATGCGCAACCTGAATTGCGTTGGCATTGGCTTGCGCAGGAATGGATTGCGCATCAGACAGGCTGGCCGATTGCGCTGCCAGTTGTCCAGCCGTTCTCGAGCGCTGTGCGGCGTAATAAACGAACAGTCTCCTCGTTCTTCGTGCTGTCAGCTGTCAGAAGATTTGATTGTGTCAGGTAATGATGACATTGCCACGTCAGCCTGTGCGCTTGAGAGTGTGCGCAGTCTAGTGTGCTCAATCTGAAGGATGCGCAATCTGATGTCTACGCAGTTCACTTGAAAGTTGTATTTCTTGATTTTCTGACTTTGTTGATAGGTGCAACTTGATTTTTTAGGACCTACAGTTCAGTATGTTATATGTGTTTACCTGTGTGCTATCTGCGTTATATGTGTCTACCTCTGTGCTATCTGTGTTATATGTGTTTACATGTGTGTTATCTGTGTTATATGTGTTTACATGTGTGTTATCTGTGTTATATGTATTTAACTGTGTACAAGTATGTGTGGCAAAATATACTAATTTGTTAAAGTATCCGATCCAATATCAGAACTGCCACCCTCCTGGCAGTCCTACACTTAAGTAGGACTGCCAGGGTGCTGGCAGTCCTATTTATAAGTATCAATTAGGACTGCCAGTACCCTGGCAGTCCTACTTGAGTGTACGACTGCCAGGAGGTGGCAGTCCTATTTATAAGTCTCTGTGACAGTTTCAGTTTGAGGAGCTCATCACAGAATTTTATGAGTAGGACTGCCACCCCACTGGCAGTCCTACATTCAATTAGGACTGCCAGAATGCTGGCAGTCCTAATTGATACTTGTTGTAACAGCAAGTTTCAATTAGGACTTCCAGCACCCTGGCAGTCCTAATTGAATGTAGGACTGCCAGTGGGGTGGCAGTCCTATTTATAAGTCTCTGTGACAGTTTCAGTTTGAGGAGCTCATCACAGAATTTTATGAGTAGGACTGCCACCCCACTGGCAGTCCTACATTCAATTAGGACTGCCAGGATCCTGGCAGTCCTAATTGATTGTAACTCCACTTCCCGGTTTTTAAATAAATAATTAGATTCTAGTTATTATACAATTGATATTATTTAGCTTTAAATAATAATTAGTTTAAACAATAAATTTTGGATAATATATTTTGGAGGGAATTCATTTTGGACAACTTTTCAAATTTGAAAAGTTGTTACAACAACTTTGGGTCCACCATTGAATTACTAACTGTTTTTATTACTTCTCCTGAAATAATGAAACAGCAAGGGGTTATTTTGAATATAATTCGGGGCGGAAGAGCTGTTGTGTAAACAGCTGAATCGGAGGGTGGTTTCTGCAAGTTTCACAATATTTCTTAAAGAACCCAAACCTGGAGAGAGAGAGAGAGAGTCATAGTTTTTTTTTTTTTTTCATTCTGTTCCGTAAACTTCTCGTCCCCAATTCTTCTTCGAAGCCAACCCTAGATTTTCGACCTCGACGATTTCGACGGTGGAGATGGCGACGGCTCCTCCTGATCAGCACCGGCGACTGCACTTCTTTCTTCTCCGACGAGCGCTTCTTCTCCGCGACGATAGGCACGCCTCATCGAGCAACTGCGAGGCCGATTCCTCCATGACGACGGCAGCGCTCAACTTCTCCCGCAGTGACGTCGTGGTGAGTTCTCGACCAAACCCCTGTCTCCTAAAATTGTGTTTGTGTCCTTTCCTTCTCGATGAATTTGGGAGTCGTTCGTAAATGACAGATCGAGTGCTCGATCGGAAGTTTGATCGAGATCGAGAACCTTGTTCACCTGGAGAACCGATAGGTGAGTGATCCTTGTTTGTTTCGATTTGTAAATTCTTAATAACTAATTGTAGACATTTTGGTGGTTTTCTTTGATCAACAGATCGATCTATCGAATGTGGAATATGTGTCCGATACCATGGTTTGAGTTTTCGATTCTGAATTAGATTTTCTTCAGGTAATTTCCTGTCTCATTGTTCCGTTCTATTCAATCATTTTGGTACCTGTTTGATAATTGGGGTTAGGCACCATCTGTATATTTCAGTGTTTTATCAACCTTGGCACAGGATTGGGTATAATACATTGGTATTCTATAGATTCGGGAGTAGTATTCTACATCAGTTTATCAATTGTAGATACTATGTATCTTGTCAGCTTCTCCTATGGGATTGATAGTTTATTTTAAGACTGATTTACTTTCAGTCTTGACACAAGACTGAACTGGGGAACTTGTGTAATCTGCAATGATTGGGTGGTGATTTTCTGTTGGGACAATCATCCAGTCGAGTCATTTCTTTGCACTATTGGGCTAAGAGGGGTATCACTGCTCCTATGTTTTCTTTTTCTGGAATCCTATTCAGGATGTTTTGAACACAGAAGTGTATAGGAGTATGTACTGGGTTCTGTGATATGATGAGAGGAGAACCTGGGAACTAATCCAAGTTCTCCAAGTCCTTCTCTTGCACAGTTATTTGACAGAGAACCTGGGAATCTCTTGCACTGTTATTGGACAAAACCTGAGATCATTTCTCTTGATTTCAGTCCCTATAGAATACAGTAACCTGGGATCCTTGGACCAGGGCATAGCAGTTGGCTCTACATCTATAGCTCTATTTTGCATAATTCTATTTTAGCATTTCACCTAGGGACCCTGGCAGCAGGATGGAACAATTGATTGGTATATTTTGGTTGGCTGATATTGAACTAGGGTTAATTCGTTTAGTATTGAGCTTGGAGTCATGTGGAATATTAGGATTTCAACATGATGATTCCTTCCTGGAATCTGATGTCACATCCTTTACACACCTATGAACTGTGGTGTAGGAATGTACACTGTTAATACCTGGGAAAAGGATGACTGTAAGAGTTATGGGTTTCAATCCTAATTAGATTATTCCTTGTGACCTTGGAAGGGTATGGACATTAGCAGTTATAACTGAATCTGAGATTTACCAGTCCTAAGTGACCTATTCCATGTCCTGTTATTGGACTGACTTGGACTGAACATTGTTCATCCACCTGAGATTAGGACCATGATGATCTCAGTCCATTTTCTTCTAAACCAGAGAAATTCTTGGACTGAATGATGCATATGTGAGACCTATATACATATATAATGGCCTGCATGTTGTTCCCAGATTTACAACTGATAAGGAATGGTTCTATGCTATTTCTGGGTACCCTTCCATGTGGTTATTTAGCTATGTGGCTGGATATAGAGTAATTGGTGGTACAATAGCTTATTGAGCCTACTGTGAAATCCTTCCTGTTAACATATAGAGGATGTGAGTTATCTGATGTCATTTACCATATCATGTTTCCCATTCTTTTGTTTCAAATATTAAATGTCATGATATTTCCTGTTTAAATTTCTCTTTGAACCTGCTATTGCATTCTGAACTGTTAGTAGCTTGCATATTAATGGCTGTTGGCAACAGTTGATTTCTGGTAAAATGGTTCCCAGGATAGTTGGAGAATAACCATTGGTATCTTAGAATCAAATGACAGGAACCTAAGAGTTGATATTGATTACATTAGGATTGTTAGGAAATGTTTACCTGAACTTGTTGATAGTCAATTGTAGTAATTTCAGAATGTTGTAAATAGGACTGATGGATTTAATCCCTGTTCTGGATTAGCTATGTCCTGCTATAGCAACTGGATGTCTCATAGGAATTCATGTAGTATGCTGATATACCAGTTTAGAACATGGTTAATAAATTGGATACTCTATAGGAAACCCTAGCAACTAAGTTTATACCAGATATTAATCATGATTAGAATCATTGATAACCAATTAGAATTAGCAGTTTATTAACCAACTTGTACACATCATTATTCCATACAGGAGATCCTCCAGCACTTTTTACCTACTCGTACTTCCTGGAGCAAGGCAAGTACATTCTATGGTTTTGATCAGTGCATTTTCTTGTTCTTTATTGCTGACACACTGCGACACGTTCATGATCTTTTCTGGCTTGTTCTTTCATGATCTTACTTGCTCTTTCATGATCTTACTTGCATCTTGGGGTGGGGAAATACTCTAGATATGTGACCAAACCCGGATACTTATTCATGATCTTTAGCTTAGGCCTCGCACAGTGCACGCGGGTCCTAAGCCGTACCTTATATGATCTTTCAGGATCTTTCATTCTCTTTCATGATCTTACCCATAGCCGGTCACATATCATAGAAGTATTTCAAATTATAACACACATGTTCAGGATTTTGTTCTTACATTAGTTTCCCTATGATCCTGATCTTGATTTTAGCTATAGTCGTGATCTTTCTGCATCTTTATATAGTCGTGATCTTTCATGTATCTTTATAGCAGTAGTTCATGTTCTTCATGTTCTTTACATATCTTGTTCTTCCTGATCTTTCAGCATTTACTTTTCCATATCATGATGTTATTGTTCATTACCTAGAACTGTACTTTGCTCCGCTCCTGACTAGGATAGTTGCAGGTATACTTGCAGGACATTAGTTCTACTCTATGGGCCAGAGCCCGAGATCTTAGCTGAGCAGGATGGTCTTGACTTAGCTTGAGGTTCAGGTTTAGACTGTTAGCTTACTCTTAGATATTGTCTTTAGAATTCATGTACATTTCATTCTTGATGACTCGTACATTATGATATCATAGATTGTGGATTATGGTGATCATTCTGGGATACGTTCTTAGATGCTGTGATTATATATTTTCATGATTATCTGGTAGATTTCCCTAGCTTGGTACAGCTTACTTCATTGTGTCTAACGACAGAAGGCTGGACGTGTCCGACTCGTGTCCGATTATTCGGGAGCGGGTCGTGACATGTTTTTAGTGGTGGCCCATGCAGGTCCATCCTAATGGTACCTAGGACTTAGCGTACTATTGGGGGACTTGATTATACTAGGGAACTTGATCACAGCATAGGAAAATCGGAAAATAAGGGTATATCAGGTATATCAGGTGTATCAGGTATTTTAATATTCAATAAACACTTGTTGTATGTAGGTCTAGGTTATTTTAACAGTTTTCTGTTTTACAGATAGTTCAAAAGCATGCGACACCAGAACTGTCAATTCACCTGTACTTACGTTTCCAAGCTTCCACTACCTTCTATCACCCTACTATCTCCATGGGTAGTACGTAGTTGACGGAGACGTTTGAAGAGTCCCTTGACAACCAGAGGGAGCATGCCAGACACCGAGCAGCATATCTTGCACCAAGGAGCAGATCGAGAACCTGGAGTTACCACTGAAGATCACCCAAGTTTCTGAGGACCCGACTTCTCTGAAGATTTGAGCCACCTGCCAGGAGATCCAGAATGTAGCACAGACAATAGGACACAACGGGAAACTGAAGCTCAGAAGGAACATGAAGATTTATGACAAAGACAACAACTACCCTGGACCCGCAAGCGTCACAACACTCAGTCAGCGTTTCTTTGGTCACATCACCAGTCGCATCATCAGGAGCAGATCTCAGCAGCCAGCACGCCAGCAGTCATATATTCCTGCCAGAGCCTGCGCTTCAGCCCAGCGAGAGATTCAGATGACGACCACTTGCAATTTCTGCCGTCGCCCAGGACATCACCACAAAGAGTGCCACAAGAGACGAAGGCTATGCCTGCACTACAGATCGTCTGCCCACCAAGTCAAGAACTGCCCGGAGGCCACTGATCACGCTGCCCAAGGACGAACGCGAGAAGCACCAGGACTACAACAAGGGGGACCCGTCTCTCCAGATTCAGCAACAACATGGAGTACTACCACAGGGACCAGTCTACGACGGAACAGTTGAAGAAGGTTGAAGATATTCTAGTCCCGGAAGAAACTCTGAAGATAAGACTGAAGACAGAAGACTCTTTTGCATGGTTGGAGAAAACCATGGATCATGATTTATAATCCAGTTTTTCCTTAGATTTCTCTTGTACCTAGATTGTTTCTTAGAAACCTCATTGTTTCCTATTTAAGGATTATTAGATTTTATTTCCTCTTCTGAAACCTTGGTCGCTATTCGAGATGTATTTTGAAAGTTATTTCCATTCTTGTTCGTCACTCTGCTCTTATTCGAAATTTTCTTCCTGCTCGATAACTTGTTTCCTATGACGTCGTTTCCTAATTCAAGATTTGGTTCTACTCGAATTTTGTTTCCCATTCAGACCCTGTTGATATTTAAGACTTTACTTCGGATTACATTCCTAATCAAACTTATGCCATTCAAAACCTTGTTTGAATCTTGCTTCTATTCAAGATTTATTTGCAGATTTCATTTTCTATATTGAAATTTTGACCCGTCCCCTATGAGATTTTATTTCTCATTCGTGAAATTGTTTTTCGTTCTATTCACGATCTTGTTGATCTTGCCTTGTAATTTGAGATTTCACTTGTTTCGTATCCGCTACTTAATACCATATTTTCATATTCATTTTTCATGACTTTGTTTTCTATTTTCTGTTTCCAACTTTGTTTCGATCTTGTTTCCTATTTGGGGTATCGCTTGTTTCATGGATAATTGTTTTCTATTCACCCATTGATTCTCTTTTCCTATTCGTAAATTGATTCCATTCGAGATTTTAAGTTCATGTTTCTTATTTTCGAGACTTTGTTCTGTTCGTAATTTTGTCTTATATATACAAGATTTTTCAGACTTTGAAACTCCAGTTCCTACTCGCGACTCAATGAGCCATGTTCCCTATTTAATGTCTTGTTTCCTCGTCAAGATTTTCTATTCGAGATTTTATTTCCTAATCACGATTTTGTTGATATTGGTTTTCTAATTGAGACCTTGTATTCTATTGGAGGCTATTTTCCCTTCGAGATTTTGTTCGAGATTTTATTGTTGTTTGAGATGTTGTTGAACTTTGTTTCCGACATGAGATTTTATTTCTTATGTTGAGACTTTGTCTTTTGTCTGATACCCTGCTTTATGCCACTTTTAGACTTCGTTACCTACCCAGGATTATGTCCCATATATGGAATATTGTTATCATTCCAGATATCAGTTGAAATTCCGTTATAATTTGAAATTTCGCTTCCTGTCTAAAATTTTAAATCTCCCTGGTTGCTCTTTGTACTCACCAGTGGGATCCCTTGTCGTCTCTTAGTACCTAATAAACTCATGTATTCTAACAGTCAGGTAACTTCACCATTCCGTGACTTGGACTATTGAAACTCATTTTGAACTCCTTGAAACTCTTTTGAAATTCCTAGGAATAAAGTCGAGAGGCTATTCGATGACCTACTATGGCATGACAGTTGCGCGCTGCAGCCATTAGCTGGATTATGGAGACTGAGGGTTCACTGCAGCCAGTAGCGCACTGGCGAGGACAGGAACTCTAAGTTGAAGTGATTTCAGACACCCATAGGTTTTCGAGTATTGACAAGACTTGTCATATTCTTCAATCTTGATCTCTTGGGTTGTTTCGTCAATGATTGTTGGAAAATGGATAAGGTTGATAGAGTATTTGGAGACATATTGTTATTTGAGTCACGGAGCCGAAAGTCCACTGCAGTCAGATACATACTGGCGGGGTAGGGATTCTAAGCAAAGTGATTTCAGATACCAACATGTTCTTGGATATTCTGGAGACTATAATTCCTTTTCATATGATTATTGGTTTTTGAGAATCACAAATCCTTGCATGTTCATTCTGATTTGATACTGTATCCCCTGAGTATTGCGTACGTCTCCTCAATCAATCCTTGCTAAATTTTCCTTCTAGCACTTTATCGTTATATCATTGAATTCCTCAAAATTGTATATTACCAGATTGTGATTCCATATTTCGTTGTGTCTTGTCTAAACTTCAATTTTAAGTCATGTCTATCTGACCATGATTTTCTATCTTGTTCTAGTCTACCTGTGTTAAACTATCGATTTTGATCGTACTTAATATTTGTGTCTTCATGATGTTGCTCCTCTAAGTTGTAATTGAAATTCCTTCCACTTCGTAACTATTTGATCCTCGATCCTTGTCAAAGCGTGATATCCCAAACTTGCTTATGTGTACTTGGACTCAAGGCTCAGAGCGTCATGGATCGACAGAAGCACTAGGCGGATGGCAGCAGACGGACACTTGAGTTCGAGGTTGGAGACAGAGTATTCCTGAAGATCTCATCGACTAGGGGCGTCATCAGATTCAGCAGAGGCGGAAAGCTCAGTCCGAGATTCATCGGACCTTTCGACGTGACGGCACGGATTGGCAAGGTGGCGTATAGACTGGCGCTTCCAGCTAGCTTGGAGGGAATGCACGACGTATTCCACGTATCTCAGCTTCGACGATACATTCCAGACCCGAGCCATGTGGTGGACTATTCCAAACTGGAGGTGGGCCCGAGATTGACCTACGAGGAGCAGCCAGTAGAGATCCTCGATCGGAGGGAAAAGCGCTTGCGGAACCAGACTATTCCTCTCGTTCGCGTAATGTGGAGACATCACTCCCCGGGAGAGTCCACATGGGAGCGCGAGGACGAGATGCGGGAGCGCTATCCCACTCTGTTTGATTGATTTGATTGTACTCTGTTTTGTGACTGGTGGTTGGACCTTTGTGATTTGCTGAGATTTTTTTTTGTTGTTGTTGTTGTTTGTTTTGTCCTTTGAATTTCGAGGACGAAATTTTTTTAAGGGAGGGAGATTTGTAACTCCACTTCCCGGTTTTTAAATAAATAATTAGATTCTAGTTATTATACAATTGATATTATTTAGCTTTAAATAATAATTAGTTTAAACAATAAATTTTGGATAATATATTTTGGAGGGAATTATTTTGGACAACTTTTCAAATTTGAAAAGTTGTTACAACAACTTTGGGTCCACCATTGAATTACTAACTGTTTTTATTACTTCTCCTGAAATAATGAAACAGCAAGGGGTTATTTTGAATATAATTCGGGGCGGAAGAGCTGTTGTGTAAACAGCTGAATCGGAGGGTGGTTTCTGCAAGTTTCACAATATTTCTTAAAGAACCCAAACCTGGAGAGAGAGAGAGAGAGAGAGTCATAGTTTTATTTTTTTTTCTTTTCATTTTGTTCCGTAAACTTCTCGTCCCCAATTCTTCTTCGAAGCCAACCCTAGATTTTCGACCTCGGCGATTTCGACGGTGGAGATGGCGACGGCTCCTCCTGATCAGCACCGGCGACTGCACTCATTTCTTCTCCGACGAGCGCTTCTTCTCCGCGACGATAGGCACGCCTCATCGAGCAACTGCGAGGCCGATTCCTCCATGACGACGGCAGCGCTCAACTTCTCCCGCAGTGACGTCAGTGGTGAGTTCTCGACCAAACCCTGTCTCCTAAAATTGTGTTTGTGTCCTTTCCTTCTCGATGAATTTGGGAGTCGTTCGTAAATGACAGATCGAGTGCTCGATCGGAAGTTTGATCGAGATCGAGAACCTTGTTCACCTGGAGAACCGATCGGTGAGTGATCCTTGTTTGTTTCGATTTGTAAATTCTTAATAAGTAATTGTAGACATTTCTGGTGGTTTTCTTTGATCAACAGATCGATCTATCGAATGTGGAATATGTGTCCGATACCATGGTTTGAGTTTTCGATTCTGAATTGGATTTTCTTCAGGTAATTTCCTGTCTCATTGTTCCGTTCTATTAAATCATTTTGGTACCTGTTTGATAATTGGGGTTAGGCACCATCTGTATATTTCAGTGTTTTATCAACCTTGGCACAGGATTGGGTATAATACATTGGTATTCTATAGATTCGGGGAGTAGTATTCTACATCAGTTTATCAATTGTAGATACTATGTATCTTGTCAGCTTCTCCTATGGGATTGACAGTTTATTTTAAGACTGATTTACTTTCAGTCTTGACACAAGACTGAACTGGGGAACTTGTGTAATCTGCAATGATTGGGTGGTGATTTTCTGTTGGGACAATCATCCAGTCGAGTCATTTCTTTGCATTATTGGGCTAAGAGGGGTATCACTGCTCCTATGTTTTCTTTTTCTGGAATCCTATTCAGGATGTTTTGAACACAGAAGTGTATAGGAGTATGTACTGGGTTCTGTGATATGATGAGAGGAGAACCTGGGAACTAATCCAAGTTCTCCAAGTCCTTCTCTTGCACAGTTATTTGACAGAGAACCTGGGAATCTCTTGCACTGTTATTGGACAAAACCTGAGATCATTTCTCTTGATTTCAGTCCCTATAGAATGCAGTAACCTGGGATCCTTGGACCATGGGCATAGCAGTTGGCTCTACATCTATAGCTCTATTTTGCATAATTCTATTTTAGCATTTCACCTAGGGACCCTGGCAGCAGGATGGAACAATTGATTGGTATATTTTGGTTGGCTGATATTGAACTAGGGTTAATTCGTTTAGTATTGAGCTTGGAGTCATGTGGAATATTAGGATTTCAACATGATGATTCCTTCCTGGAATCTGATGTCACATCCTTTACACACCTATGAACTGTGGTGTAGGAATGTACACTGTTAATACCTGGGGAAAGGATGACTGTAAGAGTTATGGGTTTCAATCCTAATTAGATTATTCCTTGTGACCTTGGAAGGGTATGGACATTAGCAGTTATAACTGAATCTGAGATTTACCAGTCCTAAGTGACCTATTCCATGTCCTGTTATTGGACTGACTTGGACTGAACATTGTTCATCCACCTGAGATTAGGACCATGATGATCTCAGTCCATTTTCTTCTAAACCAGAGAAATTCTTGGACTGAATGATGCATATGTGAGACCTATATACATATATAATGGCCTGCATGTTGTTCCCAGATTTACAACTGATAAGGAATGGTTCTATGCTATTTCTGGGTACCCTTCCATGTGGTTATTTGGCTATGTGGCTGGATATAGAGTAATTGGTGGTACAATAGCTTATTGAGCCTACTGTGAAATCCTTCCTGTTAACATATAGAGGATGTGAGTTATCTGATGTCATTTACCATATCATGTTTCCCATTCTTTTGTTTCAAATATTAAATGTCATGATATTTCTTGTTTAAATTTCTCTTTGAACCTGCTATTGCATTCTGAACTGTTAGTAGCTTGCATATTAATGGCTGTTGGCAACAGTTGATTTCTGGTAAAATGGTTCCCAGGATAGTTGGAGAATAACCATTGGTATCTTAGAATCAAATGACAGGAACCTAAGAGTTGATATTGATTACATTAGGATTGTTAGGAAATGTTTACCTGAACTTGTTGATAGTCAATTGTAGTAATTTCAGAATATTATAAATAGGACTGATGGATTTAATCCCTGTTCTGGATTAGCTATGTCCTGCTATAGCAACTGGATGTCTCATAGGAATTCATGTAGTATGCTGATATACCAGTTTAGAACATGGTTAATAAATTGGATACTCTATAGGAAACCCTAGCAACTAAGTTTATACCAGATATTAATCATGATTAGAATCATTGATAACCAATTAGAATTAGCAGTTTATTAACCAACTTGTACACATCATTATTCCATACAGGAGATCCTCCAGCACTTTTTACCTACTCGTACTTCCTGGAGCAAGGCAAGTACATTCTATGGTTTTGATCAGTGCATTTTCTTGTTCTTTATTGCTGACACACTGCGACACGTTCATGATCTTTTCTGGCTTGTTCTTTCATGATCTTACTTGCTCTTCATGATCTTACTGAAATACTCTAGATATGTGGACCAAACCCGGATACTTATTCATTGATCTTTAGCTTAGGCCTCGCACAGTGCACGCGGGTCCTAAGCCGTACCATTACATGATCTTTCAGGATCTTTCATGTTCTTTCATGATCTTACCCATAGCCGGTCACATATCATAGAAGTATTTCAAATTTATAACACACATGTTCAGGATTTTGTTCTTACATTAGTTTTCTATGATCCTGATCTTGATTTTAGCTATAGTCGTGATCTTTCCTGCATCTTTATATAGTTGTGATTTTTCATGTATCTTTATAGCAGTAGTTCATGTTCTTCCTTTTCTTTACATATCTTGTTCTTCATGTTCTTTCAGCATTTACTTTCCATATCATGATGTTATTATTCATTACCTAGAACTGTGCTTTGCTCCGCTCCTGACTGGATAAGTTGCAGGTATACTTGCAGGATTATCATTCTACCTTATGGGCCAGAGCCCGGGATCTTAGCTGAGCAAGATGGTCTTGACTTAGCTTGAGGTTCAGGTTTAGACTGTTAGCTTACTTTTAGATATTGTCTTTAGAATTCATGTACATTTCATTCTTGATGACTCGTACATTTACATACATAGAATTGTGGATTATGGTGATCATTCTGGGATACGTTCTTAGATGCTGTGATTATATATTTTCATGTTTATCTGGTAGATTTCCCTAGTTTGGTACAGCTTACTTTGTTGTGTCTAACGACAAAGGCTGGACGTGTCCGACTCGTGTCCGATTATTCGGGAGCGGGTCGTGACATTGATACTTGCTGAAACAGCAAGTTTCAATTAGGACTGTCAGCACCCTGGCAGTCCTAATTTAATATAGGACTGCCAGTGGGGTGGCAGTCCTAGTTATAAGTCTCTGTGACAGAGAGTTTCATTTTGAAACTCTCATCACAGAGGGTTTCAATTAGGACTGTCAGGACCCTGGCAGTCCTACACTTAAGTAGGACTGCCAGGGTGACGGCAGTCCTGATACTAAATCAAGAATATCAGGAAATATCCAACAAGTACATATCAGACAACAACGTAAATAACAACTACATATCATACAACAACATATCCAACAAGTACATAAATAACAACATAAATCACAAGTACATATCAGACAAAATATCTAACTTCAAAACAACAACATAAGTGTCAACTACATATCCTTCAAAAGTCTGCCCAACAACTTAAGTTTTCAAACAACAAAAATATTCAACTACATATCATTCCACATCCAACTTAAGTTTCAAACAAGAAAAATATCCAAATTACATCCAACTAATGATCATTCCACATCCAACTACATATCATGTCGGGCCTTTGAACGAGACTCTCTATTATTCATGAAGCGGAACTCGACCACGTCGTCAATACGATCAAGCTCGTTGGCGAGCGCGACACTAGTGTCACTTTGGCAACCTCTCCGGAGTGTCTGGGCTAATTCCTTCACCTTTTGAGACTGAAAATGAAAGTATAAGTGAATTAAGTATACAAACATGAAAATCTCAGTCTTATTACAAATATGGAACTCACCATTCTCACCAACTCAGCATACAAGACGTTTTTGGAAGGAAGACCTCCAATTGCTCCGACGTCCACGGGACCCGGGTTTGTAGGGTTCGACAACTTAGGATGTCCGACCCGCAGGAAGTACGGCATATAGTCCTCGCTGCAGTCGGCCATCAGGGTGACCGGTCGTCTTTCAGATTCCCGAAGTACATGTTGTTGCCACTCGGAGTAAAAGTCGATCACCCAGTCGAAATCTGCCGGTTTATAATTTAAAGGTTGGGTTCCGCGCGGAGGCTCCAACAGTCGTAGTGTGCGCTTCGACACTGTTTGCACAAAACCAAACTGACGAAGTACTCTATCGGGCATGTACGGCTCCGTGATATCATAACATGTGATCATGCCATGAAATAAAGAAACTGGTTGGACCTTACGATTCTGCTCACGTAAATTCCGGTATGGATTCCAAAAAATCTGTAGGAAAACAGTTAACAACAAAACAAAATTAACATGAAAAAGTAAGTCAAAATTTAGTACCTCTTCTGGCACCAAATTGTCTAGTACTTCACGAATGGAAGCCAGTGTTTGCCAATTTTTGGTTTCCAGCTGGGATGGCCTCCATCGAGACACTCTAGGAAGGTTTTCAACATACTCTGGGTTCAGGTCAGCCCGTCTGAGCATCGAAAAGTGCTCGTATATCCATGTTTATTCAATTTATAAATGAATAGTCAAAAATAAACAACAAAATAAAGTATATAAGATTAAATTGTTAGATGTTTTCTTACATGTAGCAGAGTCTAACAGCCGGCCATTGTCTTAGTCCCGACACGGGATGCGATGCCGAGCTCGCGGTAAAGATTGGCTAGGATACCACTTCCCCAGGATATATCAATGAAGTCATCCACTTCAGATAAATTGAGCATGTACCTAGCATGTATTGACGTTCCGGACTTGTCCGGAATGCCGACCGTTCCTAGGACAAACAACATGTACGCACGGGCTACCGCGTCGACCATATCATCGTCATCCATCTTCATATCCATGAAGTGGTCCATCAGAAATGACAGAGGAATTCCATATGACTTCTTGAAGCCTGGCAGAGTTGTAAAACTGGTAGCCTGAAGTCCAAGGTGACTTGAGACAAACTTGACGATCTTCTCGTACCATTTCACGAATTTTTCATTGGTGTAATGTTCTTTGGTCATGACGCACCCGGTCACTGGCAGCTCCAGTATCTAGTAGATGTCATCAAGTGTAATGGTCATCTCCCATACTGGAAGATGAAATGTGTTGGTCTCCGGGTGCCATCTCTCCACAAAAGCGGATATGAGGGCACTATCCATTGTCTGATAGGCGTTTTGTGCCAAATTGTGCAAGCCGCTCGGTATGCTTTTGCTCTGGACGGCCTCCGATAATCTTCCAAACTGCCAGGACACGGTTTTCTTCCCGTGACTCACAGCCCTAAGGATACGATATGTCCTCTGTATATCGAACAACAGAAAAACATAACAATTATGAAATACATATATATATAGTATACTAAACTGGTAGCTTACAAACGTCATGAACATACCGAATTTTTCCATATTTCATACGCAATGTGGTTCTAAAAAAAACCAACAATGAGCAACCGGGCGGACGGACGGGCGGCTTAGAAGGACCGGCCTCCTCAGAAGGACCGACCTCCTCAGATGAAGCAAAACTGCCTTGACGTGATAAGAGTCGGCCAATTAGCACGTCGTCGTCATCATCGGAAGAACGCGTAGGAGTAGGAGCTCGTTGCTTCGATCGAGCTTAACATGCCGGTGGCGGCGTCCGAGACCGAGCTTGGGGTGCCGGTTCAAAAATTGTTAACAGACGCTCGAGGACGTCCCGCACGTTCCTTCCGCTTTGACGCGGTGGGCCGTATTCTTTTGTTAGCGGCCGGAGGGCTATAGGACAACATACAGTTATTAAATAATATAAACAAAAGTAGGACATGCAGTTATCCCCCGCATATGAGCATCATGCAGTTACCCACCCCCATATTTCATTACAGTAGGACTGCCAGGCCTGTGGCAGTCCTACTGTAAAGCAGGACTGCCACAGTCTCACAAGAGGACTGCCAGGACTGTGGCAGTCCTGCTTTATAGTAGGACTGCCACAGGCTTGGCAGTCCTATTGTATTCAAACCCGAACGGCCAAAACGACATGCTCGTTTGTCGTCTTCTAGGGTTAGGGTTTCAAAAAAAATGTGGGTTTCTTGTGTTCGAAAATTCCTTTCATGAACCTTAAAGAGATTCTAAACCTAATTTATCAAAACTTTTTAGAGAATTAAAAATATTCTAGGGTTTTAAATAGAATGTACAAAATTCTTGAAGAAATTAGGGAAGAACGTACCTAGATTCTGGTTGCTTCGACTTGCATGCCATCTCTTCGAATCTACGAATGTTGTTGAAGAAATCTTGGTGGAGGAATTGGGAGTGGAGTGGTGGAGGAGAAGAAAGTAGGATTTTGGGAGAGGAAGATGGAGAGTTCTCTTTTTTTCTTTTGGTGGAGAGAGTGTAGAATGGGTTATGGAAAGATATGAAGGGTTTGGGGGGTTGGGCTTCTCCTAGCAAAATTTGGGTGCCCCTTAGCAAAATCTCCACCTTCTTGGGCTGCCCCCAAGTAAGGGTTGCCCCCTAGCAATAATGGTGGTGCACTTAGAAAAAACCATTTGAATGGGGTGGGGTTCTGGTAGAGCATCTCCAACCCTATTGTCTTGTTTTGTGTTGTGATTCCTATGTTGCATGAGGCACAAGACAATATCTTTTGGCAAATGTTAAAGGCCACTCCCTTTTTACTAAGGGCAACTATGCCTTTGTTTTTATTTTTTACTAAGAGCAACATGCAGTTCACAAGTTTACTAAGGGCCACCAAGAGGACTTTGGAGGAAGGCTGCTTCGGGGAGGAGCTCGGCGGCCGACGGGCTCGTGCTCGCGGGGAGGAACTACTTCGGGAAACGCGGCTTCAAATCGCTCCTCGGCTCGATGTCCCCGAACTCGAAGAAGAAACAAGGAGAGGGAGAGGAAGGAGAAGAAGAGGAAAAGAGGGACGAATTGTGCTCGAACTGCTTATGTTTCGCGGTGGGCTGGTTGCTCTTCTTGAACAATTTTGTCCAGGGATTCCCGACGCCGTTCAAATCTGTCAAGAAATGCTTTAGATCGGACGCAAAACCTAAGCAGAAGCACAAGTTGAAGAAATCGAGTGGAATGAATGGAGAAATCTCGTTGTTGGAGTTGCTTCTGTGCTTGGCTCTGGATAACCTGGTTCAGAATCTTTAGAAGTTTGATCACATGAAGATAGTTTTGGGAATGATTAAGGGAAGGAAGGCCGACGTCAATGGCCTTCTAGCGAATATCAAGTTCGCGAGGGTAGGAGGTGCGCCGGCGAGTTTGGTTGATGCTGCCGCCATCGACGACACTGTTAATGATCACGTGGAGACTCGCATAATGACTAAGGATAAGAGTGTAGATAGGGTTGAAGCTGCGACCGAAACGGCTCAGAAAACCTCCACTCGCACGACGACTAAATATAACTGCTTCGGTGGACTGCAGGCAAGAGTCATATCTCCACTTTGGACTGCAGGCAAGCCCTGCTGTCACTGTAGGTAAAAAAAAGAGAAAAGATTGTCAATCGAGGACTACAGGCAAGCCCTGCAGTCCTAGATTGACAGGAACAGGGTGGCCCTTAGTGTTTTCAAAATGGCAAACTTGTAAAAAAAATTTAAGTTTTAAGTTGGTGGCCCTTAGTAAAAAGGGGGTGGCCTTTAACATTTTTTCTATGTGGCAAGATGACATTTACACAAGACAATGAGATAAAAAAAGTATTCTCCAATGCAAAAGTTTGAGAAGACAATAAAATTACTTTTTTTTTCCAACTTCCAAGATAACTTCCACTTCTTCATTTTTTTATAATATTTCTATTCATAATTAATGATGTGGAGACAAAGACATTGTAAAGTGCATTGTCTAGATCTAGACAACCAACTTCACATTGTCTTTGCCGTATCATTGTCATGTCAACTTCATGATTAATTCTACATTTGCATTGGAGAATAATTTTTGAAATGAAAGCTTAGCATTCCTATGTGGCAACCATTTTTTCTAAACTCACAATAGGGTTGGAGATGCTCTTAGACCATCTTCAATGGGGGTTTCTATCTTCCCTATTTCTATGCAAGAAATTCATTTTAGAAAAATTTCTCCCAATGGTGATTTCTATCACCATTTCTATCCTAGGTGGCAATGATGTAGGATAGAAACATTTCTATCCTAGGTGGTAATGATGTAGGATATAAACTTTCTAGGAGGATTTCTACATCTAGAAACTCTCATAGAAATTCTTCTATCTCTCATGACGATTATTATTGGCCCCACACAATTAAATTGGACCTTTTACTATGTGACACATAGGATAGAAATGGAGAACCATTGGAGAGCATTTTTGTATGTCTACAATTTCTATGTAGAAACTCTTCCAACTATGATAGAAATCTTCTTAAAGTACAATGCCAAGTAGGATAAGAACTCAATTTTAGAAATCACCATTGGAGATGGTGTTAGATGGGAAGTTGGCTGCCCAATGGCTGGGTGAGTTGGCAAAAGGAAACTTTGATACAGTAGGGGGTATCAAAGTTTTGATACCCCCTATGTATGACATGTGGGCCCCCTCAATATATATATATATATATATATATATATATATATATATATATATATATATATATATATATATATATATATATGTGTGTGTGTGTGTGTGTGTGTGTGTGTGTGTGTGTGTGTGTGTGTGTGTGTGTGTGTGTGTGTGTGTGTGTGTGTGTGTACACGTTTTACGAAGCGGAAGGGACCCACATGTCATACATAGGGGGTCCATACCCCTACTGTATCAAAGTTTTTCCCGAGTTGGCAAAAGGAAAGTAGGGAAAGAAGAAAAATACAACATTAATTCACTAAGCCTTGTTTCAAAAAAAAAATGGCTAAGCCCATAAAAATCCTATTAATACCAACCAACCAACCAACCAACCACCCCCCCCCCCCCCCCAAACAAAAAAAATACCAGATTATAAGAATAGAAAATTGTATGATAAAAAGTTAAGGTTATCTATATTCATGTGTATTAATCTATAATTAAGTTAATAAGGGATTTTGCCTAATAATAATAACCTAATAAAATTTAGTGATGGACATAATGCAATCTCAAATATATGGCAAAGTAAGTGGGGTGCGACTCAAAATTTCTCTAAAATTAATAACTTTAAAATGAGGGCGCTCACATCTAGGGACCAAGAAAGAGTGTCTGAGCTGTTAGTGAGGCACGCCGCTGAGTTTCGTACCGCCTCGGCTTCGACCGGTCCGAACAATTCCTCCGCCTTGTCCATGTCCCATCCGCCATCTGGGAGACCTAGGAGGCGATTGTGCTATGTTGTTGTATGTAAGCCTGCGGGTTCAGGCGTCCGGAACCCGTCCAGTTCTCAAACAGTAGATTAGACTCTCATTTTCCCACGTTAAGCCGAATGAACTGTTCGCCGAGGAGCCTTCCGCAAAGAATTCTCCTCCAAGCCAGAGCCTTGCAAAATGTCTACAAATTTATGTTACTTATTTTTTTTAGAATGTTGTTCGTGATTAATTTTATGTTACTCATTTTTATTTTTATCTGTGTTTTAGTTGAGAATCAGTTTCTTTTAACTTAGAATGGATTTTGGTGGACTTGAAGTTATATTAAGAACGCTAAGAATTAAGTTTTTAATCTTTTGAACTTGTGTTTTTGTGTTTTATAGAATTTTGAAGTAAATTTTGGTGTACTTAAACTTATACTAAAGATTAAATTTAGTGATCGTATTTGATCTTTAAGCTCATTTTTTAGGTGATTGCGACTTGTTATATATTGTTCTAATAAATTTGTTTAATTGTTTGGTTGGTAGAGGCTTGGGCTTTGAAATTTAATGCTTTCGAAAAAAGAATTTTTTTCTAGGTTAAGAGATTCTATAATATTAAATGTGTTGATTGATCAGATGTTAATTGATAAAAATGTCGATACCGAACAAAAATTGACCGAATATCGGTTTAATCGAAACAAAAAAAACCAATTCTAATTGGTACCAACCATATTGATATTATTTTTTAAATACCGATTAAAAAAACAGAAAATCCAACCATATACCAAATTTCACAACCAAAAAGTCCATGTATACTCGTGAGGTTGTTCGAGTGCTCAATACTTACAATCAAAACACTATAAACTAAAGTTTCTTATAAATCCATAATGAAGATTAGCCCGTGTAACATATTAAACTTACATTCATGTAAAATATTAGGCTAAATTACAACTTGACACATTCAACTTTTCAAAGTTTCAACTTGATAATACCCTCAATTTGGATAGGTACTAACTTAATATCATTAACTATTGAATTATTTTTATCTTGATATCCTTTGTAAGTTCAAACGTTAACTTTTTTGTTATTTTTTGGGGGAATAAAATATCCCTTCCTCCGCTAAAGATAACTCCCCCACACCACCGTTCCCCGATGATACCCCTCCCCCCTACCCCCAAACTCGTCGTCCCCCATACTCGCCCTCGTGCCCCCCGGCAAACCCCACGCCTCCTGATGCAGCGACGCCCGCGCCTACCGTCATCGCTACTACTCGCCACCGTGCTACCCGGCCCACCCGTCTGCTGCAGATATTGCTGCTTGCCACCGCGCCCTCCAGCTACAGTTACTGCTCGATCGCCACCGCGGCCGCACAACCGTGCCCGCGCCCGCCGTCGCTGCTCGCCACAGCGTCGCCCGCCCGCCCGCGCTCGCCCGTTGCTGTTGTTGCTGCCCCCCCTCCGGTCACTGACGCCAGAGAGAGGGGGCATGTTTGTCGTTTTATCTCTTCAATTAACACTGATAACATGCCCGAGCTTTATATGAGGCACATGAGACAGTAGCCTCTGGCCCAAAATTTTAGAGGGCACCATTTTTTAATATATATAATAGTTAATGTATGTAAGTCCAATTCTAAAGAAAGGCCCATCAAACTCATTCTAACCATTTTAGTCATCGTATAATTTTTTATATAGGATATCTAAACGCAAGGTCGGCCCTGAGTTCATGGGGCCCTAGACAAAATTTTAAAATGGAGCCCATGTATAATGTAAAAATATATTAAAAACTACAATAAAAGTAAAGTTAAAAAAATGTTACAACCAAGAATTGAACTTAGAACTTCTAACGTACAAGTCTAACATAACAACCAATACACCACAATTATTTTGAATCAAAATAGGGCCATGGTACATACTAGTTCTATTTTAAATACAAGATTTTATATATATATATATATATATATATATATATATATATATATATATATATATATATATATATATATATATATATATATATGAGGAGGGATCTACATCCCCTCACTTTTGAATCCCTCAAGCATCCCCATGATAACACCCGTTGGATCTTGTTTAAATCGTCTAATCTTAACCGTTGAGAAATCAACGATTAAGATTAGATGACTTAAACCAAATCCAACGGATGTGAAAGAAGGGATGCGTATCCCCCCCATCTTATATATATATATATATATATATATATATATATATATATATATATATATATATATATATATATATATATATATATATGGCCTCTCTCCCCCTCATCTTATATATATATATATATATATATATATATATATATATATATATATATATGGCATCTCTCCCCCTCCCCCCCTCCCTTTGCAGGCGATTCTTATCGCACTCCGGGCGGTAGGAGCCCTCGTCGGCGGGATCATCCCCTCCCCCTCCCTTTGCAGGCGATTCTTATCGCACCCCGGGCGGTAGGAGCCCTCGTCGGCGGGATCATCCCCTTCCCCTCCTTCCTCCTCTCCCAGCAGCTCCCTTTCCCGTCCCCGCGTCGTCGTTCGTCGTTTGTTGTGTCCTTTGGTCTGCTTCTCCCATCTCCTCCTCTGTGCGGTCTCCCACGGTCGTGCCTCCTGGCGTGGCGTTGGAGGTTTCTCTATATGGCGACGCAGTCCTGTCCTCCCCAGTTGTCCGGTCCCTCACGGGGCCCCCTCCCTGGCCGACAGAGCTCCTGATCCTGATCCGCCTTTCCGTCGAGGCACTACGTCGGTCCCCCGGGCTTCGGTGCCCGGTGTGCACCGTCGCCAGCGGCCCTAGCGAGGCTGTCGGTGGTGTCGTCTTCCTACGGGGGACGCTCGGCTCTTCTAGCTGGCGCCACTGCCTCAGGATCCCTTCCCTCTTCTCGCTCGTTCTGGCCCCTTTTTAAATTCGAATTCTTATTCGGATTTGTTTGGCACTTCCGTGGTCCCGGCGCACCCTGCACGACGTACTGGATCTGGGACGGAGGTGGGACCTGTTGGGCTTGGCACGCGTCCTTTTACGCTACCCAGCCTCCGTGCACTTCATCCTTGCACGCATGCGCACGGGGCGCCACTCTCATCCCTGCCATCCTCGGCGCCTCCCTCTGTGCCAGCTTAAGGAACCGCCTGCGACTGTGGCGCCACTTCTCTCCCTGTCGCGGAAGCGACGACTTGTCCCTCCCTCCCCGGCCCCTTGGGGTCTGTGCCTTCTCTCTCGGTGCCTCCCTGCCCCCGGCGCACGTGCCAGCAGTGATCCACCCCCCGTGCCCTCCGTTCTTTTCCTCGGGTCTGCTGTGCGCATTGTAGCTACTGCTGTTGGCGCCACCCAGGTTCACAATGGTCACAATCTGGCGTACACGGGGCTTATGGGCGCCCCCAGCATTCCCAACTCCATACCCCCTGTGTCTTCGTATGTAGATAAACTTCGCCCAGATCGCGCTTCTAATATATTCCAACCTCTGCCGGAGGTTACTCTACCAGATATTGATTATGCTGACCAACATGATAGCCAAGTGATTCTAGTGCCTTTCTTCCCTACTGAAATTGTATCCTTGTCAACTTCATTTCCTTTCACGTTTGTGCTTAAAATCTCCAGTGGATGTCCGAAGCTGGCCCGGGTTCAGGAAGTGGTCGCCAGCTGGGGTCTTACCTCGGGGCACAGGGTCACTCCCATGGACCCCAAACAAATGCTCCTTCATCTATCCTCTGAAAGTGATACCAGAAAGTCTGGACCAGAGGCACCAGAAGGATAGATAACCACATCATGAAAATAGTAAAATGGTCCCTGGACTTTAACATTAAAGAAGACTCTGCGATCGTCTCTGCGTGGGTCACCCTCCCGAACCTCCCCCTAATCTGTTTCGCCCTCGCAGCGTTGAGGAGAATAGCTAACTCATTTGGGACATTTGTGGCGTCGGTAGAAGAAACACACAACCTATCAAAGGAAAACTACGCTAAAATCTGTATGGAACTCGATTTGTCGCAAGATCTCCTGACCCACATACAAATCTCCCTCAGCAACAAGATACACTCCCAACAAATTATATATGACAACAACATCATATATTGCAAACATTGTCGCATGCGTGGCCACTCCATCGCGCATTGCTTCCACGCGCACCCAGAACTGAAGAAGAAGGTGGGACGAAAGGTGGCAACCAAACAGGCACCCAGAAAACCCACACAATCTCCCCTCCTTCCTCTACCCAACTCCCACATCCGCTTCAACAACAGCGCAGAGAATGGCATCGCCCAGGAACTAGTCGTCCAGGAAAGAGCCATTGTTCTATACAGTCCTACAGGCATAAATCTCACTAATAAATTTGAGATTCTCGCATTAGAGCTCACAGATGATCATCAAGGCACAACAAAATTCACTGATGTTACCACGTCGGGTAGAGCGACAGGGAACAACGATGGCACAGCTAGGGAAAGAGGCACATCTACGGAGTCTACACCATCGGAGTACCCGGAGGCTTCGATGGACATAGAGGAACCCCATCCCCTGCCCTCCAACCCATCACCACAGTCAACCCCACCACCTTCCATGATGTGGCCAATATTTGGACAGATGCTCTTGCCAACATTGGCCAAGCACCGGTCGCCAAGATACAACAAGCATTAAATGCGGGAATCACAAGCACGAAGATGCCATTTCCAGGGACGACAGATGCTCTTCCCAACTGTTCACCAAAGATGCCATTTCCAGGGACGACAAATTTCTGGCAGAGATCCCACGCTTAATTGACGACTCTGACAACACTCAGCTGGGGCTCCTCCCCTCCGAACTTGAAGTCAAAGATGTAGTATGGGCTCTTGACGAGCATAGCGCACCTGGTCCTAATGAATTCATCGGTGTTTTCTTCAGATCATGCTGAGATATCATCAAGTCGGATATCCACTAGACGGTCATCGCCTTTTTTTCAAGGAGCCCGGTACCCCAGATCTATTATTTGTGCTAACCTGATTCTTATCCCCAAACAGGACAATCCGGAGACCTTCAAAGACTTCTGTCCTATAAGCTTGTGCACCTTCACTAACAAAATCATCTCCAAGATCATTGCCAACCATATGACCGCGATCCTCCCAAAATTATCTCTGATGAGCAGAGCAGATTTGTTCGCGAAAGGAACATTCTTGACAACATTCTGTTGGCCCAGGAAATAATCACATGCATGAAACTTCCGACTAGGGGCGAGAACATTGCGATCAAACTGGACATGGAAAAAGCATACGACAGGCTAGATTGGCAGTTCATGATATGGGTTTTCAGGGCTTTCAAGTTCTCGGAATCCTGGATCAATATCGTGTGGAGATCGATCAGCAATTCGTGGTTTTCCATGATTATTAACGGCCAAGCTGAAGGATTCTTCAAATCTTCTCGTGGGGTCAAATAGGGAGATCCTTTATCCTCCACCATCTTCATCATCACAGCGGAAGCTTTGAGCAGGAATCTGAACAAGATAGTTCGCTCATCGAACTTTCAATATTTTTACACCACAAGCGGCTGCCCGATCATCACCCACCTGGCGTACGCCGATAACATCCTCATATTTTCATTTGGAGATGTTGGGTCTGTCGAAGTGGTCAACAACACTCGAAAGAGATACGTAGAATGCTCTGGCCAGAGCGGTAATCCTAACAAGAGTGTCATCTATGTCCACCACATGACCAGTTGTGATCATTCTGCCATTCTTGCCAACATTACATCCTTCTCTGTTGCGTACCCGCCTTTCTTCTACTTAGGGTGCCTGTTGGTGTACGACAGATCCAACGCGGGCATCTTTGTCATAACCATATTCCATAAATACGATATTGAATTTCTAATCCTTGTTTGTTTTAAATATTTTATAGTAACAAAATTTCCTCAAACAAATTATTTTGATTCAAAAAAAAATCATTTATAATAATTACATAAAGTGTTATTTTATTTTTTTCATTTGAAACGCTAGACAATTTATGAAATTTCAAAATTAACATGGACACCTCATGAACCTATCTGTCACCATGCATGTATAAAAAGGACATATTTGGTACTTCACATTAAATTTCTAATGATGATGTTGAGGATAAACTTTTTTTTTAAAAAGAGAGAGAAAAAGAAAAGAAAAGAAAGCTTATAAATAAAGAGAAGGGGAGAGAAGCAACACCTCTCTCTCTCTCTCTCTCTTTCTCTCTCTCTCTCACTCGTTCTCTCCCTCTCCCTCTCCCTCTCAACCGAACCCCTCTCCATCTCTCTCACTCTCTTTTCATTTTCTTGTTCATCTCTTTCTCCTCTCTCGGTCTCTTTCCGGACCCGGACCCGCGCCCTCTGGCCGCCTGCGGCGGCTGCCACCTCCGGCGGGCCGGCCGACCGACCCCCTCACCGTCGGCGGGTTCCCCTCCGGCCGGCCGATCGGCCCCCTCACCATCGGCGGGTTCCCCTCCGGCCGGCCAACCTCCACGTGCCACCCTCCACCACCATCTCCAACATCTTCTCCTCCTCCTCTCCCACAACCCAAAAACCCCAGGTAATTCCCTTATTTCCTTCCTTTCCTTTCAATTTCGAAATTAGGTCAAGGAATTGGGTTTATATATATATATATATATATATATATATATATATATATATATATATATATATATATATATATATATATATATATATATATATATATATGTGTGTGTGTGTGTGTGTGTGTGTGAATGCATATATACTTGACAAAAATTTTGATTTGGGTATTATGCTAGGAAAAAGTTGGGAAGACCAAATCTAAATCATCATCAACCCAAGGCAAGTCCTCCCTCTCTTCATTTTTTTTTGTTGTACAAAGAAAATTCTTAAAATTGTTTTTATCAAATTTATATGTTTATTTTCACTTCTGGAATTTAGATAAATATATGACAAATTCAAGTTTTGTGAGAACCAAGTTTGGAAATAAGTAGAAGAATAATTATAGATTTCGATTATGGATAAATATGCTATACATACGTAATTGAACAAATGGACACTTGAACGAATGTTTAGGACACAATGTAACGGACACTTGAATAAACGTGTAGAACACCATACAACTTGGACACAACATGGTATGAATGCAAATATATAAAATGGACACAATACATATATATATTGGACACAATACGATTTGATATCTTGGATACAATATATATATATATATATATATATATATATATATATATATATATATATGTCTGCACTTCGGTGGCCTCACAGCCGCTTCTCTCGTTGCCTTCTCCCCTCGAGGCACCGTCCCTCTCCATCCTAGGAGCCCCCAAGCCCTCCTTCGCTGACATGCTTCGGTCGGATCGCGCGGGATCGCAGGGTATCCGTGTGGATGACGTTCCGCTTCCTGGTATTGAGTATCCTGACGATTCCCGTATCCCGACGGTTCCGTTCTCGGCCTCCGAGCTATCCTCTCTATCCTCCTCTTTCCGTCATACTTTCGTTCTCAAGTTCTCAAGAGGGTGCCCGAAGCTTGAAAGGGTGCAGGAAGTGATCGCCGGCTGGAGGCTATCCGTCGCGTACCGTGTTGCTCCCCTGTACCCTAGGCACTTACTTCTTTACCTATCCTCCGAGCTCGACCACAGGTCCGTGTAGTCCAAAGGGACCTGCAGGGTGGATTCCCATTTCATGAAGATTATCCGATGGTCCACGGACTTCAACACCAAAGAGGATTCCGCAGCGGTCGCAGTGTGGGTTACACTACCGAATCTACCTCTCATCTGCTTCCTTCCAGCAGCCCTCAGATGGATCGCCAACTCCTTCGGGACTTACGTAGCTACGACGGAAGAAACCAGCAACCTCTCCAAAGCTAACTACGTAAAAATCTGCGTGGAACTGGATCTCTCCACCGAACCCCCCAACCACCTCATCAACGACCTTGGTGATCGAACGCACACCTAGCGTATAGTTTACGACAATCACATCAAATTCTACACACACTGCCATCTCCAGGGATACCTTGCAGAACACTGCCGACGCCTTCACCCCCACCTAAGGAGGAACTCGGAGCAGAAAGGGAAGGACCCGAAAGCCAACAACCTCAAAAAACCAACCAAAGAAGATCAACCGAAGCATCTTCTGTTGCGGCAAAATTCGCACATCAGATTCAGTGACGGTGAAGAATCGCCTGACCAGGCCCTCATCTCCGGCCCTAGAATTATTCATAATCAAAGCCCACCACACTCCCCCAACCCCTCCGTCTCCCTATCCAACCAGTTCACGGCCCTGGACCAGGAATATGATGTCAACGACCTGGCCATCAAAATTTTCGAAGAGGCAGTCGAACCTAACCAGCAGAGTTCGGAGAAGGGCCTTTCAAAGACCGTCAATGCGACATCTCTCACCGTCATGGCAGCATCCCCTAACGAACCTTCGTCCGAGAATTACAAGGCAGAGGAGGCCATCATTGCTGAAGCCCTAGCAATCCTAGGGCCGGAACAGGTCCTTAGAGGACAGCAGGTCATGGCCGCCAGATTCCTCCTTCTCACAGCCGGAGATCCAGTAGAAAATATGGCAGAACCAGAAGGCACCATAACTATCCCTCTAGCAGAAAATGTGGCAGAACCGGAAGGCACCATAACTATCCCACCGATGGAGGCCATCACGGACTCAGCGGGTGAATGGATAGATATCCCCCAGAACCAGCGGCAGATCGGCACCACAGACCCCATCGTCGCCACCAACACGATCATACGGGCCTCCACCAGAAGCAAAAACACAGGAAACAAAGAAGCGCCATAGTCGTCAAGCATACAAACTAGATCCGCAACCAAATGGATCAACAACACTTCCACCACCAACAACATCAATGCTTAACATCCTATCTTGGAATGTGCATGGCCTGGCTAACACCCCCACCAAGAGACGCCTAACCAGTCTCAGGAAACTTAACAACATCAATATTTTGATTGTTATTGAACCTAACACCTCTCCCAAGCACATCAAATCCATCCAATTACGGCTCAGATTCGCATCCGCAATGGCTGGCAAACATGACATTTGGATCCTCTACTATAAGGACGTCAAGATCGACGTCATCCAAGACTCCAAGTAAGCCCTATCTTGCTGGATAGAACATCCCTTTCTTCCCAAGCGTGCCATCATTTCTGTGATCCATGGCAGTTGTGACGTGTCAGAGCGCAAACAACTATGGAACGACCTCCTCGATTTCTACAACGACCACATCAACCTCCTTTGGCTCTGCATCGGAGATTTCAACGTAATTACTTGCAGATAGAAGAAATTCGGTGGTAGACTGTAACGCCCCAGTCCCAAAATACGTAAGACTAGGAACGTAGACATGCCAGCTGTACTCATACGAAGTACACTCCAATATATGGAAACCTCGTATGAATACATAAACTGTAATATGCAGTAGAACCATAACTAATCTCATCCATACAAATAAATGAATAAAAGATATCATATAATGATAATGAATTGTCTTGATACAATATGTTGGGGGGAGACAAATCCACTACCAGCAAGTAAAGGAAAAATACATAAGAAAAGATATAAATTTGGCGAGCGAAGCGAAGACGATCCTAGTGCAATCATCCTCGAAGAAATGGAGATGGTCACGGCTAGAGCTAGAGCACCTGCGAAAGACAATAGCACACACCTGCCGAGATAACCAGGTCCTCAGAGGGACGTAACAAGACACATAATATCATGCCATATAAACTGAATAAATATTGCTCAATTAAATAAGTCAATTGAATTATAACATGGTCCAATACACACCTATTGAACTAGCATACCATCCCCCCAACCAAACAAGGACAGGAGATGGTTAACTAATTCACGGTGACGTATCTTTCCATGCTATAAATCCAATATGGTATCCGGACCCCAACAAGGTTCAATACCTTCTCATCGAAGTAGTAAGCCACACCTACAACCAAACAAGGACAAGATGTGATGAACTAATCCGCGATAAGTTATTATTCCAAGCCACGGTCAGATACAAGTACCCAAACCAAAAGTACTCGTACCTAACGGATGAGGTAGTCTAACCGTTCTAAGTGAAATGTAGTTAAGAACAATCCTTCTTACGCATGGGCCCTGGCTAAATAGGATCGGCGTAGTCCCCCCTTGGGGCACCAGAGGTCCCATCAGTAAGAACATAACGTTCCGCAGAATGCCATTGGCCGTCAGTAATAATGGGTCATCAATCTCGTATCTCCAGCGAAGAATCCGGGTCACAAGGGAAAGTGCATCGAAGCCCATACGCTAAGGAATTGTCCTTCCCGCCCAATGCCTACTATGTTG
This sequence comes from Iris pallida, assembly GCA_029216955.1. Classification (NCBI taxonomy): domain Eukaryota; kingdom Viridiplantae; phylum Streptophyta; class Magnoliopsida; order Asparagales; family Iridaceae; genus Iris; species Iris pallida. Next base: position 3,777,148 of record JANAVB010044817.1, on the reverse strand, counting down.
TATCCACAACAGAAAACCTCTATAATCGCTAAGTCAAACTAAGCATGCAACCTCTATTAGCGGTTATTCCTATCGCACGGCTTGTACGTACTGGTGGCCAGCCAATCACACACGTCCGTGTTCTACATGTGACACACAACTTCGTGGTACAACGTGTCAAGGCCAATAAATGCAACACACAAGGTGGTCCCTTAAATCTAGGTTTAATGTGTAAGAAAAATAATACATAGCAAGAATATAAATGAACAGTAAGTTCTAACAGGTTATGCCATGTATTACAGTTTATTTTGCATAAAAATAATAATGAACAATACATGAAATATGAGCTAAAATAAGTAAACAGCAAATGGCAAGGTGTCTTGCCTGGTAGGACGCCTGGTGTGCTACGATGATCAAGGTGGCACAAACTGCGACTTTGGTGTAACAACTATGCAAGGTGACCTCTGATGGTAGCACGGACAGTTCCATTGGGTCCAGAAGGGTCAAATTAGTTAGGTTCGACATAAGGTACGTACAGATTTGGCAAGGGATTGAGAATAGGACTAATCGCAGAAGAGGAAGATAATCGAAGGAATTTGATAATTAAAAATATGTACGTTATTAGAAAACTAATTATAATACTCGAAAATATTTTCTTATTAGCTAAAATAGTTTTTAGATATATATATATATATATATATATAATTGAGAAATAAAAATGTTTTAAGGCAAACTCTAAGTTTGTAAAGATACGACTCTAGATAGAAAATATATATATTTTAGATAACTACCTTGAAAAATCTAGGAAAGAAAATCATTTTAGGCCACATTATAATTTATAAGTCGAAACTATTTCTTAATCAAATAGAAAATCTACAACAAAAATATTTTTATGAGCCAAAATATTTATAGATAAATATCTCAAAAATCTAGAAAATCTGTTTAGGGCTAAGAACCTAATTTGAAATTATATGTAGAGTTAAGTTACTACTATATTTTTGTTACAGAATGCATATATATAATAAAACAAAATTACTAAGGTAATAATAATAATGATAATAATAATAATAATAATGATTAAACACTAAACAGAAGAAGACAAAAGAAACACAAAATAAAAAATCCCATCAAAACAAACAAAAACAAAACCCATGTGCTGCTGTCACTTAAATAAAAAAAAAGGAGAAGGTGGCACAAAAAAAATCAAAACAACAAAAACTTAACAACAGCTGCTCTTCTCTTAACTAAGAAAAGGAAAAGGAGAGAGAGAGAGGTATATATACATATCTATATGTGATATTATTATATAGCCTATATATGTATGAATGTGTGTTAACCTTATTAATTTAGATAAATAATTAATGTGTGAAATATGTGAGAGTAGGCTATAAGTGTGAAATGTATGATATAGCTATATGGCCTATAGCCTATATACAGGGCACATAGCCTATGGGGTGTATCCCTATGTGATACAGCCTATGTATATGGCATGGATGCCCAGTTAAGGTGTGTGGTTGGCTTGATAGCCTAGTTTGGCTTGTAATTGTGTTAGATTGATAGTATAGGTTTGGGTTAGGCCTAGTGAGACTTGATGGAGTAGAGTGTTGACCAGGGTTTGACCCAATAGTTCAAAATTGACTAGAGTTGACCAAAAATCAATATTGAGTCTAGTTGTGACCAATTGACCTAGTTTGACTAGTGTAGTTGACTTGGGTTGACCCTGAGTAGACCAAGTTTGACTTGGACCTAGTTTGACCTAGATAGTTGACTAGGGTTGACTTAGAGTTGACTTTGACCTAGATTGGCCTAAAAATTATGTAGATTGCATCATAAACTTCATTTACCTTATTTTAAATATATTATAACCTATACTGCTTTATTTAGGACATTGTGACTCTGGTGCAGACATCTGATATTACATTACTCTTTTCGGAGTATCAGACGAGTATATTCTCTGATAGTTCTCTCATTTATTTGTCAATTACTGTACTTCAGTTCTAGTTAGTTGTATGCGATTCTCTGTTACAACACGTATGGATATTCTGGATTCATGTATACGACACACATTATTATCTGGCCTGTATTACTGGAATCATTCTGGAATCATTTACTAGTATCATCATATCTGGCTGGACTCATCTTGAATCATTGTGTCAGATTTCTGGATTCACTTGCTGGGAGGGGAAATACTAGAGTAAGACATGTAGACATACCCCAATTCTGGAATCACTCCTATGCTGGAATCAAATTGGAATGATAGCCATCTCACACCCGGCCAGGTGTGTGATGTGCCGGATTATCTATAGTCGTTTGCATGTCGATCTCGGTATTTTAAAACACACTGCTAGAGTATAGGCTGGACTCACCCTGGAATCATTGATCACTATGACTGGAATCGTCTCGTACTGGATTCATCTTGTATTAGATTCGTCTTGTACTGGACTTACATTGGAGTTACACTAGTCTACATTTATTGTCTGGACTTATATTATGTTACCCTGGTTTAGCTAGTTTCTATTTACAGTCTTTATTGCCATGATTCTTCTCTTGTTTAGTTACTTACTTTCCTTGCACTTTATCTATCTTTCTTACCATCACCTGAATAAAAACTGCCATGTTCATCAATGCAACTGTCTATAACTGCTTTATAGTTCTCTGTCATTTACTTGGGTTTTCTAGATGAGATGTGCTCGATCCTGTCCTGACTGGACCTGTTGTAAAATTTACAGATGATTGCCCTAAGGACACATGCCCTAAATATTACAGACCAGGAGATGGCTTAGCTACCTATGGCCCCGACACTCAGGAGTGATCGAGAGATTTGCTAGTTGTTTTGTTTAGCTTTCATGTTTTAGAATTAGAGTTGTATATAAGTTGACTTATGTAGTTGAGATTGTCAGATTATATTATTATTTAGTTGTTGATTTTATTTCTGTTATTTAGTCTTAGTTATGATCTTCTGTGCTATCATATCGTGCTTAGATTGTGATTGAGATTACATTATATCTATACTTGTCCTCCGTTCGGAGTTGATATTTTGACAAGTACATTATATAATTGCGTGATTGGTTGGTTAGATAGTGACCTAGAACAGCATTCTACCGCCGCCACTGCGGTGTAGGCTGGGCGTTGTTACGCGCTCGTATCCTCACAGTGGGTGCGGGTCGTGACAGGGAATGAGCTCGAGGAAGAGAAAGAGGGAGTAAGCAAGGGAAGAGAGAGGCGATGGTGACAGAGCAGACGAGCCGGAGGGAGAGAGGCGGAGAAGATAGAGGAAAGTGCGGCGGAGGAAAGGAAAGGTGGGCAGCAGAGGACGAGGAGAGGAATGGCGGAGTGAGCGGTGGTCCGACGGGGCTAGCGGCGATGGAGGCGGAGGGTTTCAAGAAGAGGGCGGCGGAGCGCTTGGCTCGCGGTTGCACCGGAGGAGGTCGGCCGGAGACACAGCGTGGGCGAGGTTCCGCTCCGGCGTTCGTCGGACACGACGGAGGTCGAGACACGGAGGAGTTCCTTATTGGAGATGGGCGACCGTTGCTGCTCCGGCGGTCGAACGGAGGCGCAGGCGGGCGGACAGGGTGGAGGCGCGTCGACGCCGGAGTAGGGCGGTGCTCCGGTCGCGGAGGCCGACGCGGGAAAGAGTGGTTCGATGGCGGCGGATGGCGCCGCCAAACGAGCGAGGATGGGGTCCTTGTCGACGACGAGGCGACGACGGACAGGGGACAGAGGGCTGGTGTGGGGGTCTTCGCCAGATCCGAGTCCTCCGACGTGGTCGTACGATGGGGCAACGTGGAGGCGGTGGCAGGGAGTCCATGGCGGAGGGCTCGACGTGGGCGACGGTTGACTCAGGTGAGGGTTCCCTATTGAGGTTTTTGTTTTTGTTTTGCCGATGGATTTTGGGTGTTTGGGGCTGCGGTGGTAGTGGTTGGTTTATGGCGGTCGGTGGCAGCTAGCTCATGGAGGACAGGGAGGGTTGGCCACGGTGATGGTGGCAGCGTAGTGGTTTCCTGTGGAGGAGGCGATGAGGCAGCAATGGTGGTCGTGGCGGTCACTGGTGGTGGTGCTAATGGTGGTTGTTGGTTCTGGATTGGTCGAGGGTTTTCGGGGTCATGATGGTTGCTGTATGGTGGTTGTCGGGAAGCTGGAAGGCTGGCGGAGTTAGATTTGGAATTTAATGTATCATGTCGGGGTTGTCCGGCACGAGAGAAAAATGTAAATATAAAATTAGAATAAGAATATGGACGAGGAACACGGACACGATGCATGCACGTTTGGTTGTAGAATTTGGAGAAATATTGTGGAGAAAATATTGGAGGAGTACCTGCCTATTTATAGGATGTGAGAATTCCCAATTGGATAGGATTAGAAAAAGATTTAAAACCCAATTAGATAATTCATCTATTAATTTAAATCAATCCAAATCGAAATCAATTTAAATCTAATTAATTTACATCCTTTAGTTTAAAATAAGATAATTCAAATTCCAAATATAGATATTAATTTAAATAAATCCAAAATTCAATTCAAGATTTAAATTGTCACAAAAATTTTAAAATATGTTTTCCAAAAATACAATATAATAATAATTTCAAAAATAATATTATTATTTAAATACACTAATAAATAATTAAAATAATATTTATGAAGAATATTATTTATTATTAGTAACTGCTATAAACGAAAAGGCTTTCATAAATAAAATCGTAAACTTGGAAATTTCAGAATGATAACTAAAAATAATTATTATATATTATTTTGAAACTATAAGAATAGAAAAATATTTTTCTAAATTATGTACGCTCGCACATAATCGCACTCGTCGAGCAAATTCGAAAAATAAAATTTCGTGCGCGACGTACAATACGACTACGCGACGTACAATACAAAAATTTAAATCAGTACTAAATTTAATAAAAATTAATTGTAGAAACTTAGGGGTTTTACATCCTACCCAACTTAAAAGAATTTCGTCCTCGAAATTAAAAATTAGTTGGGGGTGAGAGACACAAGGGGGTATTGATGGAGAACAATCAATTATTGGGCGAGACAAAGAGATGATGTTCGGCATGCGATTCGCAAGTCGTGGCTTAAAAGATAACATTTAAAGTTAGTCATGATAACATGCAACGGAGTAATATGGTATCAAAATGAGAGACCTAAAAGATAGGTTTTGATAGTAGGTTGGGGGCACGATTTAAGAGAGCGAATTAGGCTTATTCTTGAAATAAGCGATTAGGGGTCATGGTAGAAAATATTGGGCCGAAAATGAGGATGAGGAGTTTTAGGATGAAGACATAGCAACATTGAGTGGTGATGGTCATAATTGGTAGGATAGCTGGAGGAATTTTAAGTACAATTGCCTTCGTCCTTCCAAAATCGGTGAAAGCGAAAGCGATATAAGGAGTTCAAAAGACGATATTATCGAGTACGAATACGTGATTCAAAGATGACCGAAATTTTTTTCAAAGGAATTGTCAAGGCAGTCGTGGATGGAATTCTAAAGGCCAAGTTTAATTATGTTCCATCCACGTAGAATAATAGACAAAAGCGAACCAAAGTGCACTTGGTTGATCAGACCATAATGCAGCGGTTCTGATTAGACCATATGTTAGTGGACATGCACAAATAACATATGTCTTGAAACAAGCTTGATAAAGAATAAGCTTGCAAAAACTAGGCTATATTAGCATCACTAGTCAAGATGGTAAAAAAACATAGGCACGAGAGATTAAGATTGAAAGAAAGCAGAATGATTCTAAGTCATATCCTGTGTTGGCCTCTATACACTCGTCCTATAGTCTTCTTGTCCAAGTCCTTGGTTGACTAGATGGGTTAGGGTCCTCTAAATTCTAGAATCTAAGTAGACTTGCTAAGATAGGTCGCAATGACAAAGGGGTTGCTAGGTCATAAGACATTCTACCCAACTTAAAAGAATTAAACTAATGGTGTTTGGGACAATGTCTAACTATTAGGGGTCACATGTCTAACCTCTAGCAATTCACGAAGGAAAGATAATAACTATGATAGAAGGAATCAAGCAAGATGCAGTCGATGAGTCGAACGATAGTTCGAATATGGAATCGAGGAAAGAGGTCAAGTATGTGGATGAGATCCTAGACTTCTAATCCTATACGCAGGCTTGCTTGGTACGGTAAAGTAACCAAACAATTTATTTTGACCTGCATGGGCTACCACAAAAACATGTAATGCCCCAGTCCAAAAATACGTAAGACTAGGAACGTAGACATGCCAGCTGTACTCATACGAAGTACACTCCAATATATGGAAACCTCGTATGAATACATAAGCTGTAATATGCACTAGAACCATAACTAATCTCATCCACACAAATAAATGAATAAAAGATAACATGTAATGATAATAAATTGTCTTGATATAATATGTTGGGCGGAGACAAATCTACTACCAACAAGTAAAGGAAAAATACATAAGAAAAGATATGAATTTGGCGAGCGAAGCGAAGATGATCCTAGTGCAATCATCCTCGAAGAAATGGAGATGGTCACGGCTAGAGCTAGAGCACCTGCGAAAGACAATAGCACACACCTGGCGAGATAACCAGGTCCTCAGAGGGACGTAACATGACACATAATATCATGCCATATAAACTGAATAAATATTGCTCAAATAAATAAGTCAATTGAATTATAACATGGTCCAATACACACCTATTGAACTAGCATACCATCCTCCCAACCAAACAAGGACAGAAGATGGTAAACTAATTCACGGTGACGTATCTTTCTATGCTATGAATCCAATATGGTATCCGGACCCCAACAAGGTTCAATACCTTCTCATCGAAGTAGTAAGCCACACCTACAACCAAACAAGGACAAGATGTGACGAACTAATCCGTGACAAGTTATTGTTCCAAGCCACGGTCATATACAAGTACCCAAACCAAAAGTACTCATACCTAACGGATAAGGTAGTCTAACCGTTCTAAGTGAAATGTAGTTAAGAACAATCCTTCTTACGTATGGGCCCTAGCTAAATAGGATCGACGTAGTCCTCCCTTGGGGCACCAGAGGCCCTATCAGTAAGAGCATAACGTTCCACAGAACGCCAGTGGCCGTCAGTAATCATGGGTCATCAACCCCGTATCTCCAGCGGAGAATTCGAGTCACAAGGGAAAGTGCATCGAAGCCCATACGCTAAGGAATTGTCCTCCCCGTCCAATGCCAACTATGTTGTATCCACGACAGAAAACCTCTATAACTGCTAAATCAAACTAAGCATGCAACCTCTATTAGCAGTTATTCCTATCGCACGGCTTGTACGTACTGGTGGCCAGCCAATCACGCACGTCCGTGTTCTACATGCGACACACAACTTCGTGGTACAACGTGTCAAGGCCAATGAATGCAACACACAAGGTGGTCCCTTAAATCTAGGTTTAATGTGTAAGAAAAATAATACATAGCAAGAATATAAATGAATAGTAAGTTCTAACAGGTTATGTCATGTATCACAGTTTATTTTGCATAAAGAAAATAACGAACAATGCATGAAATATGAGCTAAAATAAGTAAACAGCAAATGGCAAGGTGTCTTGCCTGGTAGGACGCCTGGTGTACTGCGATGATCAAGGTGGCATAAACTACGACTTTGGTGTAACAACTATACAAGGTGACCTCTGATGGTGGCACGGACAGTTCCATTGGGTCCAAAAGGATCAAATTAGTTAGGTTCGACATAAGGTACGTACAGATTTGGCAAGGGATTAAGAATAGGACTAATCGCAGAAGAAAAAGATAATCGAAGGAATTTGATAATTAAAAATATATAAGTTATTAGAAAACTAATTATAATACTCGAAAATATTTTCTTACTAGCTAAAATAGTTTTTAGATATATATAATTGAGAAATAAAAATATTTTAAGGAAAACTCTAAGTTTGTAAAGATACGACTCTAGATAGAAAATATATTTATATTAGATAACTACCTTGAAAAATCTAGGAAAGAAAATCATTTTAGGCCACATTATAATTTATAACTCGAAACTATTTCTTAATCAAATAGAAAATCTGCAACAAAAATATTTTTATGAGCCAAAATATTTATAGATAAATATCTCGAAAATCTAGAAAATCTGTTTAGGGCTAAGAACCTAATTTGAAATTATATGTAGAGTTAAGTTACTACTATATTTTTGTTACAAAATACATATATATAATAAAACAAAATTACTAAGGTAATAATAATAATAATAATAATAATAATAATAATAATAATAATAATAATAATGATTAAACACTAAACAGAAGAAGACAAAAGAAACATAAAATAAAAAATCCCATCAAAATAAACAAAAATAAAACCCATGTGCTGCTGTCACTTAAATAAAAAAAAGGAGAAGGTGGCACAAAAAAAATCAAAAAAACAAAAACTTAACAACAGCTGCTCTTCGCTTAACTAAGAAAATGAGAAGGAGAGAGAGAGAGGGGAATGAGCTCGAGGAAGAGGAAGAGGGAGTGAGCGGGGGAAGAGAGAGGCGATGATGACAAAGGGGACGAGCCGGAGGGAGAGAGGCGGAGAAGAGAGAGGAGAGTGCGGCGGAGGAAAGGAACGGTGGGAAGCGGAGGACGATGAGAGGAAGGGCAGAGTGAGCGGTGGTCCGACGGGGCTAGCGGCGGCGGAGGCGGAGGGTTTCAGGAAGAGGACGGCGGAGCGCTTGGCTCGCGGTTGCGCCGAAGTAGGTCAGTCGGAGACACAGCGGAGGCGAGGTTCGGCTCCGACATTCGTTGGGCACGGCAGAGGTCGAGACATGGAGGAGTTCCTTAGTGGAGATGGGCGGTCGTTGCTGCTCCGGCGGTCGAGCGGAGGCGCAGGCGGGCGGACAGGGTGGAGGCGCGTCGGCGCCGAAGTAGGGCGGTGCTCCGGTCGCGGAGGCCGGCACGGGAAAGAGTGGTTCGATGGCGGCGGATGGCGGCGAATGGCGCCGCCAAGCGAGCGAGGATGGGGTCCTTGGCGACGACGAGGCGGCGACGGACAGGGGACAGAGGGCTGGTGTGGGGGTCTTCGCAAGATCCGAGTCCTCCGACGTGATCGTACGACGGGGCGACGTGGAGGCGGTGGCAGGGAGTCCATGGCGGAGGGCTTGACGTGGGCGGCGGTCGACTCAGGTGAGGGTTCCCTATTTAGGTTTTTGTTTTTATTTTGCCTATAGATTTTGGGTGTTTGGGGCTGCGGTGGCAGTGGTTGGTTTACGGCGGTCGGCGGCCGCTAGCTCATGGAGGACTGGGAGGTTTGGCCACGATGATGGTGGCAGCATAGTAGTTTCCTGTGGAGGAGGCGATGAGGCAGCAATAGTGGTCATGGCGGTCACTGGTGGTGGTGCTAATGGTGGTGATTGGTTCTGGGTTGGTCGAGGGTTTTCGGGGTCGCGATGGTTGTTGTGTGGTGGTTGTCGGGAAGCTGGAAGGCTGGCGGGGTTGGATTTAGAATTTAATGTATCGTGCCGGGGTTGTCCGGTACGAGAGAAAAATGTAAATGTAAAATTGGAATAAGATTATGGACGGGGAACACGGACACGATGCACGCACGTTTGGTTGTAGAATTTGGAGAAATATTGTGGAGAAAATATTGGAGGAGTACCTGCCTATTTATAGGATGTAGAAATTCCCAATTGGATAGGATTAGAAAAAGATTTAAAACCCAATTAGATAATTCATCTATTAGTTTAAATCAATCCAAATCGAAATCAATTTAAATCTAATTAATTTACATCCTTTAGTTTAAAATAAGATAATTCAAATTCCAAATATAGATATTAATTTAAATAAATCCAAAATTTAATTCAAGATTTAAATTGTCACAAAAATTTCAAAATATGTTTTCCAAAAATACAATATAATAATAATTTCAAAAATAATATTATTATTTAAATACACTAATAAATAATTAAAACAATATTTATGAAGAATATCATTTATTATTAGTAACTGCTATAAACGAAAAGGCTTTCATAAATAAAATCGTAAACTTAGAAATTTCAGTATGATAATTAAAAATAATTATTATATATATTATTTCGAAACTATAAAAATAGAAAAATATTTTTATAAATTATGTACGCTCACACATAATCGCACTCGTCGAGCAAATTCGAAAAATAAAATTTCGTGCGCGACGTATAATACGACTACGCGACATACAATACAAAATTTTAAATAAGTACTAAATTTCATAAAAATTAATAGTAGAAATTTAGGGGTTTTACATAGACCGCCACCCCACATGGCCATGCAAGACTTCAACAACTTCATACTCGACACCAACTTGACCTCGCTCCAATTCACCGGCAACGAGTTCACCTGGTGCAACATGCAGGAAGGTGAACGACGGTAGTACTCCCGCCTTGATAGGGCTCTCACGAATAACCTGTGGCACGATATGGGAACCACCACCGATCTGTCACATCTGAATGCCACTGAATCCGACCACGCGCCTCTATTGCTGGTGATGAGGAGCAAGTCCAATCATATAAAAAGGAACTTCCGGTTCCTAGAATTCTGGTGCTCCCACCCGTAATTTCGACAAGTAGTCGAAGAAGCATGTAAACAAGCTGATTCTTCCGACCCGCTCATCGGGGTGGCGGACAAGCTTAAGGCTACCAGAAAAGCTCTTACAACTTGGAGTAAACAGGCGTACGACGACATTTTCCAGCAAGTACACGTCGCGGAGGATGATGTCACTCGCGCTGAGACCCTATTCGTTAGTGACAGGTCGCCTCAAGCCAGGACCGCCCTCAATCTCACCAAAGCCATCCTCAAATTTCGGCTGAAAGTCGAAACAGAATTCGGGAAACAGAAAGCGAGGCTCAGATAGGATAGTAAAGGAGACAAAAACTCGGCCTACTTTCATGCTTGCATCAACGGTCGCAAACAGAAACTCACCCTCCATAATATTAAGGATGACTCGGGCAACATCATCAGCAACCAACGAGGCATACAAGTGGCGGCCGCCAATTTCTACTCTCAGCTGTTCACGCACTACTAAAATCTGCTTAATTGGCGACGTAAATTTAGCGACGTTACGAAAACATCGCTAAATTATGGACATTAGCGACGTATAAACGAAACGTCGGTAACCGTCGCTACTAGCGACGTAAATAGCAACGTGACAACGACGTATACTAGTTACGTAAGCTAGTCGTCGCGAAACATTGCTATAACGTCGCTAATTGCGACTGATTTAGCGACGTTAATAATAACGTTGCTAAATTTCTAACTGAATTAAATTCCCTCCCCCCCCCCCCGATTCATTTCCCCCATCCATTTTACTCTCTCACTCTCTTCCTCCGGCGCTCTCGCTTTCACTCTCTCCGGCGCTCTCGCTTTCTCTCTCACTCTCTTCGGCGACTTCACTCTCTCCGGCGACTCTCCTCTGGTACGCGACTCTCTCTCTCTCTCTCTCTTTCTCTCTTTATTTGTTGTTAGTGGTTGGGGGGTGCTGGTGGCTCGAGGGGAGGGACAGGGGGTGCGGGTGGTTGGGGGTGAGGAATGGTTGGGGGGTGGTTGGGGGGTGGGACAGGGGGGTGAGGGCGACTGGGGGTGAGGAGGGGGGCTGCAGGAAGGGGAGGGTTAGGGTGAGGGTTAGGGGGGTGAGGGGCGGGGGGGGGGGGGTGAGGGCGTGGGGCTTGGGAGGGGAGGGGGGATGGTGGGGGAGGGGTTGGGGATAGGGTTCGGGTTAGGGTTAGGGGTGGTGTAGGGGTTGGAGGGCTGGGGAGGGGAGGGGGGCTGGTGGGGGAGGGGTTAGGGATAGGGTTCGGGTTAGGGTTAGGGGTGGTGTAGGGGGGAGGGGGACGGGTGCGGGGGGGGGCTGGGTCAGGGGCACCGATAGTGCCAAAAAAACTGATAATTTAGTAATAGTTATTTGTTTTCCGACAACGAAAAATGTGATACTCCGATTCAAAACCACGTACCGATAGTGTCGATATTTGTGACACGTAGTTTTGTTGGTTGGTTAATTTATAACACGATTGTGTCGATATTTGTAACACGTACCGATAGTGCCGATATTTGTAACACGTAGTTTCCTTGATCCCGATACTCATATGAATGGTCCTGAGTCACGGCCGTAGTATGTAGTATATTCGTTTTAGTTTGTAGTATATTCGTTTTAGTTTTGAAGTTTATTCATTTTAGTATGTAGTATGTAGTAGGAATGGTCCTGACTCATAGGAATGCTCCCGAGTCACGGCCGTAGTATGTAGTATGTAGTATATTCGTTTTAGTTTTGAAGTTTATTCATATTTGCAGATATCTAGAAATGGCTATATCCATGTATCTGCTAGACCGTTCGTGGATGTACAACCGCATTCGAGATGACAGGTGCGGTGTGCGAGATGAATACATCGCCAAAGTAGAACAATTCCTCCAATTCACGAATGCGTTTCCTCAATCCATGGACGGCATGGACATTAAGTGCCCGTGTGCAAAATGTTGGAACATGAAGTTTCAACCAGAATTGGATGTGACGTATCATTTATACACAAAGGGTTTCCTTCCGAATTACTACTAATGGACCGCACACGGAGAGCTTGTACCTTTAGCATTCCAAGCGGAGCCTTATGTGGAGCCTTTTGTGGAGCCTTATATGAATGTCCACAACCGAACTGGTGTCGACAACGAGTACGTCAACATGGTCTTCGACGCTGCGGGGCCTAGTTTTGATCCATACAATCGTGACGCAGCTGAGGAGGCACCGAATGCCGATGCCGCAATTTCATAGAGTTGTTGGAGAATGCAAGGACTCCTTTATACCCTGGCTGTGAGGACCATTCACCGTTAGAGGTGATCACTCGTCTCTTGAGCATAAAGTCTGACTTTAATATATCCTAAGAATGCTACAATAGAGTGCTCGAGTTGATTACCGATATCTTACCGGAGGGTGCCAAGTTACCGAAAGACTTCTACCGCTCTAAGAGGATGGTGAGATCTCTCTAGATGGGATACGACAAGATCGATTGCTGTCAGAATGGATGCATGCTTTACTACAAAGATCACAAGGATGCAGAAGTGTGCAAATTCTGTGGTGTTGATCGCTACAAGCCAACTGCTGCAGGCAAGTCTAGAAGACCGACTACTTCAATGCACTACTTGCCGTTGACGTCGCGGTTGCAGAGATTGTTCATGGTGAAAGAGACTGCCGAAAATATGAGTTGGCACAAGCGACAATAGACCGAAGGAGTGTTGGATCACCCATCTGATGGAGAAACGTGGAAGTACTTCGATCGAGCATATCCTAACTTTGCTTCTGATGCATGTAATGTAAGGTTGGGGCTCTGCTCTGATGGTTTCACCTCATTTGGTCTTTCAGGCTCCCAATATTCATGCTGGCCGATAATCCTCACTCCGTACAACCTACCGCCTTGGATGTGCATGAAGACATATTACATGTTCTTAACTATTATCATTCCCGGTCCGAACAACCCGAAGAGGAACATCGACGTGTACTTACAGCCGTTGATAGATGAGCTGAAGCAGCTATGGGAAACAGGGGCGTACACGTATGATGCTTCAAAAAAATAGAATTTTCAGATACGGGTAGCACTAATGTGGACAATCAACGACTTTCCGACTTATGGAATGTTATCTGGATGGAGCACTCATGGTCGGCTTTTATGTCTATATTGCATCGACCGTACTAAGGCTTTTCGTTTGAGACACGGCGGAAAGCCATGCTTCTTTGATTGTCACCGACAGTTCTTACCGAAAGACCATCCGTATCGTAGGAACAGAACTGCATTCCGTGCCGGAGCTATGGAGAAGGGCGATCCACCGCCAATGTGGTCCGAAAAGGACACATAGGAGCAAGTAAAAGAAATCCCATGTACTATTGAAGATCCTATAACGAGCAGCCGTTGCGAGGGATTTGGCGAAGATCATAATTGGACCAAAAGGAGTATATTCTGGGATCTGCCATATTGGAGAACAAATCTGATTAGACATAACCTTGACGTCATGCATATCGAGAAGAACGTGTTTGATAACATAATTAATACTGTAATGGACGTCAAGGGAAAGACAAAAGACAATCAGAAGGTTAGATTGGACTTAGCCGAAATATGCAGACACCCTACATTGCACATGATAGACAACGGAAAGGGAAAGCTTTTGCGGCCTAAGGCAATCTACTTGCTGGACAAGAAGGACAAAGTGAGACTATGTAGATGGATCCAGGACTTGAAATTTTTGGACGGATACGTCTCCAATCTAAGAAGATGTGTCGACATAAAGGAGTGTAAACTGACCGGAATGAAGAGCCATGATTGCCATGTATTCATGGAGATGTTAATTACTGTTACATTTCGAGAATTATTACCGTCGGTAGTCTGGAATCCATTAACAGAGCTTAGCATATTCTTCATAGATCTTTGTTCTTGCAAGTTGCTCGTCGATCGTTTAGAGAAGCAAGAGAAGGACATTGTGGTAACACTTTGCAAACTTGAGAGAGTTTTTCCTCCTGTATTCTTTGACTCAATGGAGCATTTGCCGATTTATCTTATCCATGAGGCTCTTGTTGCTGGACCTGTCGGTTATCGTTGGATGTACCCGTTCGAGTGACAGTTGAACCACCTCAAGAGGAAGGTAAAAAATAAGGCACGAGTGAAGGGTTCTATTTGTGAAGCATATGTCCTTGAGGAGATTTCAAACTTCTGTTCCATGTATTTTCAGTCTCATATTGCTACAAACAGAACAAGGGCTCCCAGAAATGATGACGGCTATGAAGTTGGTATTGAGGCAAAGCTGAAAGTATTTACTGCATACAAAAAACCATCTGGTAAAATAAAAAAAAGATATCTAATTGACGACGAGGTTAGCGTTGTAATGTTATATGTATTGCTCAACTGCGACGAGGAAGAAGTGGACAAGCTAGAGGGGTAAGTAAAATTATTTTGCGTGCTTCGTTGCTTCTGAATATAACTAATATACCTATACTTCGTTGCTTTCCAGCATGTTTAAGGATGAGGTAACGTCCAACAATACGTACGCAACCGAGGAGGAAGTAGAACGGCAAATGAGACTTCAGTTTCCTTTTTGGTTGAGAGCATATGTACGGACGTAGTCACAATTTACTTTTTTTGTACATTTATACTTGCACATAATAATTAAGTTAGCATCGTTTCTATGGTATTTAGGTTGATCGTCCGGAGGCATTCCTTGAGAATGAGTATATTAAAACTCTAGCCAAGAGGCCAATTTATCAAGTGAAGACCTGGCCAAGTTACTGCGTAAATGGTTTCTGGTTCAAGTCAACAAATGCTCGAATAAGAGACGACTTCTTGGATTTGGATTCTACGAAGAATAGCTGTTTGTGCATAAAATCTTCAAACTACAAAGACGTCGACCCAGGCAATGACTTCTTTGGCGTCTTACGGGAGATTGTGGAACTGACATATAATTATGCTATAGAACCTTGTAAGATCGTCTTTCTCGGATGTGACTGGTTCGATCCGATCCAGGGTCAAGGTTGGAGAGTTGACAAACATGGTCTTGTTGACATAAATTATTAGCGTCGATATCAAGCTTATGAGCCGTTTATTCTAGCAAGCCAGGCTCAGCTAGTTTACTTTACCAGCTATCCAAAATGAGGAGCCGGGAGATCAGATTGGTGGACAGTCTGTAAGACTAAAGCTCGAAATACCTTCGATGTCGACGAGATAGCTTATCAGGAAGACGAACTACCTCTTATTACAAATATTGTCGATGTGGACTCAACGAAAGTTCCTCATGACATGTTTCATCAATTGAAAGAGGTAGAAGTATCAGAAGAGGAAGAGGAAGTTGATAGAAGTGAAGAGGAAGAGGAAGAGGAAGAGGAATCGGAATAAGATGAATTTTCAGAAGAGGATTGAATATGTTTAATTTTCAGATGTCGTATGGTTTGCTTTTATTTTTTTCAGATGTAGTATGGTTTACTTTTGTTTTAGCAACGTTAATAAGCGACGTTTTTAGATGTAGTATGGTTTACTTTTATTTTTTTCAGATATAGTATGGTTTACTTAGCGACGTTCCCTGGCTGTAGTATGGTATACTTTTGTTTTTTTAAGATGTATTATGGTATACTTCTGTATTTTTTTAGATATGGCTCGACGTGGATCATTTGGTTCCGGTGCTGGTGGGAGTCGACGACCCCGACCGTTTCCATCTACCACTCCTACCGACTCCTCATCCCCCCGTACTCCAGTATACACTAGCAGTCTAGTCACCGACAGTGCCTCCATAGCCGGCTCTAGCAGTTCGAGGCTAGGGCCTTCTTCTTCTACGCAGCCAGTACCATCGAGTATTCCAGAGGTCGACCCCACTATTGAGGAGCAGGCCGAGGCCGAGGCCCACGTCGAGGTCGAGGGCGATGGCGAGGCCCACGCCGACGGCGAGGGCGAGGCCGAGATCGAGGGACAGGCTACGGGCAAGGACAGGGGCAGAGGCAGGGGCAGGGGCATAGTGCAGCTCCCATTTGAGACGGATCCTTCGTGTCGCCTGGAGGGGGATCTACGGTTGGAGATTTGGGTATGTACTCGGACCAGGCGGTAAGTAAAATTGTTGCATTTAATTTGTTTAAATTTATTATAAACTTGTTTAATAAATTTGGATTTCCATTTTACAGGTATTATCCCTCCTCCGTACACCGGTCGCTGGGTACATTCCTGCGACAGAACTATGGGGGGCCTTGGATCAACTGGAGGGATGTCCCGGCCGACAGGAAGGCCTTCTGGTTTGAGCACTTTTCGGTACGTAAAAGTTTATTTCCTTTTAACATTTAGTATGTTATGTTGTAACTTATGTACTTCTATAATTTTTTCAGCGGACTTACTTCTTCCCTTCCCACCGCGCCGTTGCTGTCGAGGCTATATTTTTCGGCATCGCCAGCAAGCTCATTAGGGATACGATCATCAACCAAAAGGATCGCGAACGCCGGAGAGAGCCTATTCAGGGTTGGATCTCTGTCGTCGACTAGGCGGTAATGAAGAGGAGATTCGAGGAGGAAGCCTACAAAGAGAAGTTCGCGAAGTCTAAAAGAGCACGACAGGCGGGGTCGCAGTGGTGTGGTGGATCAGGGTCCATCATGGATTTCTTCACCCATATGGTACGTATCTCGTCGTATACCCATAATTAATACTTTATAGTAATATATTTCTTTCAATTTAACTGACAAATTATGTAATAATTTTGTAGCAGGTTGAATCGGGAGAAGACCCGAATATGGTGACCTTGTTCCTCGCCACGCACATGAAGGGGGAGCGGTTCGTAGACAACAAGGCCCGGGTCACCTACGTAAGTTTTACTTAATGCTAGTTCATTAATATTAATTTTTAGTTACATAAAAAATTTATATAAATGTTATTTCTAGGCCGAGTTTTAGAAGTTTTACTTAATGCTAGTGCATTAATATTAATTTTTAGCGACCACGTAAGAATTCATATAGATGTTATTTCTAGGACGATTTTTTGAGACTTAGGGACGCCGGGCCGACACGGTCAGAGGAGGCTGGTGCTAGCACTTCCCAGCAGCCTCCGGCCGTTGCAGCTTAGTCAGATGACGAGCTGTGGATGAGGGCCGCTGGTGGCATGCATAGGGGTACGTACTATGGTACGGGCTCCTATGGTGCCTTCATTGCGTCACAGGCCTCTGCGACCACCACTAGTGTGCCCGGCCCCGTATATACTGAGGAGTCGCTCCGCCAGCAGCAGAGTGACGTCCTTGCACAGATTGCAGCTCTGCGTGACGAGATGCTGCAGAGGATGGGGGCACTGCATACAGATGATTCTGCGCTCATCTCATGCTTTGATAGGCTGGAGGAGACTACGGAGGCGCGGCAACAGATGACACATACTACGCTGGAGGCTACGCAGCGGTTGGTCAAGCAGATGCAGCATTTCCAGGAGATGGCAGCGGAGCGACTGTCTGCTGGTACGTCGGGAGCATCATCAACATCCGGCGGTGCACGGGAGGACATGCTTGTCCACCTGTTGTCACCGGAGGAGTATCAGACGATCTTGACGTTGCGACGACAGTCATCTGGTGGCGCTCCTCCTCCAGCACCGGGTCCAGCTCCAGGCGATCAGTAGTTTTGTTTTTGCATTTTTGGACTGTACTACATTTTTCACTTTGTACGTATTTGAGGATATTTAGTTTTTTTGTTGAGGATATTGGGTTTGTACATGTTTGCGGATATTGATTTAGTTTGTTCAGGATATTATATATTGACATTATTTGTTGTGGATAGTATTTTTTTGTTTATATTTTTTGTATATTCTGGAATGTATTGTGCATGTCGGGGTTGAGTGTTCCACCGAGGGGGTCGGCAAACCCAGGGATTGGATTTTGTATTTTGTGTTTTTTATTCTGTATTTTGGCTCAGGCTCCAGCTCCATTTGTATTCTGGAACCTATTTTTTTCATATTTTTTTACCTTAGCGACGTTACTATTCATCGCTAAATTTTAGTGACGTTAGTAAATGTCGCTAAAAGCGTCGCTAAATGCTGACGTGGCAACACGTGGCACCATAATCTGATGTCAGCTTGTCGTCGCCAAAATGTTGTAACAGTGTCGCTAAACGGCGACCACACGATAACGTCGCCTTATACGTCGCTAATTAGCGTCAACGATCAAATGTCGCAAATAACGTCGCTAATTAGCGACGTTAATAACGTCGCAAAATAATGTCGCCCTAGTGACGTTTTGCGACGTTTTCTCGTTTAGCGACACATTTTTTTTCGTCGTTTCCAAAACGTCGCCCAAAACGTCGCTAAATTCACTTAGCGACGCTTTCATCGAGTTTAGCGACATTTTGTAACGTCGCTAATCTGACAAATTTTTGTAGTGACGAAAGAGCGAGTTATCAGAGACAACTCGTTTATTGTCGAAATCTCCAACCTCATTAGCGAGGCTGATAACACCCACTTGGATCTCCCATCGTCCGAACAGGAAGTGAAAGACGCGGTTTGGGCACTGGATGCTCACAGTGCTCCGGGACCAGATGGTTTCTCTGGGGTATTCTTCAGAGAGTACTGGAACATTGTCAAAAAGGACATCCACGAAGCGGTTACGGCCTTCTTTCAGGGAGCTACCTACCCTAAAGCTATATCATCAGCTAACCTTATTCTCATCCCGAAAAAGGACAATCCCGAAACGTTTCGTGACTTTCGCCCCATCAGTCTGTGCACCTTCACCAACAAAATCATCTCCAAGATCATTGCCTCTAGCATGTCTGACTTGCTCCCCAAGATCATCTCCAAAGAACAGAGCGGATTCGTCAGAGGCAGAAACATCCAGGATAACATCATACTTGCCCAAGAGTTAATCACCTGCATGAAACTTCCTGCCAGAGGCGACAACATTGCGATAAAACTGGACATGAAAAAAGCCTATGATAGAGTGGACTGGCAATTCATGATTTGGGTCCTTAGGGGATTCGGCTTCTCTGAAACCTGGATCAATATCATCTGGAGATCGATCAGCAATTCATGGTTCTCCACAGTGATCAACGGCCAAATCGACGGATTCTTCAAGTCTAGCCACGGAATCAGGCAAGGAGACCCTCTATCATCCACCATATTCATCATCACGACGGATGCATTGAGTAGAAACCTGAACAAGATGACTAGTACGCCGAATTTCTAGCACTTTTATACCACAAGCGGTTGTCCGATAATCACCCACCTCGCCTACGCGGATGACATCCTCATCTTCACCTCCGGTGATGTGGGATCGGTGGATGTGGTCCACAACACACTTCAAAGATACGCCTCTTGCTCCGGCAAAAAGGTCAACCCCAGGAAGAGTATCATCTATGCCCACCACAACATTACTAGCGATAGCACGACCAGACTCTCCAACATCACTTCGTTCTCTATCAGTCACCCTCCCTTTCAATACCTCGGATGCCCCCTTGTGTACGATAGATCTAACGCCGGCATCTTTGAAGACATCATCAACAAAATTAGAAAGAAACTAGCAGGATGGCACAATGCTACCCTATCACCAGAAGAGAAGATGATCCTCATTAATCACGTGCTAACATCCATTCCCATATACACCGTTGCTGCGTGCTATACCCCCAAGAGCGTACTGACCTCGATAGAGCACATCTTCAGCAACTTCTTCTGGGGACACAATGGGGGCCACGTCAAGCATAGTTGGGCCAGCTGGGAAACCATAGCCAAGCCTACTGCGGAGGGGGGATTGGGGTCCTCGAAACTTTCTTACATCGTTGACGCCTTCTCGATGAAGCTGTGGTGGAAGATTCGAACGAGTAGCAATTTGTGGACGAGATTCATGAAGGCTAGATACTTCAAGCATATTCATCCGTCACAGGCGACCGCTAACTGCAGATCCTCGGTAGCATGGCGGCGCATCATCAACGAATGAACTATGGCCGAACCGGTTATCCGTCTGCGCCTGGGCAACGGGGAATCCAACACCTTCCAAGAACGCTGGGCAGGAGACACCTTGCTTCACCGCCTTCCGGAGGCGCCGGAGAAAAGTAGAATTAAGGACCTATGGGATGCGAGGAGGGACGATTGGGATTGGGACAAGATCGGAGATTGGGCTGGCGAGGATGCAGTAGTCCGTATCCAACGTCACGGCCAGAAGTTGAACCTAGATGTAACGCCCCAGTCCCAAAATACGTAGGACCAAGTACGTAGACATGCCATCTGTACACATACGAAATACATGGACCTCGTATGTATACATAAGCTGTAAATATAGTAATCCAAGACAACTAAATCTCATCCACAATGAAAGAAATAATAATATAGAATCAACTAGAATATTTATGATACAATCGTTGGGCGGAGACAAAGTCCACTACCAACTAATTTAAATAGAGAAGAAATATACAAAGAAAGTGATTGGTCGAGCGAAGCAATGACAAGTCCAAAAGCAGTCATCACGAAGGAAGGAATGGCCTTAGCTAGAGTACCTGCAAGAAATCACGAAAACACACACCTGGGGAAAAACCAAGTCCTCAGAGGGACGTAACAAGATACATAATATCATGCCATAAACTGAATAGTAAGAGCTCAATAGAAAATATACATGCATAAAGGGTCCTAACCATTCTATGTGATAAATACTTTGAGAAGACAACGTTCTACGCATGAGCTTATAGTGTTCAGCATAGATGGAGAGAGAGTAGTAGTAGGTAGCGCTCATAAAAGACACTATCAACTATGGGCAGAAAGTAGTTCTCATATGAGAACTATCGGCCCTGGGGCAGTAAGTAGCGCTCATCCGAGACACTATCGGCCCAAATCTATATGTGTACTAAACATGTAGCCCCTACACTAATAACTGTTTTCCCCTCTCCCAATGATACTACACATGCGTCGCCTCTACGACACTGTTTAATCCTTAATAACTGCCAAGTCTTCTACCAAAAATCTATTAGCAGTTACATCCTAACGTACGGCCTTTACGCACCGATGTACAGTCGATACGCAAGTCCGAAGCTATATGCGACTCACAGCTCACACACAACCCGTGGCACATCGTGACAGTTCATGAGATGCACTTAAACATACGGTGGTCCCTTAACTCTAAGTCAATTGCACAAAATATAGTAATTTGTATCTACATATAATTTAAAAGAAAACAACTTGAAAATAAACACAACATGCATGTTATTGAGTAGAAAATTTAAACAGTAGTGGCAAGGTGTCTTGCCTGGTGTAACGACTGGTGTGATGCGCTGTTCCGTCAAGTCCTGTTGTCCAATAGCCGGGTCAATGTGTAAGGGTCCGATGTTACAAAAAAATATAGGTCAGCACGATTTTAGTCATGATTGGTGACGATAATCAAAGAGAGTTTGAGGAAAATAAATATATACTATTTTGAAAACTATTTATAATACTTGGTGAATATGTTTTATTAGTCCAAAATATGTTACCAAATATTTCCTGTGGAAAAAGCGAAATCGTTTTAGGCAGGAAATACTCTAAGGTTGTAAAAATAATTTTTATAAACAAAAATATATTTGTTTAACAAATAATTTAGAAAACCATTGATATTAAGAAACTATTTTATCATTTGAAACTATATTTTTATGGTTCAAAAAAATAATACTAGAAACTTATTGAAGGTAAAATATTTTTAGAAGAAATTAAAAATCTAGTAAGTGATTTAGGCTACCAAATAATATTTGTGTCAAGATTATATTTAAAATATTCCAAAAATAATATATT
Source organism: Iris pallida (assembly GCA_029216955.1). Taxonomy (NCBI): domain Eukaryota; kingdom Viridiplantae; phylum Streptophyta; class Magnoliopsida; order Asparagales; family Iridaceae; genus Iris; species Iris pallida. Next base: position 3,754,954 of record JANAVB010044817.1, on the reverse strand, counting down.
TTTATAAATATAATTTAGACTATTAATGTAATTACTTGTTAATAATAATAATAATTTACATTAATTATAATGATACAAATAATGATAATAACTATAATAATGATAATATTAATAATAATAAAATAATAATGATGACAGTAATAATAATAACTACATAAAAAAACCCAAAACAGCCTTTACTTATCCCCCCCCAATGCCATCTACAGAGAGTGAGAGAGAGAGAAAAAGAAACGGGGAGGCTTACCATCGGGCTCGGCCGGGTGGCCGGTGGCGAAGACGGCGGCGGGTGGCGCCGCAGCGCTGCGGAGGAGTTAGGTCGGGCCTCCTACCGGATCTGGCACGGTCGTGGCGGTTCGTGCCCTCCCGCTACGGCAGGAGGTCGGCGGACGAAGAGCGGAGGAGGCGACGGTTCTCAGGCGCCGGCGGGAGCGGCTCAGCGCTGATTGGACGGCGCGTTGGCGGGGCACTGACGGAGGTGAGGCGGTGCGAGAGTCGGAGGAGGCGGATCTGGCGGTGGCTGCGCTCTCGAAGACGCGGGATCGGCGGTGCTCGACAGGGTTTTGGGACACGCCGAGCGGAAAGGAGAGGAGGCGCCGGGCTTCAACGGCGCGGGCGGTGGTTTTCCGGCGAAGCTCCGGCGCGCTGGAGGCGAAGTGACGCGACAGAGTGGAGGGAAAGCCGCGCGGGGTCGGAGTGATTGGATCGACGCCAGGCGGCTGCCAGGCTCGGCGGCTCAGCGAGGTGGGTTAGGTTTAGGGTTGCCTTCTTCCCTTCTTTGTATTTCTGGTGGTGGCAAAAAATTTGGGGGGGTTCGATGGTGGTACGGTGGTTCCCCGGTGGCCGACAGTGGATAAGCCCGGCTATAGCGAACTTGTTCGCCGGTGGGCAGAGGCGATGGCACGGGATCGGCAACCGCTGCGGCGGGGATGCTGGTGGTAGGCTGGTGATGGTGCTTTTTGGTGGCGGCGGTGTTGTCGTTCGGTGAGGTGGCTGGGAGGGGAGTCCAGCGGTCAGGTGGTCGGAGTCGGATACCGGGGAGACGGAGGCAGGTGGTAGCTGGTGTTGCTGAGGGTGGCGGTGGCGGTGGTGGCCAGGCAGTTAGGGTTTAGGGTGTTGACGGTGGTTGAGGTAGTGTTGTAACGGATACGTGTCCTGCGAGACACGGTACGGGTCGGTGTTCGGGGTTGTCGGACACGGAGAAGATAAATTGTATATGTACTAGAATTACTTATAGTGGATATAGGGAGGCACAGACACGATGCACAAATTTTGTGGAAAAATTATTGTGGATGAATAATAGAATTTGGTGGAGTACCTGCCTATTTATAGGATGTGGGAATTCCCAACTAGATAAGGATTTGGATTGGGTTTGTTTAAACCATATTTAGGTAATAGCTACAAATAAATTAAATCCAAATTCAAATCCAAATCCAATCTAAATCCAAATTCAATTTAAATCCAATTAAATTCCATTAGTTTAAAATTAAATCAATAACAAATATAGGTATTAATTTATTTATTTAAATCATTCCATAAATTCAAATCAAAATTTAAATTGCCACAAAATTTCAAAATATGTTTTCAAAAAAATACTATATTAATAATTTCGAAAATCAAGATAAATATTAACCCATAAATTAGCTTTTACAAATAACAAAATATATTAATAAACAAATTTTTCATTTTTGCAAATATATTTGGAATACATTTCATAAGGCCACAATTTCCCAAATCACTACTTATTTTTAAACGACGAACAAAATAATAAAATATTTATTATATTTATTTGAACATGTACTTTCCTATAAAAATGATTTTATAAAAATATTTTTCAAGTAAAATATGTATGCTCGCACATATTCGTACTCGTCGAGCAAATACGAAAGATGAAATTTCACGCACGACGTACAATACGACTACGCGGCGTACAATACCAAATTTTAAATCAGTACCAAAATAAAAAATAAAAAAATAGTAGAAATTTAGGGGTCTTACATCCTACCCAACTTAAAAGAATTTCGTCATCGAAATTAGGAATTAGTAGGGGGTGAGAAGATATAAGGGGGTATCGATGGGAATAAACAATGGCAATGTTTCGACAAAATCATGTCGTAAGGAATGGTGATCTAAGTCATAGAAAAATAATACGGTATGGTCATAATCGGTAGGAAGGCTAGAGGGGGTTCCAGTATAACGCTTTCGTCCTTCTATAATAGGTGAAGACGAAAGCAATATAGAGTTCGAAGGAGGCGTAATCAAATACGAATACGGGATTCAAGAGCGACCGAATAATTTCAAAAGGAATTTTCAAGGTAGTCGTGGATGGGACTCTAAAGGACAAGTTTAACTATGTCTCCATCTACGTAGAACGATAGATAAAAGCGAACCAAAGTGCACTTGGTTGATCAGACCATCATGTACCAGTTCTGATTAGACAATATGTTAGTGGGAGCGACCCAATAAAACATGTCATGATCAAGCTTGATAAAGAATACGCTTGCAAAACTAAGCAATTTTAGCATCATAGGTAAATAAAATAATAAGTAAAGGGTAATGATGAAAGAAACCAATTAGTCCAAGATCTTATAAAATCTAAGTTCCGCCCGAAATTTGGGCCTATGCAGTCATCTTGGTTGACTAGATAAGTTAGGGTCTACTGCATTCTATGGTCCAAGTGAACCTATCAATGTGGTCCACAAAATGTTGGTTAGGTCATGAGATACTCTACTCAACTTACAAGAATTTAAACTAATGGTGCCATGGGACGATAGGTCAAGCAATCAAGATAAAATGCAAGGTTAAGCATGTAAGGAATTAAATAGAACAAAATCATATATCAGGTTGAAAGAATGGAGTCGAGGTCGAGTCTCATCTATAGTTTAAAGTATATTAGTTTCACGGTAGGGATTTGAGTCCAGTCCTTTTGACCCGAAAGTCGCAATATGAAATTAGAGTACAAGGAGACGTGTTTTAGTGGCACGTGATATACCTACATGAAGGTGGGCTCGTATAGGTCTTGCTTGTGAAATTTGTGGGAAGGAAACGTCTAGTGTTGTGCTCCAAATATCCAAGTCACGGTAAAGGACATAAAAGAATAAAAATAGAAAGTAGGAATTCATGAAATAATGATCAATGCACAAAATAAATGACCAAGCTAAAGAATGAAATAATGACAATTCAGATTCTAGTAAATCAAGGTAAAATAAGTTAGAAATCCAGTTTCTAAAGATATGATAGCCACTTAGATGGAGTATGATTAAGGAACAATCTAATCATTTCTCATGTTTCAAATGGTTAGAAAGTCATGATAAAATATAGGTTTGGGAGAATGTCGAGTGAGTCAAGATTGAAATGTAACCACATGATTTTGTAGATGACTAACCACACTTGTGTATATGCTACTATCGTGGCCATGAAGGATATGACAATTAGCGTGGAATCCTTCTATCTCACTATGGTGACCTTACTTGCTTCTTGGTCCTCTACCAATATATGATCTAATCTAAAATTTTCAAGTTCCTCGAAAGTTTCTCAATAAAATTTCTAAAATACTCCACCAACACTTTCCAATCATCTTAGGCTGTAAACTTTAATCAAAATTTAAATCTCTAGTCAATCTCGAAACAACCCTTGTATTTCACAAATCGAATAATTATTATTATTATTTTTTCCAAATCTTAAACTCAACATTTAATAAGTTTATCAGCCGAATTTCGTACTACCAAATGGTACATTTAAATAACTTCCGAATTAAATTATGTATTCTTCAAATGTGTATATCTATCTTCCAATAAGTCACAACTACTCTTCAAAAGTATATATATATATATATATATATATATATATATATATATATATATATATATATATATTTCACCAAAATTTAAATATCCATAATCAAGACTTTAAACTCTAAATAACTTTATAAATCATAGATCATATGACATAATTTAATTCAAAAATATTTTACCAAATTTTACCAATCATCCTCAAATTTTGGTCAATCATAAATCATAATTCCACATTTTAAAATTTTAAGATCCTTTTCCAAATCAAATTTATATCATTCCAAAAGATGTATAGCTATAACTCGATAAATCATAAATGCTCAATGACCTTCAAAAATCAAAACGCAAATCAAATTAATTTATTTTCTCGATCTAGCTATCCTCTTGTGTATATCGTCTTGTAATAAAATAAAATTCCAACTACCTTTTGGAAGCGATAATATGCTACTACCCAACTTGGGATTAACTAATCCTCAATGTCTTATTTCTAAGAAAATAACTGCCTTTATAACTAAAATAAAATCTCAATGCACATTAATTGTCAATGCAATCCATCTAACCACGTGTTTAACCTATGAGCATAAAATAGTGTAGTCATCTTCCTAGTTGTCACTAAGCACGAAACTAAGAATTTACGGTAGAAGGAGTCAAGCAAGATGCAAATCAAGGAGGGCGAACGAGTGTTCAAAATTTGAAGTCAAGAAATGATGTCAAGTAGGTGGATGAGATTCCTAGATTCTAATCCTATATTGCAGGCTCACATCGGTACAATTACGTAACAGAAGTGACAAACTAGACCTGCATGGGCCACCACAAAAACATGTAATGCCCCAGTCCCAAAATACGTAGGACCAAGTACGTAGATATGCCAGCTGTACACATACGAAATATATGGACCTCGTATGTATACATAAACTGTAAATGTAGTAATCCAAGACAACTAAATCTCATCCACAATGAAAGAAATAATAATATAGAATCAACTAGAACATTTATGATACAATCGTTGGGCGGAGACAAAGTCCACTACCAACTAATTTAAATAGAGAAGAAATATACAAAGAAAGTGATTGGTCGAGCGAAGCAATGACAAGTCCAAAAGCAGTCATCACGAAGGAAGGAATGGCCTTAGCTAGAGTACCTGCAAGAAATCATGAAAACACACACCTGGGGAAAAACCAGGTCATCAGAGGGACGTAACAAGACACATAATATCATGCCATAAACTGAATAGTAAGAGCTCAATAGAAAATATACATGCATAAAGGGTCCTAACCATTCTATGTGATAAATACTTTGAGAAGACAACGTTCTACGCAGGAGCTTATAGTGTTCAGAATAGATGGAGAGAGAGTAGTAGTAGGTAGAGCTCATAAAAGACACTATCAACTATGGGCAGAAAGTAGTTCTCATATGAGAACTATCGGCCCCGGGGCAGTAAGTAGCGCTCATCTGAGACACTATCGGCCCACATCTATATGTATACTGAATATGTAGCCCCTACGCTAATAACTGTCTTCCCCCCTCCCAATGATACTACACATGCGTCGCCTCTACGACACTGTTTAATCCTTAATAATTGCCAAGTCTTCTACCAAAAATCTATTAGCAGTTACATCCTAACGTACGGCCTTTACGCACCGATGTACGGTCGATACGCAAGTCCGAAGCTATATGCGACTCACAGCTCACACACAACCCGTGGCACATCGTGACAGTTCATGAGATGCACTTAAACATATGATGGTCCCTTAACTCTAAGTCAATTGCACAAATATAGTAATTTGTATCTACATATAATTTAAAAGAAAACAACTTGAAAATAAACACAACATGCATGTTATTGAGTAGGAAATTTAAACAGTAGTGGCAAGGTGTCTTGCCTGGTGTAACGACTGGTGTGGTGCGCTGTTCCGTCAAGTCCTGTTGTCCAATAGCCGGGTCAATGTGTAAGGGTCCGATGTTACAAAAAAATATAGGTCAGCACGATTTTAGTCATGATTGGTGACGATAATTGAAGAGAGTTTGAGGAAAATAAATATATACTATTTTGAAAACTATTTATAATACTTGGTGAATATGTTTTATTAGTCCAAAATATGTTACCAAATTTTTCTTGTGGAAAAAGCGAAATCGTTTTAGTCAGGAAATACTCTAAGGTTGTAAAAATAATTTTTATAAACAAAAATATATTTGTTTAACAAATAATTTAGATAACCATTGATATTAAGAAACTATTTTATCATTTGAAACTATATTTTTATGGTTCAAAAAAATAATACTAGAAACTTATTGAAGGTAAAATATTTTTAGAAGAAATTAAAAATCTAGTAAGTGATTTAGGCTACCAAATAATATTTGTGTCAAGATTATATTTAAAATATTCCAAAAATAATATATTTTTATAAATATAATTTAGACTATTAATGTAATTACTTGTTAATAATAATAATAATATATTACATTAATTATAATGATACAAATAATGATAATAACTATAATAATGATAATATTAATAGTAATAAAATAATAATGATGATAGTAATAATAATAACTACATAAAAAACCCAAAACAGCCTTTACTTATCCCCCCCAATGCCATCTACAGAGAGTGAGAGAGAGAGAAAAAGAAACGGGGAGGCTTACCATCGAGCTCGGCCGGGTGGCCGGCGGCGAAGACGGCGGCGGGTGGCGCCGCAGCGCTGCGGAGGAGTTAGGTCGGGCCGCCTACCGAATCTGGCACGGTCGCGGCGGTTCGTGCCGTCCCGCTACGGCAGGAGGTCGGCGGACGAAGAGCGGAGGAGGCGGCGGTTCTCAGGCGCCGGCGGGAGCGGCTCAGCGCTGATTGGGCGGCACATTGGCGGGGCACTGACGGAGGCGAGGCGGTACGAGAGTCGGAGGAGGCGAATCTGGCGGTGGAGAGAGGAGCGCGGTGGCTGCGCTCTTGAAGGCGCGGGATCGGCGGTGCTCGACAGGGTTTTGGGACACGCCGAACGGAAAGGAGAGGAGGCGCCGGGCTTCAACGGCACGGGCGGTGGTTTTCCGGCGAAGCTCCGGCGCGCTGGAGGCGAAGTGACGCGGCAGAGTGGAGGGAAAGCCGCGTGGGGTCGGAGTGACTGGATCGGCGCCGGGCGGCTGCCAGGCTCGGCAGCTCAGCGAGGTGAGTTAGGTTTAGGGTTTCCTTCTCTCCTTCTTTGCATTTCTGGTGGTGGCAGAAAATTTGGGGGGGTTCGATGGTGGTGCGGTGGTTCCCCGGTGGCCGGCGGTGGAGAAGCCCCGCTGTAGCGAACTCGTTCGCCGGTGGGCGGAGGCGATGGCACGGGGTCAGCAACTGCTGCGGCGGGGATGCTGGTGGTAGGCTGGTGATGGTGCTTTTTGGTGGCGGCGGTGTTGTCGTCCGGTGAGGTGGCTGGGAGGGGAGTCCAGCGGTCAGGTGGTCGGAGTCGGATACCGGGGAGACGGAGGCAGGTGGTGGCTGGTGTTGCTGAGGGTGGCGGTGGCGGTGGTGGCCAGACAGTTAGGGTTTAGGGTGTTGACGGTGGTTGAGGTAGTGTTGTAACGGATACGTGTCCTGCGAGACACGGTACGGGTCGGTGTTCGGGGTTGTCGGACACGGAGAAGATAAATTGTATATGTACTAGAATTACTTATAGGATGTAGGAAGGCACAGACACGATGCACAAATTTTATGGAAAAATTATTGTGGATGAATAATAGAATTTGGAGGAGTACCTGCCTGTTTATAGGATGTGGGAATTCCTAACTAGATAAGGATTAGGATTGGGTTTGTTTAAACCATATTTAGGTAATAGCTACAAATAAATTAGATCCAAATTCAAATTCAAATCCAATCTAAATCTAAATTCAATTTAAATCCAATTAAATTCCTTTAGTTTAAAATTAAATCAATATCAAATATAGGTATTAATTTATTTATTTAAATCATTCCATAAATTGAAATCAAAATTTAAATTGCCATAAAATTTCAAAATTTGTTTTCAAAAAAATACTATATTAATAATTTTGAAAATCAAGATAAATATTAACTCATAAATTAGATTTTACAAATAACAAAATATATTAATAAACAATTTTTTCATTTTTGAAAATATATTTGGAATACATTTCATAAGGCCACAATTTCCCAAATCACTACTTATTTTTAAACGACGAACAAAATAATAAAATATTTATTATATTTATTTGAACATGTACTTTCCTATAAAAATAATTTTATAAAAATATTTTTCAAGTAAAATATATACGCTCGCACATATTCGTACTCGTCGAGCAAATACGAAAGATGAAATTTCACGCACGACGTACAATACGACTACGCGGCGTACAATACCAAATTTTAAAGCAGTACCAAAATAAATAATAAAAAATAGAAGAAATTTAGGGGTCTTACACCAGATATCGACAAGCTCCTTTGGTCTGCGTGTCACGCAAGCGAATTCTCTGTTCGCTCCGCCAGACAGGTAGCCCGCGGTCCAGGAGCGCATTTGCCTATCAGTGCAGCGTTCTGGCAGAATTGCATCCCCAAGAAATGGTCCATCTTGATCTGGAGAGTCATCAGGAATAAGCTCCCGACAGACGACGTTCTGTACTCCATTGGATTCAGCTTAGCATCCGCCTGTAATTGTTGTGCTGCTCGTCAATCAGGAACCATAGACCATATTTTCAGCCAGGACGATCTCCCCGCTCAGGTCTGGAACGCGCTTGCTCAGCATTACAATCAGGATCAGGTGGGTGGGAGCCTCAACGATCTCCTTGCCGGGTGGGTGCTTGCCTCCCACGGCCACATGATCGTCGCGACTGCTGCCACGTGAGAATTATGGAAGAATCGCAAGAAGGACAGGTATGAGGGCGACCATTTCAACGCGGATAGGCTTATTCGTGAAGTAATCAGGCAGTGACGTTAGATACGTAGCGTCTGTTCGCACGAATAGACTGGCTTTTGGGAGTCTCTCCTCGTCTAGGTCCCCGGTATCGTTTCTTTTTGTTGGTATACTTGTACAAGCGTTTTGTTGCCTTAGTTTACTTATACAGGCTTCGGCATTTTCAGCCTTGATGAATAAATGGGGGGTTTTGAGTAAATATATATATATATATATATATATATATATATATATATATATATATATATATATATATATATATATATATATATATATATTGGATACCTATATATATATATATATATATATATATATATATATATATATATATATATATATATATATATATATATATATATATATATATATATATATATACATATATATATTGGATACCATACATATATCTCTCTTATATATGTATTAGACACAATACAAATATATGTATATTGGACATAACACAAATAGATACTGGACATAACACAAATAGGTGCTTGGACACAACATAGTGTATATATACATGCATAAGTTGGACACACGTGTTGCACTCAACACAAATAGATATTTTGATTGAATATGTAACTTGGACACAACAAGTGGACACCACACAAAAGTTGCTTTAAATATAATTGGACACAACATGTAAACACAACACATTGTTTAGATTTTATGTATAAATACACAAACAAATAGTTATGTGTGTAGAGGGGGGGGGGGACAACTTACATGGATACTTGCACATAATCTACTAGATTTTATATTAAGAAGTGTGGAAGATCATGATTCATTATATATATAAATATGTATATATATTTTACCACTTTATATGTCCACAAGTAGAAATTTTCATCATTTAAGGGTCTTATCAACTATGAATATGAATATAAATATATTAAGGAATATTATAAATTTGACCTTGTAAATAGTTATGATTGGCAAATTATTAATTTAATATAATATTCAAATCTGTCCAGAATTTAAATCAAGTTTAAAAGGACCAATTTATCATGAACATGTGGTTAGAAAAGACATTTATGAATACCGGATTAACCGGGTAACATACTTGTTAATTTTGCTAGTTTACACTTCAAGGGGTTAAGTATATGTAGTATAAATTGAAGTTTGAGAATATTAGATTTTAATTTTGGAACCCATTCACAACATGTAGTATTTTAATAGCATTGTGCAATAGCTATGTGTTTACTTGGATTGTGTAGCACCAAGGAACATTGTAATTAAATAAAATGCTAGCATGCTCAGGTATGAAGGAAATTCTACATTTCGAACATTTATTTTTTTTCTTATTCATTAAACTGAGTGAGTATCCTGTGTTGAGAGTTGCTCCACCGAAGGGGTCGGCGAACCCAAAATATTATCTGCGTGGTTTCGGTGTTGAGAGTTGCTCCACCGAAGGGGTCGGCGAACCCGAGATTTATATTTTTATGTTATATATTGTCTCTTATAAATTTTCGGAGTCTCTAAATACAAAGGAGACTCTGCCGAAATTTTTGGAAATTTCAAGAGAGCCAAATTCTTAGAATTATAAAAAAATCGGTTTATTTTCATAAACCTAGAAGTTCTCGGGGAAATCCTCGAAAAATTTATTTAAAGCATTGGGAGGGGGAGAACAACCCGAATATTCTTAAAAAGTCCCGCAATATAACATAACCAAAAAGCTGATCAGTATTTTTATTTACTCATTCGTAGGGCCATACGAATCGAGTTTGTGAGGCTTAGCTCACGTATTTCCGTTTGCTCAAGGGAGTCAAACTAAGCCCAAGGGAGGCTCTTATTTTATTTTTTCAAGGGAGGCAAACTAAGCCCAAGGGAGGCTCCAGATTATTACATCTATTTCGACAGTAAATTCGAATAGGTGATTGTTAAGCCCAAGGGAGGCTCCAAGCCGGATACTAAGCACCGTGCCGCTGCCTGATCCCAGGTTAACGGGATTGTTGATGGAAAATTATTTAGATGAATATTCAGGGATCGTTCTCCAAATTGTATTGCATTATAGGTTTAGTCCTTCAATTTCATCTCATTCTAGAAGAAAATTACTCCATTTTAAATAAAGCCAAAAAGGACGTTTATACTACTTAAATGAATGAAAACTATAGCAATGTAAAATTGCATATTCCTATTCTCTTAATAGAAAATCTTTATGTTTCACTCCTTGTTATAATTTCCTTAAGCATTTTTGGCCGAGGACTTGCTTGTCGTTTCTAAACGACCTAGTATTGTTCACTAGGTTTTGTAAGAGTATACCAAGTGAAGCCGCTATCAGGTACCGAAGGACAACCAGAGATCAAGGATGTGATGATACCATTGAAGACGTTCAAGTTGGAACAAAAATTCTTTTTCTCTACTTGTTTAAGGTATAATTGTATTATTTATAGTTGGGCTCAAAATTGTACTGGGTAGAAATAGTTATGTTCATGTTCAATTAGTTAGAATGTCTTAGCTTTAGATTATTGCTGATTTAAACTTATGTAAGTTATGACCTGCTTTTACCTATACACGAACCTTACGGGCGACAATCGCGAATATGGGTACTGGAGTATTCGTATGTCGCATAGCCTAGGGATGATGTTACGTACCCGGCTCGCCATAATTCTGGGAGCGGGGCGTGACACATCTTTTAGCGGTGGCCCATGTAGGTCAGACATTACATAGAGAAAATAGGATAGGGTGCAGTTCTGACAACCCAAGGATAGGATATAGGCCAAGTTCTATGGAAACCTATGCAAGCTAAGATAAGATGTTGGTCAAGATTTTGGGGAGACCCTATAGGTATAAACTTTAAGATATATTTTAGGAAATATCCAAGAGATACCAAATAGAATTATCTATGTTGGACTGTATTTCATAGTGTCTTTACCTAAATAAAATTTCTATAGTGAGTATATATAATCAGGTGTCCTTACCTAGGTCATGGGTAGTATAAGGATAAACATAATCATTCTAGGCCTATCAAGTCAGGGATAATAGGACAAGTATTCTCGTCTGAGCTGGTAAAAGAATCTAAAAGACTCCTTAAGGATCTTGGACTTGGTATCTCTAGTAAACCCGGAGTTCAAATATATTTTTGAACCATTACATAGTTAGAAATAGTGAAGGGGGTAATTATAGATATAAATATATTTTGAATGATTACTGGGTAGGAAAGTACTAGCAATAACTTGTCTAGGGTTTTGCATAATAGTTATTGTATAGAGTATTATATACATATTATATTAAGAAGCTAATTCCTTATTCCTTACTCCCTCTAGACTTCTATCGATGCCTAAGTCCTGACTCGTTCTCCTTTATCTCTTGAATTTTCTGTGGTCTGGTTATTTCGCAAACCCAATCTACTTCAAAAATTTTAATTTTGTTGCTTCACTTAACATTCACTAAATGAAAATCTAGAATTGTATCATCAATCTTTTCTTCCATTTATATCTTTTCCTGGCATCCCTATTTCAGGAATTGCCCTCTATCTAATATCCATTACAATTTACTCTTTCGATATTTTTTCTTTTCTGTGAAGTAAATGCTTTGATTGGATTTTGTGTAAATGATATTTATGTGAATGAATACTTCTTATGTCTTGAGAACTAAAATCCTCTAATGAATCATGAAATGAGAAGTTGTTGCAGCCATTCGGACTGGCCATCCAAATTTGCGAGGCACATATTCTCGAAACAAGATTCAAGAATTTAATGAATTTTCGGGGATCAAGACATAATTTTTCATAATGAATTTTTGAACTTGATATTCAAGTTTTGATTTCATTTTACCTTGATCTGGAATTTGAAAAACATCATTTAAAACGACATATAGTGCTTTTGATAATATAGATTTACGAGTTTATCTTATGTTATAATATTATCTATTAGTTTGATACCATGATAAAATAACGTTGATGATATTTGTAGAACTTGAAATTAAGTATTGCTTTTTGAATATTTTAGATTACTAATAATATCATGACCTGTAAAGCTACTTCACGATCTTAATTTTTACTCATTCTATGGATATCAAGGAAGAGGTAGCAAACCTTGATAGTGAAAGTATCTTTGTTGCAGCCATATGCGCAATGGCGAGGCACAAGATTACTATATCACGCCAGAAAACGAGAAATGAGGAATATGATCTTGATTCTGTAGTACACATAATGTTATGGTATCTGACAATTTTATTGATTTTATGGAATTTTAAGATCATTAATGAATTCAAATATCTTTATATTCTATATTCATAAAAGCTTTTAATGAATATAATTTTGAAGTATTTACTCAGAAAATATATTACTACTTCATTTTTTTGTAAGGTGGATAGAATATATTGTTTCTCTCTATAATTGTTTTTAAAATCCTACCTATAAATTTTAAATTTCGAGGACGAAATTTTTGTAAGGTGGGTAGAGTGTCATAACCATATTCTATAAATACGATATTGAATTTCCAATCCTTGTTTGTTTTAAATATTTTATAGTAACAAAATTTCCTCAAACAAATTATTTTGATTCAAAAAAAAATTATTTACAATAATTACATAAATTTTTATTTTATTTTTTCATTTGAAACCTTAGACAATTTATGCAATTTCAAAATTAAAATGGACACCTCATGAACCTATGTGTCACCATGCATGTATAAAAATGACATATTTGGTATTTCACATTAAATTTCTAATGATGATGTTGGGGATAAACTTGTTTTTAAAAAAAAAGAGAGAAAAGAAAAGAAAAGAAAGCTTATAAATAAAGAGAAGGGGAGAGAAGCAACACCTCTCTCTCTCTCTCTCTCTCTCTCTCTCTCTCTCTCTCTCTCTCTCTCTCTCTCACTCGTTCTCTCCCTCTCCCTCTCCCTCTCCCTCTCCCTCTCCCTCTCCCTCTCAACCGAACCCCTCTCCATCTCTCTCACTCTCTTTTCATTTTCTTGTTCATCTCTTTCTCCTCTCTCGGTCTCTTTCCGGACCCGGACCCGGACCCGGACCCGGACCCGCGCCCTCCGGCCGCCTGCGGCGGCTGCCACCTCCGGCGGGCCGACCGACCGGCCCCCTCACCGTCGCCGGGTTCCCCTCCGGTCGGCCAACCTCCACGCACCACCCTCCACCACCATCTCCAACATCTTCTCCTCCTCCTCTCCCACAACCCAAAAACCCTAGGTAATTCCCTTATTTCCTTCCTTTCCTTTCAATTTCGAAATTAGGTCAAGGAATTTGGTTTATATATATATGTGAATGCATATATACCTGACACAAATTTTGATTTGGGTATTATGCTAGGAAAAAGTTGGGAAGACCAAATTTAAATCATCATCAACCCAAGGCAAGTCCTCCATCTCTTCAATTTTTTTTGTTGTACACAAAAAATTCTTAAAATTGTTTTTATCAAATTTATATGTTTATCTTCACTTCTGGAATTTAGATAAATATATGACAAATTCAAGTTTTGTGAGAACCAAGTTTGGAAATAAGTAGTAGAATAATTATAGATTTCGATTATGGATAAATATGCTATACGTACAGAATTGAACAAATGGACACTTGAACGAATGTTTAGGACACAATGTAACGGATACTTGAATAAATGTGTAGAACACCATACAACTTGGACACAACATGGTATGAATGCAAATATATAAAATGGACACAATACATATATATATTGGACACAATACGATTTGATATCTTAGATACAATATATATATATATATATATATATATATATATATATATATATATATATATATATATATATATATATACACATACATACATAATTATATAAAGATGGATTCTCCAGGCGATTTGGGCGATCGGCTAGGGTTCCTCCCCCGCGGCCGCCGGACCCCCTTGCCGGCGGGGGGAGGACATCCGGGAAGAAGGACGGCGGTGCCGGTGCCCCCCCAGGCGGCGTTACCGGTGCCCCCCCAGGCGGCGGCGCCGGGGGGGTCGGGCGGACCCCCCGATTTTGTAACGCGCGGCAGGCCCCCCAGGCCGGGGGGGACGGGAGCACATGTGGAGGGGTCGGGTGGACCCCCTGGACCGGCGGCGAGCGGTGGCGTCACCCTAGGCCGTGGGGGGAGGGCGGGAGCAAAGGGGGGGTCGGACAGACCCCCCGGGTCGGCGTCGAGCGGTGGCGCCCCCCAGGCGGTGTGGGGGGGGGGGGCGGGAACGAAGGCAGGGGTTGGGCAGCCACCTTATGGTGGCGGGGGGGTCGGTTTCATTTTTCGAAGGGGATCAAATCCTGCAGGGTGGCTCCATCGCTTCTAACTTCGAATTCGGAGCAGGTTCTGGATCTTAGGGGAGCCAGACGGAGGGAGGAGGATGGATGACGGTTACGCGTCGTCGCGTGGCGAAGACCGGAGGAAAGGCAGGAGGTGGACAGGGCCATGTTAGGGATCGCCATCTTGCTGACAGTCGACAGCGCAGGCCAGGGGTGCGGCCATCGGCCCGTGGTCCTGTGGGGTCTGCTGGAAGATCGGTGGGCTGGCGGCCAAAAACGACCGCGACGGACAAGGGAAAGAGTAAGGTGGTGGATCTCGGTGTTCATGGATCTGGGTCTCCCCGCCCGAAGGTTGCCCCCAGGCCACATGGGGCGACTACTTGGCCTGTTGGACGGTCCTGGGCAGAGATCTGCAAACCCGTGGGACCAAAAAGTCCCACATTGATGGAGTACGTGCCGCCATTCAAGGCAGAAAGGATTCTGGGCCTCGTTCCCTGCGAAAGAGATAGAGAAGGTGATAGCATACTGGGAGAATACCCTCGTTCTGTATGTCCTAGGCAACAAACCTTTCTACGGACAGATCCGGGGTTATGCAGTGCGTGTCTGACAGCCTAAGGGGAGTATGGAGTTCTTTTCCCGCGAGAACGGCTTCTGTTATGTGAAGTTCGGACTTATGGAGGATGTCGCTAGGATCCTCCTAGGCGGTCCCTGGACGTTCGACGACAGGCTTATCATTCTAAAAGAATGGACCCCGGAGCTTCGATGTGAGAGGGAAGTTCTGAATGCCATCCCTGTATGGATTCGCTTCCCTGAGTTCCCTTTCCAATTTTGGAGTATACCTTTGCTGATACGGCTGGCGAGCTTAGTGGGCACCCCGATCAAGTCGGATGAAGCTACTGCCTTTCGGTCGAGGTTGATGTACGCCAGGATTTTTGTGGAGATTTGGGCTGGGGGGAGCTACCAAAGATGGTGGAATGTGAGATCCCTTCTGGAGAGGTGCTTACCCAGAAGGTGGAATACGAATGGGTTCTACCTACCTGTTCACGCTGTTCCTGTTTCGAGCATCTGGCCAGTGCTTGTTCGCCGGTTGGACCTCAAAGGGAGTCTACTATTCCCCTGAGTAAGGCTCCAGACTCACCCTGCGACATGGATTTCAGAGATAACAATGGAGAGGAGGTCTTGGTGGGAGAGGTTACTCATCCAGTGAGTGATGGTGGGATGAGCCTCATTGTCTCTACTCAGCTTGTTCCCACAAGTGGGACGTTGACCACTTACCTGGGGCAGAGTAGTATAGTTACTAGAGGCATGGTGGCATCGGGGATTGAGGCGCGAGGAGGTGGCAGATCGGCTGAGGGGCAGGTTTTCTGTGGGAAGAGACGTGTTATCGGTCCGCTGAGTGATGGCCCCTCCAAGGAGGGGGCATCCTACCGACAGAGAGGAGGCGGTGTGTGTAGACAATCCTGCCTGGGCGTTGGTGCTCTCTCAGGTCATTCCCCAGTAGGCCATTCCTACTGGGATGGAGGAGGATACTTCAGCATCGGATGTGGCACATTCCCCAGGTGCCAATCCGGGTGTTTTTCTGGGGGACCCATCTTCTCATTAATTAATGGCTATTGTCGCCTGGAATGTGAGGGGGGCGTGTTCGCTAGGAAGGTGGAGAGAGATTTGTGGGGTGCTTCACAAAGACAAATGTGACATTTTTGTTCTATTAGAATCTAAGATCAAAGGTAAAAAGACTCTTGCTCGGCGGACCCCATCTCATTGGGCCCAACTGCACAACCTGGCTCTATGTGACATGGCCAAGATTTGGGTTTGTTGGAACTCGAAGAGCTGGGATGGTGACTTGATCTTGATGACGGAGCAGTTGATTTTCATCTCCTTCTTGAACAAGGGTGGCTTTCGGTTCTTGCTGGAGGCGGTTTACGGCCACAACGACAGAAGAAGACGGGAGTCCCTGTGGAGCGACATCTCCCGTGTTGCCGCTGCTGCAGATTCGTCGTGCCTTCCACTTCTTATGATCGGGGACTTCAATGCCCTTCTGCAACGAAAGGAGAAGGTGGGGGGTCGTCCAGTTCCAGACTCTATCCTATATGATTTCCAGAAATGCCTCCTCCATGCGGGGCTCCAGGGATTGTCTTGCTCAAGCTTCATCTGGACTTGGCACAATAAAGCAACCCGTAATAGGGTTGCATGCTAGCTTGATCGAGCTCTGGGCAATGGGGAATGGTTCCAGCATTTTCCCAACTCTTTGACTGAGGGTCTGGCCGCTGGGACGAGCGATCATTCCCCCATCAGGGTTGGCTTCACTTCTCGGTCTCCTAGGAAGTCCCGTCCTTTCAGGTACAACAACAGTTGGTATCTCTTGGAGGGCTATCTAGAGGCTGTCTCAGAGGGGCTTTCTAGCTGTCAGGAGGGGACGGCCCAGTTCCGCTTGGTACGTCGTCTCAAGGCCACGAAGCAGGCTCTTCGGAGTTGGGTGAAGGGGTTGCCCAAGTCTACCTTAGAAGATAAGGAGGTAGAGGCCATCCAGCAGGACATGTAAGCTGACATGCTTAATGGAGACCTGACGGCTAGAGAGAATGAGCTGATCGAAGAAGTTAACATCCTGAGGCCGCAGAAGGAGATTAGCACGGCTCAGCGTGCCAAATATTTCTGGCTCGAGGATGGCGACCGTTGTTCCAAGTTCTTCTATGATGTTATCCGGGCTAGACAGCATAGGAATCACATCTCCCAGCTTCTTGATACGGATGGCATCCTGGTGGGGACGCCGGCTGAGATCCAGGGCGAGACTATCAGGTACTATTCTGAGTTATATTTTTAGACTGACTACTTGTCTGTGTTCCCAGAGGTTGTTACGAAGAGATTGGTGACTCCGTATGGGAATAGCATCCTCCTTGCTCCCGTTACTTTGGAGGAGGTAGAATCTATTGTCAAGGTGACGGATCCCAACAAGGTTCCTGAAGCGGATGGTTTTAGCAGTGGGTTCTATAAACGCCACTGGGATATTCTGAAGCATCAGGTCTTGGAGGTGATGCAGGAATTCTTCATCAAAGGGAAGCTTCTGAAAGAGCTGAATCATACTTTCCTAACCTTGGTGCCAAAGAAGGAGGGAGCGACAGTATTGGCAGATTTTAGACCTATTGCGTGTTGTAATTATCTTTATAAGATAATTACGCACCTTATGTGCCGACGGATGGAGGGGATCATGTAGGACTTGGTATCTCCGAATCAGGCTGCGTTCATCAAGGGAAGGTCGATCGCTGAGCACAGCCTCCTGGCTCATGAGATGGTGAGGGGCTTTAGCAAACCTGGAGGGAAGAAAGTATATGTGAAACTGGACCTGAGGAAGGCGTATGACATGGTCAATCGAGACTTCCTCTGTCATCTGATGACCGCCATGGGTTTGCGGACAACTAGATTGCATTGATCCGGGAGTGAATCACGTCTTCCACTTTCTCTGTCCTCATACAGGACGTTCCTTATGGGTACTTCCAGAGCAATCGTGGGATTAGGCAAGGTGACCCCCTGTACCCTTACCTGTTCATGCTTGTTATGGAATACTTCACATGGCTGATGGACCTGGCAGTGCACTGTGGGAGGCTGGTCCCTTTGTTTCGGAGGGTGGATCCCCCAGTTACCCATCTTATATATGCAGATGATCTCTTGGTGTTCATCCAGACATCGACGGAGGGTTTGCAGACGCTTGCGACGATTGTCACAACCTGCACCCGCTTTTCGGATGCAAACACGTGAGCAAGCCAGCTACGCATCAAGCGAACTCCAGCCCGACTCGAATACGTAAACGCTGTCAAGGCTAGGGTATACTGCCAAATCATGGCAATTTAATCTATATCTCAAATCCATAATAAGCGTGTGAAACATGAATGAACACTATGGGTCGTGGTCTGCAGCCCACTAGCATATATATCCGATAAGACTCCAAAAAATATAACAAGAGTCTCTAAAGTAAATCAATAAGCAGGATATCTCATGATAAGGAATGAAAAGCACGAAAGGATAACAATGTAATATCACTGACAAAATACCTGAAGCATGCATCGCAATCATCTACCATCCTGCTCTGCCACTAACTCCATGCAATCGCTAAACCTGAAGAGATCATCAGGTCCTCAGAGGACATAGCAAGATACATATAAACATGCCTATCTAGAAGTTTAATCATGCATGATAATATATAAACAGGATATAACAAGGAACGACACTTAACATGGCAAGAGACTATGACCAAACTGCTAACAAGTGACTAACGACAAGTGGCTACTGCCAGATGACTATGAACTGGAATACAAGAACAACTACATGTAACTGAACTGCTGAATAAACAAGCGAACACGAGATCAATGGAATACCAAACCCTCGCCCTGAGTGGACTCGCAGGTTTGAACTAATTACTAACCTCGTCCCGAGTGTGGACTCTCTTGTTAGTACTAACCCTCATCCCGAGTGTGGACTCTCTGGTTAGTTCACGGTAAGGCACCCTCGTCCCGAGTGTGGAATCTCTGGTGCAAGTATAACATCCTCGTCCCAAGTGCGGACTCTCTGATGCAAACACCCTCATCCCGAGTGGGCTCTCTAGTGCAAGTGAAGTCAACACCCTCATCCCGAGTGTAGACTCTCTGGTGCAAATAATCGACATCCTCGTCCCGAGTGTGGACTCACGGATGTAAACAGATCAAGGCAAACACCCTCATCCCGAGTGGACTCTCTGGTACCAAGGAAACAATAACAAGGATTTAGCAGTTTAATTACACATACTCGTTCTATGACACGACTCAAGCAAGGTACTGGTGAGACAAGGTACGACTCAGTCAAGACCCGGGTAAGGACAACTCTAGCATGAACTATAAGGTGAACAAGTCCAGTATAACTATACTATCAAGTCAAGTAAGACAATAAACTGGTGAACACGGTATATAGAAAATAGATAAATCAAATCAACTAGAAAACCAATGAATCATATAAGATCTATAACAAATAGAGTATCTAATGATAATACAATAATAACATGAAAACTATAAACATGAAACTAAACTATAGAGGAAGGCAAGGTATCTTGCATGTGGTCCTTGCACAAACCATAGTCACAAGTCAAGGATGAGAGGATGCCGATCTAGGAGCTGTCAACCTATAACACATATCGCACTGTGAACCGTGCACGAAAACTATAAATCAATTCTAATGTTCTAGTTCTAAATTCATAGAATAGTGGCTAGTTGGGTTACTAATCTAATAATAATTAATTCTAGAATAATTCACTTAAAAACCTAATTTAACCTAATAATAATCTGAATATAATCTAAACATGCAAGTTTGGCCATCAAAGTCGTGTTTTCTAATTTTGGAAACCATGGCACGCAAATCGAGACGTATCATTGACTATCTAGTCAAATACTGTGAACTCTAGATTTTGAAAGTGCACCTTGGTAGATTTCAGCGTCACGAGTGCGCTGGAATCAACCGTGCCACAAAATTATGCTTTGGTCAAAAGATATCGCCGTTATGGCTAATCGTGACCAAAACGGTGATCAACCGATCAATTCTGAGTTCAACAGAATAACTAAAATATTAGATGAACGAATTAATTTTTGGAAAAAATATATGTCGTAGAGCTCTGTGCTAGCTTTCCGAAAATTCAAAAGGTTTGTAATTTCGATTTCTGGTTCTCCCGGAATCTCGAAAACACCAAAACGTGTCAAATTTCGGACAACCGACACTCTATGAATTTTCTAGAAATTTAGGAATAATATCTATGAAAATAAATTATATATTCAGAAAGCTTACCTCGATACGAATCCAACAAAAAAATGGGATGTAAAAAACACGTTGGAGTTGGCGGGAATCGCTTCGGGAAGTCGAGATCTCTACTAGAACTCTCTCTCAAAAAGGCGACTAAAATTTTATTAGGGTTTCAAATATAATAATATATATATATGAGAGAGAGGCGGTTCAGCCTGGGCGCCGACAGGTGGGGCCCCCGGGTGAATTTCTGGATAATTAATTATTTTAATTCAAAAAATTATTTAAAAATCATTTTAAGTCCAAATAAATCAAAATAAATTACAGAAAAATCCAAAAAAAATTCTAGAAAATTCTAGAAAATATTTTTAAGTGTCTAGAATTTAAATAAAATATTTCAACAAAAAATATCATCATGTGACCTCACAGTAAATTCCCAAAGCCTATAAAATATAATTTCTATAGGTTTTTATTATATAAAAATTCCCAAAAATTCTAAAAAAATCCAGAAAAATTCTAAAATATTCTAGAAAGTATTTCTAACCTCCTAAAACCCAAATAAAAATAACTTATCTCAAAATAGTCCCAAATAACCTTATAGTAATTCATGAAAGTCTATAAAATAAATATATCTTTAATAAATAAATATCTAAAAATTATAGAAAAATATAATATAGCTATAGCATGCTTATAAACCCTATCTAGAGATCATGTGACCACAAGATGGTCATAAATCACCTGTGGGCTTAGTCACAACTCCTATGATCATAGAAAAATTAAATATAAACTAATCAAATAAAAAAATAAAAAATATATCACAAAAATTCGGGAATAGGAGTTACAACGATTATGGAAGAATTTAATTCCCTTTCGGGACTCCAGATGAACAGGGATAAGAGTAGGGTTTACTTCAGCTCCCTATGTCCCCAGAAGGAGGAGCGGGCCGATATGCTGGGTATCACGAGGAGTGATCTTCCGGTGCGATACTTAGGAGTGCCTTTCATAGTCAACTATGTGCGGGACCAGGACTGCCATAGTCTGGTAGAGTATATCCAGAGGAGAGTGGAAGGATGGAAAGCCGTCGGTTTGTTATTTGGCGGACGTATCGAGCTGGTCAGATCGGTAATTTCGGTTGTGGCTCATTTTTGGCTACAGTCCATCCTCCTTCCTGTTGCCACTATTTGGAAAGTGGAGCGGCTCTGTGCAAATTTCATTTGGAGGGGGGCTTACATGCGATCTCCTGGGAGCAGCTCTGTCGACCCAGGAAGGAGGAAGGAGTGGGGCTCAGGCCGTTGCTGGAGATTAGGGAGGCCTCCGCGCTTAAGCTAGCTTGGAGATTCATCAACGGAAGGTCTCTCTGGGCGGACTGGATGCACAGCAGATACGTGAAGCCGGACAATTTTTGGACGTGTGCTACTGACAATAATCACTCAGTCACGTTCAAGACTATCTTGAGACACAGGGGGGTGCTCAAATCTGTAATCCAGAAGATCATGAAGGATGGGTCTAGAACGGACCTCTGGCGGGATCCTTGGATAGATCAACGTTCGCTTTTGGACATCAGGGGAGCCCCGACACATCAGGAGGACAGGCATAGTCTGACGTATAGTCGCATCATTCGCGATGGGGAGTGGAGGCCAGAGTCTTATCGGTTTATCGAGGAGCTGGATGGGATCATTAGTACTATTGTCATTGATCGGACTTTACCTGCTGATCGTTGGATTTGGGAGCCGATAGGAGCTTCTCCGGGAACTAGGGAGTTCTAATTCCGGAGCTGCTACAACCTTATCCGGCGTACCTTTCCTCAGAGTTCTGACTACGAGTTCGTATGGTGCAAGGGTCTGGCCAGGAAGATGCATCTTTGTGTCTACAAGCTTCTACTGGACCACCTTTTGACTAGGGATCGTTTGAGTTCGTTTGGAGCGCCGGTTTCGGATCCTAAGTGTGTGCTTTGCAGTCTGGAGCATGAATCTATAAAGCACATTTTCTTCGAGTGCATACTGGCATGACAGATCTGGTCGGAGAAGAGTAGAGTGTTGGGAGTGTGTATCTCCGGGAAGGGTATTGGTGTCACGACCCGCACCCGTTTTTTTTTTAAACGGATACGAGACGTGTCCAAGCCAGCCTACGCCGCAGAGTCGGCGGTAGAACGCTGTCACGGCCATGAAGATCAAAATCACAAATATCCAATGCTCATTCACAGAAACTAATTTAACTTACATTGATTACAAGTTTTACATTTGACGAAGAATATAAACTTGTACAAATAAAAGAATGGCTATATCTCAACTATCTAGCTAGTCTCTAGGCTTTTGTCTGCAAGTATCCCCGTCACTCCCAAGCTAAGAAAATCCACGGCTAACCTGAAAATGTTGGTTTCCAGTCAGGAATGGAACGAGCACAATTCATTGAATACAATTTCAAATAAAGAAATGACTATAAGATAAAGGTTAGACATCAATCATGGGTTTGAAAATAAACATGAAATACGAAAACCAATAGTAAATAAATAGACACAAAATACTCTCCCCGACTGTTAGAAGTACCTTTGATATGTGATCGGTCTCGGGACAATTATGCGACACTGTCTACACTGTCTAAAGTTACACTGTCTACACTGTCTAAGTTATACTGTCTACACTGTCTAAGTTACACTGTCTACAGAAAATATTGCAATAAAGAAACACTGTCTACAAAATAATAATCATGATCTACACAGTTTAAATGCAATAATAATTACGGTCTACACTGTCTACTTGCAATAATAAATCACTGTCTACACTGTCTACTTGCAATAATAAATCACTGTCTACACTGTCTACACTGTCTAAGGTCAGATCACACATCGTTGGTACTTCTCATTCCCGACTCAACAATTTATAATAGAAAATAATCACATAACCAATGACACAACCAATGAAATATAGTAAAAATTAATATCGAAATGCAGACAATAAACTGTACTCGCCTATGGTCCTTTGCTGGTGAAACCGACAATCTGAACTACTCAATGTGCCACTATAGTCAAAACCCGTACAACCATCCCCGGAAGCTGAAATAAATAATACCAATGATCTCATAATAGTCCAATTAGCTAGGATTGCCTATCCTTACATCCAATTCTGGACACAGGGGCAAAACGGTAATTTCGGGCAAAAACTATGTCCGCCGTTGGACCCGCTTTGCACCGAAAAGCGTGCCGGGGTCAACTGTCTCTAAAGTCACCAAACTACATGTCTACGGATCCAGTTTTCCGATACGAACCCAACCGTATGTCCAGAGTTGGATTCCGGCGGGCCGTGCACAAAATCGCCCGTTGAGTGGGACCGTGGGGCCCGCAAAACGGTGATTTTATCAATGGTCTCAGAATCGGACCAAACTTGGCATGCAGGACCAGAAAAACGATACGGTCCTGATGGCGCAAGTTTCGTCTCGATCTGACGATCATGCACAAAGTAATTGGAGAATTTGCAAAGTACACGATACGGAGAATTTCGACGGATACGTATCAAATTCGTCGCGCACACGCGACCAATTTGAATTTCGTCAAAGCCCACACGACCACGAAGCTGTTACGCAGCTTTCGATGCCTTCGGTGTGCGACCACGTCGCCCGGAATGGCGGGACGGACGTCGTGTGGATGGATTTCTATATTTTGAAAACATATTTTTGTCCAAGTTCGGGGTTCGATTTCTCGACACACAGTTATCCAAATTGGTTTCTGTAAAAAGGATTTTCTAGCCCTATATGTTGTCTAAAATTTTGTTCAAATAGAATTTCTAATATGGTACGGGATCGATCAGAATCGATCTCCGAATGTGGACGGTTGGACTGCATTACTGTTCTATTTTGGGCTGGTTTTACGTCGACTTTCAGTCGATTTTATTGACAACCTCAATCGTCTAAATAAAAACTATCTTAAGGAATTTGAAGGCGTATATGTTGGCTACATACCAGTACAAGCGGTTCGGAAAATGATCAACCGTGTACGACGAATTGTCGCGACGAAGTTTTGCTCGCGACCCTCGCAGTTGCTGTTGCTCGCGCTGTCATCTCTGCTTTGCTGTGCGCGGCCGGCGGCCCTGGCCGACCGCCGGTGGCTGTCAGCGCACCACGCGCACGCGGGGACGCGCCCAGTTGGCTGCCATCGGAAGTTTGGTTTTAGAGATTAGGGTTTTGCGAGTTCCAATCGAGAGATACCCATATATACACGTCGAGTATATACGTGCAGCAACCATTCAGGTTCGAATGGCTTCGGGAAAACCTGGGGAAGTGTCTCGGGCCTGCTATGTGGGCTGCGGGTTTGGGTTATGCCCTGTTGGGCTCAGTTCAGGAGAACTAGGCGAAGACTACAACTTCTTCTATATTCTCTTTTACTCCATTCTTATTTCTTAACTATTATACATTATTACATATATAATTCTATATTTATATATCCATTTATCTATACGTATATACTTATATAATATCTCTTTATATATACTTACATATACATATATAATATATATATATAAATACACCATTTATACATTCACCATATATGTCTATATTTCCACACCCATATATCTTTGTTAAAGAAAATAAATGTTAATTCTAATAATAATAAATAATTCATTTTAATAACCACAATAATAATATTAATATTATATAACCTCCATAATAATAATAATAATAACGAAATGCAATAAACTAATAATGGTGTATATACCATCATGCACCGTCTAAAATCCTAAAATGTACAAGGACTATTTATGTACAATTATCATTGAATATCATTAATGTTGATATCCATAATATTTATTAATATAAATATATATAAAATACGCATAAAATCATTAAACTGAAATACGACAAGATCATGCCAACAATATATCAACATGGACGTTTTTGGGCGGGTCGCATGACTACATGGGCTCGACGCAGTTTGGGTCCAGTCCAGACTGGTTTGGTACGACCGGTCTCCCAAATACTCAATAATCTAATTAATTAGTAAATAAAGTCTTCGGTACGGGTTAAGTCGCAACTTGGCCTGGTTTTCCTAGTTAGGGCATCACTATGGCTCGGCCTTCCTTGGCATGGATAATACACTAGTCTAGGCACGCCACTGCACTATCAGTGCCATGATTCCTAGTCGTCTTGTATTACAAAACTCAACCATGGCTAAAATCACCAACCGTAAAATTAACTAAATAATTATTTATAAAAACTCTAAAAATCACCATTAATTTAAATAAATAAATGAATAAAATATATTATCAAAATTCCGGGAAGAGGGGTTACAAATCTACCCACCTTAAAAATAATTTTGTCCTCGAAATTCTAATTCGTAACTATTTCTCAAATTCGAAAAAAAAAATATACCATTACCTTAATCTCCTCGAATTTTTAATTCCTCAAAACAGTTTATATCCTTCTTATTGTCCATTTTGGCAACTACAAAATATTGAGGACTTCTACCCATCTTTGGTCACACTACTCCCTCAAAGCTAGGTCACTAAAATTTTATAATCATCCATCTAATTGTTATAAATGCTACCAATTGATATCCACTGAATATGGCACCTATAAACCTCTCAGATCTATCAAACAACCCAGAATCTAACATGCAACAATTTACACAAGTAGCTAAGAAATATTGCTGAATTCTAATAAGTGTGACCATTCGTCACTCTGAACAGGAAGGACAGGAGGATAAGGGAAAATAATCGAGAGCGAATATAAAGCTTCCAGAGCGGTAGAGGATATCCACTGATGTAGACAGAAAAAGTTTATAAACCATTGACTTATTTGCTAGGTTGGGCTACTCTAGTCCAGTTACTTGCTAAGTCAAGAACCCTTCATTTCTTAGAGGGGCTTGAAATCCGTGCAATACGAAAGTTCCATTCTCGAAATTCTAAATAAGGTTCTATAATAGAACGAAATTGGAGAAGTCAAAATCGTGATCTTTCCCGTGGTTATTT
Organism: Iris pallida; assembly: GCA_029216955.1. Taxonomy (NCBI): domain Eukaryota; kingdom Viridiplantae; phylum Streptophyta; class Magnoliopsida; order Asparagales; family Iridaceae; genus Iris; species Iris pallida. The sequence continues at coordinate 3,728,337 of JANAVB010044817.1, read as the reverse complement.
AAACACACGAGCAAGGGATATGACTGCAATACAAGATCGGATCGCAATTTCCAGGTAGTTGAAAATAAGAGTTACAACTGACTTCGTATTCTAAGAGGTGGGGACTACATAATAGGTATGGGGACCTATTTCAAACCGTTCGATTTTTATAGACCAAACTATGGGAGTTTGTCTGGAGGGGTTTTACTGGGCCTTAATGGGTTTCCTATTTGGATATTACCCGTTGGTTGGATGAACCTTGGATCTCACCCTATATGGGCCGAACAAGATTCCAAGATAAACTATTTCTACTAGGTTAGGGTAACCTAGAATAGGTTACTATCTAAGGGATTGAACTAGTTGCTAGTCAGGTTGATTAGCTAGGTCCCTAAAGCTCAAAATGCGCTTTCCGTGGCTTTGTGTTTAAGGAGAACATGAGACCTCAATTGGATGGCACACTAGTGGCATGTGCATAGTGGGCTCCGAATAGATCACAACCATATATTGGGTCGAAGGAATTGAGTCGAGGTTGAGGCTCTAATGGGAGTCGGAAAATATACCGGTATTACGGTAAGGGTTATGGCTAATCCTTTTTTTCTTGAAAGTTATACCATAAAAATAGAGTACAAGGGGACGGATTTGAGTGGGACATGATATACCTAGGTGAAGGTAAACTCGTCTAAATCTTACATATGAAATTTATTGGGAGGTAACAGCTGGTCTCGTGCTCCGAATATTAATGGCACGGCCGGGACACCAAAATGATCTAAATGAAAAGTGGGAGTCCAAGAGGCACCAATTATCATTCTAATGGAAATTATTCTAATCAATCGGTAATCCTCATACATCCCAAAAAATTTTTTTTTTTTTGAAGGCTTACCGTCTACCCACCTTAGAAGCTAGGATATGGTTTTAGGAATAACGGGGTTAGAAGAATCCCAAAGTTCTGATATTGCACCTCGTCTCTTGTTAATAAAAAATAAGGTACGATGTATCGAGATACGGTAGATATAAGCCAAGTCAAGAGTCGTTCCTCAATAAATGGAAAACGAGTGCGTGTGTGATGACACATGGTCGATAAATAGGATGATCTACTCGTCCACAGTACACAAGAGTTTCCGATGGGGTAACCAACTCTAAGGCACATCATCTAAAAGATTTCTAACAACTGAGTCGTAAAACTCTACACGGTTCAAGCTTGCCAGACTATTGTCACAAGAGCTGTAATGATCGTGTATTGCTGTTGACAACTGGTAGGTCACAATACGACAGGATATTTAAGCCATGGTATTGGCTAAGCTAGTGACTGTGGTGTTCCAACACTAGTTAAGTCTTAATAATAAAATTTATATAACTAGGGTAATATTTGTTGGAATCCAATCTCGGGATGAGCATCTACCATAGTCACGGGGATACGCGGTATCTCTCTACAAATTACGAGCTTCTGTCTTTCCAAATCAGTGAAAGACAAAAACAATCAAGAGTTCAAGAAAGATGTTACTGAATACAATCACGTGATTCAAAGGCGAACGTTTAATTCAAGAGGAATTGTCAAGCATTCGCGGATGAGATCATAGATACCTCGATATCTCAATCCACGTAGGGTAGTTAAATGAAGTGCGAACCAAATGCATCATGGTTGATCAGACCATAATACACTGATTCTGATTAGACAATATGTTAGCAGGCGTCCCCACTAAACACATGTCTTGAATCAAGCTCGAGAACAGAGTGAGCTTGCAAAACTAGGCTGTAATTGCGACGTTGGTCAAGATAGTCAAAATACAGGTACGCAAGATTTTTGAAAGGAGGCACTAATAGTTCGAGTTCTGTGAGAATCAAACCCTACCTGGTGTTCTTACTTATACAGTCATCCTACTGTCTTCTTATTCATAAGACTTTGGTCAACTAATGGGTTATGGACTTCCGACGTCTATATTCCAGGTAACCTATTAGTGTCAGTCAATTACTTCTTCAATAGATCACAAGGACCACGGAATACTGGGTTGGAAGACATGCTATCCCTCCTGCAGAACTTCCACTAGTATTGGCTTTGGGTCTTACGAAACATATATGGCATTTTCCTATCTTCTATAGTATCCTAATCTTGGAATCATGTCTGAAGTCTTTTCACCGAGAGTTATGCCTCGCCCGTATACTCGGACTGTGGTAAACTCTTGGATTCGTGATTTCAGGGTGATATGCTATCCGATACTCTACCTTATATAGACACAAGGATGACTACGGTCAAAGAGGATCACTAGCTGTAGTTTAGTAATATTCTATAACCTATATTCTCTTAAACTATTCCAACTCTAAGGATCGTGCCTTGCCAGTGCGTTGCTGGCGGCAGTGAACACATAGTCTCCCTAATTTAAATAAATGGCGACAGTGCGCTGCTGTCCTGCCATTATGAGTTAACTGACATTCCTTTAACTATATCTGTAAAAATTCATGAGCTCCTAGAGATTCAACAACTGGCTATGAAATAAAGTGTAAGCATTTGTCCCATCGGTCACCACCCTTAAAATAGAGATTGCACGGGGAGGAAATAACTGAAGACAAAAGAAATACGAACACTCTAGTATCTACCGCATGTGTATTCAAATTATGGAGGAAAACTTGAATCGAAATTGACTCGAGGTCCGCATGGGGATAACAATAATCAGAATTTATACAAAGTATTAATTCCTAGGGCAAATAGAAACTAAATATGCAGTTCAACTAAGATAGGAGGATGATATCTAAGAGGCAAGAGAATGAATTGAATAATCTAACAAGGCTAGATCATTAATTCTACGAAGCCCTGCCTTACCAAGGGAATATTCTATCCAAATTAGATTTCATCGTCATATCAAGAGATACTAGTGTACCTATAAGGATCTGACACTCTATCAAAATTAATAACTCCTTATCTATATTGCATGGCCTAGACTATCCATCGATAAATTTGTATAGGGGACTCCTAGTCCTAGTCATTCTCGTAAATTAAATTAATCCTTGTTCGTGAATGAGCATGTTCTAGTTGCAGGCTCGCAATAGTACAACTAACTTAAGTACCATCACGAGTTCGTATGGTTTGCGAAGACTGACCTGCATGGGCCACCACAAAAACTTGTCACGACCCGCACCTATTTTTTTTAAAACGGATACGAGACGTGTCCAAGCCAGCCTACGTCGCAGAGTCGGCGGTAGAACGCTGTCACGGCCATGAAGATCAAAATCACAAATATCCAATGCTCATTCACAGAAACTAATTTAACTTACATTGATTACAAGTTTTACATTTGACGAAGAATATAAACTTGTACAAATAAAAGAATGGCTACATCTCAACTATCTAGCTAGTCTCTAGGCTTTTGTCTGCAAGTATCCCCGTCACTCCCAAGCTAAGAAAATCTATGGCTAACCTGAAAATGTTGGTTTCCAGTCAGGAATAGAACGAGCACAATTCACTGAATGCAATTTCAAATAAAGAAATGACTATAAGACAAAGGTTAGACATCAATCATGGGTTTGAAAATAAACATGAAATACGAAAACCAATAGTAAATAAATAGACACAAAGTACTCTCTCCGACTGTTAGAAGTACCTTTGATATGTGATCGGTCTCAGGACAATTATGCGACACTGTCTACACTGTCTAAAGTTACACTGTCTACACTGTCTAAGTTATACTGTCTACACTGTCTAAGTTACACTGTCTACAGAAAATATTGCAATAAAGAAACACTGTCTACAAAATAATAATCATGATCTACACAGTTTAAATGCAATAATAATTACGGTCTACACTGTCTACTTGTAATAATAAATCACTGTCTACACTGTCTACTTGCAATAATAAATTACTGTCTACACTGTCTACACTGTCTAAGGTCAGATCACACATCGTTTGTACTTCTCATTCCCGACTCAACAATTTATAATAGAAAATAATCACATAACCAATGACACAACTAATGAAATATAGTAAAAATCAATATCGAAATGCAGACAATAAACTGTACTCGCCTGTGGTCCTTTGCTGGTGAAACCGACAATCTGAACTACTCAATGTGCCACTATAGTCAAAACCCATACAACCATCCCCGGAAGCTGAAATAAACAATACCAATGATCTCAGAATAGTCTAATTAGCTAGGATTGCCTGTCCTTACGTCCAATTCTGGACACAGGGGCAAAACGGGCAAAAATGATGTCCGCCGTTGGACCCGCTTTGCACCAAAAAGCGTGCCGGGGTCAACGGTCTCTAAAGTCACCAAACTACATGTCTACGGATCCAGTTTTCTGATACGAACCCAACCGTATGTCCATAGTTGGATTCCGGCGGGCCGTGCACAAAATCGCCCGTTGAGTGGGACCGTGGGGCCCACAAAACGGTGATTTTATCAATGGTCTCAGAATCGGACCAAACTTGGCATGCAGGACCAGGAAAACGATACGGTCCTGATGGCGCAAGTTTCGTCTCGATCTGACGATCGTGCACAAAGTAATTGGAGAATTTGCAAAGTGCACGATACGGAGAATTTCGACGGATACGCATCAAATTTGTCGCGCACACGCGACCAATTTGAATTCCGTCAAAGCCCACACGACCACGAAGCTGTTACGCAGCTTTCGATGCCTTCGGTGTGCGACCACGTCGCCCGGAATGGCGGGACGGACGTCGTGTGGATGGATTTCTATATTTTGAAAACATATTTTTGTCCAAGTTCGGGGTTCGATTTCTCGACACACAGTTATCCAAATTGGTTTCTGTAAAAAGGATTTTCTAGCCCTATATGTTGTCTAAAATTCTGTTCAAATAGAATTTCTAATACGGTACGGGATCGATCAGAATCGATCTCCGAATGTGGACGGTTGGACTGCATTACTGTTCTGTTTTGGGCTGGTTTTACGTCGACTTTCAGTCGATTTTATTGACAACCTCAATCGTCTAAATAAAAACTATCTTAAGGAATTTGAAGGCGTATATGTTGGCTACATACCAGCGCAAGCGGTTCGGAAAACGATCAACCGTGTACGACGAATTGCCGCGATGAAGTTGTGCTCGCGACCCTCGCAGTTGCTGTTGCTCGCGCTGTCATCTCTGCTTTGCTGTGCACGGCCGGCGGCCCTGGCCGGCCGGCGGTGGCTGTCAGCGCCGCGCGCGCACACGGGGACGCACCCAGTTGGCTGCCATCGGAAGTTTGGTTTTAGAGATTAGGGTTTTGCGAGTTCCAATCGAGAGATACCCATATATACACGTCGAGTATATACGTGCAGCAACCATTCGGGTTCGAATAGCTTCGAAAAAACCTGGGGAAGTGTCTCGGGCCTGCTATGTGGGCTGCGGGTTTGGGTTATGCCCTGTTGGGCTCAGTTCAGGAGAACTAGGCGAAGGCTACAACTTCTTCTATATTCTCTTTTACTCCATTCTTATTTCTTAACTATTATACATTATTACATATATAATTCTATATTTATATATCCATTTATCTATACGTATATACTTATATAATATCTCTTTATATATACTTACATATACATATATAATATATATATATAAATACACCATTTATACATTCACCATATATGTCTATATTTCCACACCCATATATCTTTGTTAAAGAAAATAAATGTTAATTCTAATAATAATAAATAATTCATTTTAATAACCACAATAATAATATTAATATTATATAACCTCCATAATAATAATAATAACGAAATGCAATAAACTAATAATGGTGTATATACCATCATGCACCGTCTAAAATCCTAAAATGTACAAGGACTATTTATGTACAATTATCATTGAATATCATTAATATTGATATCCATAATATTTATTAATATAAATATATATAAAATACACATAAAATCATTAAACTGAAATACGACAAGATCATGCCAACAATATATCAACATGGACGTTTTTGGGCGGGTCGCATGACTACATGGGCTCGGCGCAGTTTGGGTCCAGTCCAGACTGGTTTGGTACAACCGGTCTCCCAAATACTCAATAATCTAATTAATTAGTAAATAAAGTCTTCGGTACGGGTTAAGTCGCAACTTGGCCTGGTTTTCCTAGTTAGGGCATCACTATGGCTCGGCCTTCCTTGGCATGGATAATACACTAGTCTAGGCACGCCACTGCACTATCAGTGCCATGATTCCTAGTCGTCTTGTATTACAAAACTTAACCATGGCTAAAATCACCAACCGTAAAATTAACTAAATAATTATTTATAAAAACTCTAAAAATCACCATTAATTTAAATAAATAAATGAATAAAATATATTATCAAAATTCTGGGAAGAGGGGTTACAATTGGGGACATCATCACGGTGCTCCGGGATAGCAGGGGTCGAGGGCAGGACTGGTTTCGGACCGCCAGAGTTCGTCTGGCTGCTACAGTTTGGCATGTATGGCGGAAATGAAACCGTCGGATATTTGAGGGGCTGGTCACCCTTCCGGTAGACATTCTCTATAACATCGAGTTTGATGTTAATGCTATGGAGAATTGATGAGTGGGAATCCCACTTTGATTGTATGTTGTAAGATTATTACATTACTTTTAGAATAAAATTTACCCTTTTTCCAAATATATATATATATATATATATATATATATATATATATATATATATATATATATATATATATATATATATATATATATATTGGATACCATACATAAAAAAATATTGGATACCATACATATATCTCTCTTATATATGTATTAGACACAATACAAATATATGTATATTGGACATAACACAAATAGATACTGGACATAACACAAATAGGTGCTTGGACACAACATAGTGTATATATACATGCATAAGTTGGACATAAGTGTTGCACTCAACACAAATAGATATTTTGATTGAATATGTAACTTGGACACAACAAGGGGACACCACACAAAAGATGCTTTAAATATAATTGGACACAACATGTAAACACAACATGGACACCTTGCTTAGATTTTATGTATAAATACACAAACAAATAGTTATGTGTGTAGAGGGGGGGGGGGACAACTTACATGGATACATGCACGTAATCTACTAGATTTTATATTAAGAAGGGTGGAAGATCATGATTCATTATATATATAAATATGTATATATATTTTACCACTTATATGTCCACAAGTAGAAATTTTCATCATTTAAGGGTCTTATCAATTATGAATATGAATATAAATATATTAAGGAATATTATAAATTTGACCTTGTAAATAGTTATGATTGGCAAATTATTAATTTAATATAATATTCAAATCTGTCCAAAATTTAAATCAAGTTTAAAAGGACCATTTTATCATGAACATGTGGTTAGAAAAGACATTTATGAATACCGGATTAACCGGGTAACATACTTGTTAATTTTGCTAGTTTACACTTCAAGGGGTTAAGTATATGTAGTATAAATTGAAGTTGAGAATATTAGATTTTAATTTTGGAACCTATTCACAACATGTAGTATTTTAATAGCATTGTGCAATAGCTATGTGTTTACTTGGATTGTGTAGCACCAAGGAACATTGCAATTAAATAAAATGCTAGCATGCTCAGGTATGAAGGAAATTCTACATTTCGAACATTTATTTTTTTCTTATTTATTAAACTGCGTGAGTATCCGGTATTGAGAGTTGCTCCACCGAAGGGGTCGGCAAACCCGAAATATTATCTGCGTGGTTCCGGTGTTGAGAGTTGCTCCACCGAAGGGGTCGGCGAACCCGAGATTTATATTTTTATGTTATATATTGTTTCTTGTAAATTTTCGGAGTCTCTAAATACAAAGGAGACTCTGCCAAAATTTTTGAAAATTTCAAGAGAGCCAAATTCTTAGAATTATAAAGAAATTAGTTTATTTTCTTAAACCTAGAAGTTCTCGGGAAAATCCTTGAAAAATTTATTTAAAGCATTGGGAGGGGGAGAACAACCCGAATATTCCTAAAAAGTCCCGCAACATAACATAACCAAAAAGCTGATTAGTATTTTTATTTACTCATTCGTAGGGCCATACGAATCGAGTTTGTGAGGCTTAGCTCACGTATTTCTGTTTGCTCAAGGGAGGCAAACTAAGCCCAAAGGAGGCTCTTATTTTGTTTGCTCAAGGGAGGCAAACTGAGCCCAAGGGAGGCTCCAGATTATTACATCTATTTTGACAGTAACTTCGAATAGGTGATTGTTAAGCCCAAGGGAGGCTCCAGGCCGGATACTAAGCACCGTGCCGCCAAATTCACAGCCTGATCCCAGGTTAACGGGATTGTTGATGGAAAATTATTTAGATGAAAATTCAGAGATCGTTCTCCAAATTGCATTACATTCTAGGATTAGCCCTTCAATTTCATCTCATTCTAGAAGGAAATTACTCCATTTTAAATAAAGCCAAAAAGGACGTTTATACTACTTTAATGAATGAAAACTATAACAATGTAAAATTGCATATTCCTATTCTTTTAATAGAAAATATTTTTGTTTCACTCTTTGTTATAATTTCCTTAAGCGTTTTTGGCCGAGGACTTGCTTGTCGTTTCTAAACGACCTAGTATTGTTCACTAGGTTTTGTAGCAGTGTACCAAGTGAAGCCGCTATCAGGTACTGAAGGACAACCGGAGATCAAAGACGTGATGATACCATTGAAGACGTTCAAGTTGGAACAGGAATTCTTTTTCTCTACTTGTTTAAGGTATAATTGTATTATTTATAGTTGGGCTCAAAATTGTACTGGGTAGAAATAGTTATGTTCATGTTCAATTAGTTAGAATGTCATAGCTTTAGATTATTGCTGACTTAAATTTATGTAAGTTATGACCTGCTTTTACCTATGCACGAACCTTACAGGCGACAATCGCGAATATGGGTACTGGAGTATTCGTATGTCGCGTAGCCTGGGGATGATGTTACGTACTCGGCTCGTCATAATTCTGGGAGCGGGGCGTGACAAACTTCGAAGGGCTGGTAGATAAAATCAGGAAGAATATTGAGGGGTGGCACAACGCCGCACTATCCCCTGGAGGAAAGATGATTCACATTCATCACGTGCTCTCCTCTATCTCTATATACACCTTAGCCGCCTGCTCTCCCCTAAAGAAGGTGCTCACGTGTAATGCCCGTGGTTCGTATTACGTATTGGGAATACGTGTACGTATTTCGGGCTCGTATTTTTGGTTTATCATAATTAGTTAGCCTTGGGTTTTATTTTGTATGTTGCATTAGCATGGTTCATCATGGCATTGCATTGGCTTGGTTTGGTTCGGTTTAGTGGGTTTGGCTTGGTTTGGTTTTATATGGAGACAAACCCCACCTACCACCACCTTCATTAAATATCCCACTCACATTTCTCTCTCTTCATTAACTTTCTTCTTCCCCACCATAACTTCTCCACCTACCAGGAGAGAGTGGAGAGCTTAGGCAAGTGCATCTTGCTTCATGAAGGAACCCTATTTTTATTGTTCCATTATCTTCCTCATGTGTTTCTAACCCACTTTAGTATTTAGCATTTTCCAATTCCATGGCTAAATTATTGTAGATCTAGCTTTGTGGTATTTTCGGTTTTGTGGGTTTTTATCTATCAACTTGTTTACTTTTGTTAACAAATAATTTCATGTTGTAGAGAATTTTGTTCTACCTAATTTTGACCTATGGAAGTCCAAATTTGGACTCCTGTGGGAAATTGGGTGGTGTGGAGAAGCCATGGTATTTTCCATGAACTTCTTCTCAGTTGGCAACAAATTATTGCTGGCTTGCATTTGTTTTGCCCGCAGGAGTCTTGCCTAGCCGCATGGGCATGGCAGCATTAATTGTTTTCTGACATGATGGCACTTAATAGCAAGCATAGTAATTTGGGCAAGGTCTAATAATTATTTGCCACGTACAGCTTGCAATTGTATGCACATAATGTAGTGGTGAGCCGCATGAATTTATTAATGGTTTGAACCGCATGTACTTGCTGGCCTTAAAATATTTTGGCCACTTGGAGAAGTCTTAGCCGCATGTAGTGGTGTAATAAATGCATGCAACAAAGACTGCCTACTAGCCGCATGTAGTGGTGTAATAGCCGCATGAAATGGTGCCAAGGAAGCTTCAGTCGCATGCATATTTTTTTATGTATTATAACAATGCATTCTAATGCATTCTAATCAATACATATTTAATGCATTCTAATCCATGGAATGAGCCGCATAGGCTTTAAATAAAGCATTTAATGCACTTTCTTTTATAATGCATGTTTCCATGCATTTTCCTAATGAAAGCTAAGCTAGCCGCATGAGTCTGGGGGTTATTCCTAAAGGAATTTCCTTAGGTTTTGTCTTATATGCTTTAATTGTTTGGTTAAAGCATTTTTTTTTGCTTTAATGATTGGTTAAAGCATTTGTCTTAATGCTTTAATGCTTGGATTAAGCATTGTGGAGATGCCAGCCGCATGGCCATTATTTCTTTATTATTTGTTTGTACTTTCATGCAAGCAAATGTGAGGGTGAGCCGCATGGATATTTATAGTATTAATAATTGTTTGATGCAGAGCCGCATGGCCTTTGGCCATTAAATATTATTATTTGCATGTTGCATTTTTGCATGGAATCTAAGGTGAGCCGCATAGGCTCCTTTCCCCCACTATCTAATATTTTGGCCATGGGAGCCACTCTTTTATTGGAAGTCATCATTTCATTGTTTGGCCACGTGCCCTTCCTTTGTTTAAGTGGAAGCTCGCAATTATTGTCTTCCCACTCTCTGTCTTTTCTGACTGCATGAATATTTCTTGTTATCATTTACTCTTGGCCGCATGGCCCCCTTCAGCTATTTTTCTAGCCGCATAAGCTTTGGCTAGCCGCATGGGTGGCCTCCCACTCTCTTTGACCGCATATATGTTCTCCCACTTTTGGCCCGCATGGGGTCCACTTTGATTGTTTAAATATTTTATTTGCCTGAATTGTGGTCAGAATTTCTTCCCACTCCTAACATGAAAGTTGTAGAGTTTCTCCTTGGCTTCAAGAATATATATTATATATATTATTATTTAATTGTGCAAGTTTCTTTCCTCCTTGATAAATGATATGACTTGATAGTGACCCGCCGTGGTGCACTCCCGACAAGATAACTTGACCTGACAATTTGACATGATAACTTGACATGATAATTCTTGATAGTGGCCCGTCGTGGCGCACTCTTGACATGACAAACCTGACATGATATATTTTTCGAAATGCTGTTGCGACGGCTAACACGACATGACAAGATTGAATAACTTGGACACCGTGGACGATTGTGCTTGTACAAATGAACCCGTCTTATCTTGCATCATGTCTAGGACGGGGACCCCTGAGCACCACGGTCAGGGATTCCCACTGAAATATACTAAGGCTAACTACTAGAATAATCATGTAGTCATGAAGAGATTTCCCCAGCTACAGGCAATCCCGTTATCTGGGCACCCCACTTGGGATCTGTAGCCTGCCGTCGAGTAGGGCACATTTCTAGCACACTATCATGTGTTGCACCCTCTAAGTCACCTAAGGGTACATGCGTTTCCTGGACGATGTACCCACTTGAATTCAACCCCTAATTGCGTCCGGATAGCCTGGATGGTCTGCAGGGCTTGTGGCTATGGAATAATCTCACTGCATCTTGTTAGTAATTAGGCTTATGATAACCCTAGTTAGTTAAAGTATCAAGCCGTACTTATTGCTTGGCCGTGATTATTGGATGGAGTTCAATCAGTCTAGTCTTGTCTTGATCCTGTACAAGATTGTTACATGTCCTGAATCCTTATTTTATCTTGCCGATAAATGGTGGGAGAATCCAAGTTCTGTTCAAACGAAGGGTTACAATCCCGGTCCTTGTTTGGTTTACGGGTTGTAACCTGGTTATCTGAATAGTCCCATGGATTACCTCATCGTATATCATCCTGTCATACTTTTTCCTTAATTACTGTCTTTTATTTGTAATTATATTCTTGTGCTAATTGTTGGTTTTAGTTCCTAAGTGAAGCCTCCTTGGTGGCACTTGCTCTTTCTGGGATCTGACCCAGTTGGTTTTGTATGGCCAGATTCCGGAGCAGCACCAGAGGATCTACCGACCTTCCAGCCACATGGTGACCACTAGAAGGAATCCTGGCAACGAGTGGGTTTATTTTGGCTCTCCCACTCTATTGTAAAATTATTCTTTTGAGGCGTTTAGCCGGCGAGCAAGTGTTAGCTCATGTACATTTTTCTTACTGTCTGCCTACGGGCTGTAACATGATTGGCAACCTAGGGTTGATCATGTATGACTGAAACTCTTGCTAGTCCTCACATTTTATAACGACTAGCTTCATGATCAGCTGAATATGTAATATTTGGGACGCCTTACTATTGTATATTTGGTGGTCTTACATCTCGTAACATTTACTTACTTGCTTGTGATTGAGACACTAGGCTTGTTATTTGACCATAAGAGACTGTTGGCTTGTAGATAAACCCTCATATATCTAGACAGCCGTGACCGTATAGTGGAGTGGATCCCATTTCATTATACGTAGCTGGCTATGTCCGCCACCGCTCTCCAGTGTTCTGGTTCTGGGGCGTGACATGGTTTAAATAGTGGCCCATGCAGGTCTTGTAAATCAAGATATGTGAGGGTTTACCGAATAGATGTCTCAATCAGTACTTGCCCTTGATCTCTGCTCGTATCCTCTTGATTCCTGAAATTCTTGTCCTGATCACATGCTTGTAATCGTTGATCTTTCCTGGTCCTTTCTTATTGTTCCCATGTCGTCTTCTTCAGCGACATTGAACCTGGACCTGCCGATCAATAAGGCGGATCACCTCCCGTGGACCAGCAACAATCAGAAGATCAGGCCCAGCACTCAGGAGCAGCCTCCCGAGTCGTACCTACTGGAGGAGAGCCGCCAGTTCAGCCAGTCCAGCCTGCAGAGCCTGATAATGGCACTTTGGTGGGTCTTATCAGATCATTGTTAGCTTCCCAAGATCGCCGAGGAGATGCCTTGCAACAGGCAGTGGCAGATGCTCTGAACAGAGGTAGAGATCATGGGAACCGTACGGTGAACAGTTTCAAGCGTCTGAACCCTCCATTCTTCAACGGCAGCGAAGATGCTATTGCTGCTGATGCATGGCTCCAGGATACTGAAGTCATTCCAGAGGCAGCCAGAACCCCGGAGGACGAGAAGGTGGCCGTGGTGCGTCTACAGTTATTGGATCTTGCCCGCAGCTGGTGGGCAGTACAGGCCGTGGGATTAGTGGCCCCTATTCCATGGGCACTATTCAGAGAGAGATTCCAGACTAAGTACTTCGATGCGGTGGCTCGGTATGATCTTCAGACCAAGTTCACCACTCTGAAGCAAGGAGGCAGGACGGTCGATGGATATGCGGCCGAGTTCTCCAGGCTTAGTCGGTTTGCTCCCACCTTGGTGGCGATCGAGTTTGACAGAGCCCAGCGGTTCCAGCAGGGGCTCCACCTCGAGATTTTGTTGGCAGTAGAACAGTTTGAGCTTCAGACTTTTGATGCAGTGTTGAGGGCAGCTAGGAGGCACGAGTATACCTCACACAGGATAGTGGACAGGACCGGAGGTCGGAAGCGATCTCACGTCCAGATGACCCAGTCGACAGCACCAGCCCCGGCAGTCAGGGCTTTGACAATTGGAACTCCGAGGCAGGCAACCTCAGTGACGTCGGTCACGTCCCCTCCGCAACAGAAGCAGAAGCAGTCTTCCGCAATGGGCTGCACTCATTGTGGGAAGCCAGGACACGTTATTTTGGAGTGTCGCAGAGCGCAGGAATTGTGTTTGGCTTATGGGGCACCGGACCACAAGATAGGGTCTTGTCCGAATAGAGCAGGTTCTTCCTCATAGGCCCAGACTAGTCCCTCGGTAAGGGGACCAGCCCCAGTCCAGCAGCAGCAGCAGTATCCATTACCGAGGCCATTGCCGCCTCTGGCCCAAGTGTTTCAGCAGCAGTACCAGCCTCCGAGGCCATTGCCGCCTCAGGCCCTAGCCTTCCAGCTACAAAGACCTCAGCAGTATGCCCAGGTCCAAGCTCAGATCCAGAACCGGCATAGAGGTTCCTAGCAGGATATCTTTCCTCTTTCCCGTGCCTTCGATTTCCTTGCTTACATACATGATTGCATGATTGATTGCTTAGTATAGCTTGCCTGAGATTGGTATAGCTTGTCTTTGCCACTCTAGCCTCTTGATTAAATTCCGATGACGGAATTCTTTTAAGGTGGGTAGAGTTGTAATGCCTGTGGTTCGTATTACGTATCGGGAATACGTGTACGTATTTCGGGCTCGTATTTTTGGTTTATCATAATTAGTTAGCCTTGGGTTTTATTTTGTATGTTGCATTAGCATGGTTCATCATGGCATTGCATTGGCTTGGTTTGGTTCGGTTTAGTGGGTTTGGCTTGGTTTGGTTTTATATGGAGACAAACCCCACCTACCACCACCTTCATTAAATATCCCACTCACATTTCTCTCTCTTCATTAACTTTCTTCTTCCCCACCATAACTTCTCCACCCACCAGGAGAGAGTGGAGAGCTTAGGCAAGTGCATCTTGCTTCATGGAGGAATCCCATTTTTATTGTTCCATTATCTTCCTCATGTATTTCTAACCCACTTTAGTATTTAGCATTTTCCAATTCCATAGCTAAATTCTTGTAGATCTAGCTTTGTGGTATTTTCGGTTTTGTGGGTTTTTATCTATCAACTTGTTTACTTTTGTTAACAAATACTTCCATGTTGTAGAGAATTTTGTTATACCTAATTTTGACCTATGGAAGTCCAAATTTGGACTCCTGTGGGAAATTGGGTGGTGTGGAGAAGCCATGGTATTTTCCATGAACTTCTTCTCAGTTGGCAATAAATTGTTGCTGGCTTGCATTTGTTTTGTCCGCAGGAGTCTTGCCTAGCCGCATGGGCATGGCAGCATTAATTATTTTCTGACATGATGGCACTTAATAGCAAGCATAGTAATTTGGACAAGGCCTAATAATTATTTGCCACGTACAGCTTGCAATTGTATGCACATAATGTAGTGGTGAGCCGCATGAATTTATTAATGGTTTGAACCGCATGTACTTGCTGGCCTTAAAATATTTTGGCCACTTGGAGAAGTCTTAGCCGCATGTAGTGGTGTAATAAATGCACGCAACAAAGAATGCCTACTAGCCGCATGTAGTGGTGTAATAGCCGCATGAAATGGTGCCAAGGAAGCTTCAGCCGCATGCATATTTTTTTATGTATTATAACAATGCATTCTAATGCATTCTAATCAATACATATTTAATGCATTCTAATCCATGGAATGAGCCGCATAGGCTTTAAATAAAGCATTTAATGCACTTTCTTTTATAATGCATGTTTCCATGCATTTTCCTAATGAAAGCTAAGCTAGCCGCATGGGTCTGGGGGTTATTCCTAAAGGAATTTCCTTAGGTTTTGTCTTATATGCTTTAATTGTTTGGTTAAAGCATTTTTTTTGCTTTAATGATTGGTTAAAGCATTTGTCTTAATGCTTTAATGCTTGGATTAAGCATTCTGGAGATGCCAGCCGCATGTCCATTATTTCTTTATTATTTGTTTGTACTTTCATGCAAGCAAATGTGAGGGTGAGCCGCATGGATATTTATAGTATTAATAATTGTTTGATGCAGAGCCGCATGGCCTTTGGCCATTAAATATTATTATTTGCATGTTGTATTTTTGCATGGAATCTAAGGTGAGCCGTATAGGCTCCCTTCTCCCACTATCTAATATTTTGGCCACGGGAGCCACTCTTTTACTGGCAGTCATCATTTCATTGTTTGGCCACGTGCCCTTCCTTTGTTTAAGTGGAAGCTCGCAATTATTGTCTTCCCACTCTCTGTCTTTTCTGACTGCATGAATATTTCTTGTTAGCATTTACTCTTGGCCGCATAGCCCCCTTCAGCTATTTTTCTAGCCGCATAAGCTTTGGCTAGCCGCATAGGTGGCCTCCCACTCTCTTTGACCGCATATATGTTCTCCCACTTTTGGCCCGCATGGGGTCCACTTTGATTGTTTAAATGTTTTATTTGCTTGAATTGTGGTCAGAATTTCTTCCCACTCCCAACATGAAAGTTGTAGAGTTTCTCCTTGGCTTCAAGAATATATATTATATATATTATTATTTAATTGCGCAAGTTTTTTTCCTCCTTGATAAATGACATGACTTGATAGTGACCCGCCATGGTGCACTCCCGACAAGATAACTTGACCTGACAATTTGACATGATAACTTGACATGATAATTCTTGATAGTGGCCCGCCGTGGCGCACTCTTGACATGACAAACCTGACATGATATATTTTTCGAAATGCTGTTGCGACGGCTAACACGACATGACAAGATTGAATAACTTGGACACCGTGGACGATTGTGCTTGTACAAATGAACACGTCTTATCTTGCATCATGTCTAGGACGGGGACCCCTGAGTACCACGGTCAGGGATTCCCACTGAAATCGACTAAGGCTAACCACTAGAATAATCCTGTAGTCATGAAAAGATTTCCCCAGCTACAGGCAATGCCGTTATCTGGGCGTCCCACTTGGGATCTGTAGCCTGCCGTCGAGTAAGGCACATTTCCAGCACACTGTCATGTGTTGCACCCTCTAAGTCACCTAAGGGTACATGCGTTTCCTGGACGATGTACCCACTTGAATTCAACCCCTAATTGCGTCCGGATAGCCTGGATGGTCTGCAGGGCTTGTGGCTGTGGAATAATCTCACTGCATCTTGTTAGTAATTAGGCTTGTGATAACCCTAGTTAGTTAAAGTATCAAGCCGTACTTATTGCTTGGCCGTAATTGTTGGATGGAGTTCAATCAGTCTAGTCTTGTCTTGATCCTGTACAAGATTGTTACATGTCCTGAATCCTTATTTTATCTTGTCGATAAATGGTGGGAGAATCCAAGTTCTGTTCAGACGAAGGGTTACAACCCCGGTCCTTGTTTGGTTTACGGGTTGTAACCTGGTTATCTGAATAGTCCCATGGATTACCTCATCGTATATCATCCTGTCATACTTTTTCCTTAATTACTGTCTTTTATTTGTAATTATATTCTTGTGCTAATTGCTGGTTTTAGTTCCTAAGTGAAGCCTCCTTGGTGGCACTTGCTCTTTCTGGGATCTGACCCAGCTGGTTTTGTATGGCCAGATTCCGGAGCAGCACCAGAGGATCTACTGACCTTCCAGCTACATGGTGACCACTAGAAGGAATCCTGGCAACGAGTGGATTTATTTTGGCTCTCCCACTCTATTGTAAAATTATTCTTTTGAGGCGTTTAGCCGGCGAGCAAGTGTTAGCTCGTGTACATTTTTTTTACTGTCTGCCTACGGGCTGTAACATGATTGGCAACATAGGGTTGATCATGTATGACTGAAACTCTTGCTAGTCCTCACATTTTGTAACGACTAGCTTCATGATCAGCTGAATATGTAATGTTTGGGACGTCTTACTATTGTATATTTGGTGGTCTTACATCTTGTAATATTTACTTACTTGCTTGTGATTGAGACACTAGGCTTGTTATTTGACCATAAGAGAATGTTGGCTTGTAGATAAACCCTCATATATCTAAACAGCCGTGACCGTATAGTGGAGTGGATCCCATTTCATTATACGTAGCTGGCTATGTCCGCCCCCGCTCTCCAGTGTTCTGGTTCTGGGGCGTGACATCACGTTCATTGAAAACCTTTTTACAGACTTCTTTTGGGGCCACAACGCCGGTAAGGACAAGCATCATTGGACAAGTTGGGACACCAGGCCAGACCTACCACCGAGGGAGGCCTCGAATTTTGTAGGCTGTCGCATGTCGTCGATACTTGCTCGATGAAGCTGTGGTGAAAGCTTCACGTGAGTCTCAGTCTCTGGGCGCAATTCATAAAGGCCCGATATTTCAAGCATATCCATCCGGTCGCTGCGGGGTTTAACTGCAGATCAACTGCATCTTGGTGGTGCATTCTTTATGGTAGGAGCCTCACAGAACCCCTGATCCATCTTAAGTTGGTAACGGGCGAATCATCTCTCTTCTTCGAACGCTAGTCTGGAGATGATCTCCTCCCCAAGTTACCGGCCGCCCCTACCAACAGTACTATCCGTGATCTGTGGGATGGTTCGGGAGATTGGAACTGGGATAGGGCTCGAGACTGGATCAGCGACGAGGCTGCTACTAGGCTTCTCAACGATGGGGTTCAGATCAGTTCTGAGCCAGATTATTTTTAGTGGTCTATCTCGAACAATGGGGCATTCTCGTCTGCATCGGCCAGAAGGATTGCATGCGGTATTGGCACGCCCTCACCCATCATTGGAGCCTTCTGGCAGTCCTGTATTCCCAAAAAATGGTCCTTTTTGATGTGGAGAGCATTTCGCAAGAAACTCCCTACGGACGACGCGCTCAACACCATCGGCTTAAGCTTAGCTTCTGTGTGTCATTGCTGCATGGCGAGACAGTCTGAAACGGTTGACTACATCCTTACTCAGGAGACTTGGCTGCAGGGGTTTGGAACGAGATATCTCAGCGTTGCAATCAGGCACAGGACGGTGGGGGCTTTAACGATCTCCTGACCATTTGGAGTAGAGCAATTCATGGGCATCAGATCGTGGCAGTCGCTACCACGTGGGTCATCTGGAAGAACCGCAACAAATTCAGATACGAGGGACACCAATTTTCATTCAAACAACTTATCCGGGAGGCTCTCCGACAGACCTACAAAGTCAGCAGACACTTCAAACACGGCCACGAAGACTTCTGGCAGTCCGTGCTCTAACGACTTTATGCGTGGAATAGGAGGCTGTCGTTTTATTGTCTTTCTTTTGTCTTACTTTTGTGCTTATTTGTAAAGGCTTTGGCATTTTGTGCCTTGCTATGAATAAAAGCGAAGGGAGGTTTTGTTTATATATATATATATATATATATATATATATATATATATATATATTGGGGCTCTTATACTCTCTGGCTGCCTGGGCCAGGACCGGCCCCGTTTAAACGTCATATACTAGAATACCAAAAGACAAGTCGGTTAGTTAGAATAGAGGAAAAAAATTTGGTGTAGTCGTTGTCAAAATCATTTCCCCTTTCCTTCGCTCTAACAATTTGACGTTCTCAATCTCCTCTATCCTTCCGTCATCTGTCTCAATCTCCTTTACCATTTCGTTGTTGTCAATCTCTTTTGTGTTTGTATTTCTTGGTTCATTAGGAGGTAATTGAACAAGAGAATAAGTTACAATTTTTTATTTTCCTTTTCATTATTATCTATGAACTACCCCAAACATTGTTAGCTTTTTATTTATTTATTTGCCTAGTATATTAATTTTATTTTTGGTTTGGAACATCTTCTGTTTTATTAGAATTTTATTATAACATATTATTTTGGATATTATATTATATTATATTTAATTTATTATTTTATTTCCTAAGTTTTGTGTTGATAATACTATTGTATCATTGTCCATGAAAAAAAAACTCTATGAACATTAGCCTTTGAGGGCACCAGTTTTAGAGTTTGCCTCAGGGTCTCAAAATCTAAAGTCTGGCACTGACTGTTAAGGCAAGAATGGAGCGGAGATATTAAGTTAGTCAAAGTTGAGGGTATTAATTTGAAAAACTCGAATAGTTGAGAATATTAAGTTGTAATTTAGCCAGAATATTATCTGGTATACATATTACTATATGAGTCCATTTTTGTTCACCCACCAAAACTAGGATATTTGTTCACCCTCCAACAAAAAATTGACACATGTCAAATCCATTCAACATAAACCACTTTGGAAGTGGTTTTGCAAACATTCAAAGTGGTTTTAAATAAAAGATTTGACACATGTTAGTTTTTTGTTGGAGGGTGAACAAACATCCTAATTTTGGTCCGTGAACAAAAATGGAATCATTACAATGTAGCCGGAAATTTTTATATTTTTGAGAATTAAATTTCATGTAATTAAATTAAAAGTTCCAGAAGAGAATTTTATATTCCCTGTAATTAAATGGAAGCTCCAAAAGGTGCCGAAGAAGAAAAAGTTTTGAAAGAAGTTTGAACACAAGGGTGCAAAAGCAAACAAAGATTCATGCCACGCGCCCAAACTCACTTAATACCTACAAAAGTAACGGCTTTCAAAAACAAACAAACATCCTTTTTCTCCTACCTTCTCACTCCCCAAACCTTCACTCAATCTCTCCTCCTCCCAAAAAAAAAAAAATCCCCAAAACCTAACCCTAACCCTAAAAATTATCCAATGGCGGCAGATCGGCGAAACCCTGACCACTGGAGACCTAGCCTCATCGACCGGTTCCGCGCGAGAGCGAGGGAGATCGAGCAGGGGAGGGGCGCAGCCGTCACGACGGACGAGGTGGCGGCGGTCTACAGCGAGCTGCTGGAGAGCTTGAGGACCGACTCGAAGCATACAATCACGGAGCTCAGCATCGTCGCCGACCAGCAGCTGCGGCACGCCGAGGGGATCGCCCGCGCCATCTGCGACCGGATTCTCAAGGTTCGATATATATATATATATATATATATATATATATATATATATATATATATATATATATAATTTTCTTCTTTCTTTCTTTTGGTTGGCAGTGATGACCGAAATTTCCTTACTTGGAACTAAACTGCCACGACTAATAAATCTAATAGCAAAGTTTCCAAATAGAGCTCTCTCTTAACAAAACATATCAGATTCTCAAGGTTGTGATTCGAGTGTCACGTGGGAACGTTGCAAGCGATTTTAGAATCTTGTTGTAATTTTGAAATCTTGATGTTATGTAAATGTTGCTGACAAATCGTGTTGTTTCATTCTTTGGTTGTTTGTAGGATCGAAGAAATTATCATTATTGTCTACTTATATTTAGAAGTTGGTTTATCAAAAACATTTTTGGTGTAGTAGTTGCCAACGAGTTAAACATGAAATTATTTTTCGAGCAAACTAGTGTACAAGTCATGGTAGTAAAAGACGCAAGGCGCACTCGAGTATATTGCCCGAGGCGCAAGGCGCACTTAAGGCGTGCACCTGAACGAACGGGGCACAAAAAATAATAAATAATAAAATATACATAAATAAATAGATGTAAGAAATAAAACCAAATAACATATTAAACCAAGAAAAACATCTTAAAACTAACAAGAGTTTGTATTCTCCCTACCACTTTTTAAGTAAATTTTAGTTTTTCTAGCTCAATTGTAACCAACTTTGACAACCGTGGAAATGGATATCTCTCTCCCACTTGTATGCGGTAAGGGTTATTTCCATGACTCAAAAGTTTTTTGTATATAAAAAAAAAACCCATAAGGCGTGCCTTTTCTTGGTTGCACCTTGCTGAATCGCCTAGTGAGGTGCGAGACCCAGCTGTTACGCCTTTCTGCGAGGCGCGCCTTTGACTACAATGGTATATGTCTATGTACTTTCAAGATAAAATTCTTTATATTACATGTTCTGACTTCTGAGCAGAATGCACTGACCTGTGATTTAGACATATTAATTAAAAGATACAAACTTTTTTGTTTTCTAGGTTTAGGGAAACAATCATTTTTGCTTAGTCTTTGGGGTGTTTTCTACTTTCTAGGTCGTTATTATATCATGAACTGGTTTTGTATTTTTTCACGTTAGTCTAGTTTACTTTTCATACGCAATTTGGTCGCAATTGCAGGTTCCAGTAGAAGAAAGAATTCCTTATCTATATCTTATGGATTCTATTTTGAAGAACACTGGTTGCGAGTACATGATATGTTTTGCAGCTCGACTTTGTGAGGTTAGTATTGCTCCTTTTCCTTTCAGGTTGTGTTGCTTCAGCCTAAGTTTTCTTCCTTATTTGTCTTAATCAAATCGACTCATTGGTTTGTCAAGGCTATGAATTCTATTTGCTCTCTATTCAGAAATAGGTTATGTTTATAGGATGTATAGTAATTGATAGTGGGACGCATAGTTGGATATTGACCTTAGGCACGGGGGCCCTGTCCCCCCCTCCCCCCTGATTTCTGGTTTCTTACTATATATGTATATCTATCCTATTCCTATTATATACTTAGTGTTTTATGACAAATACTCAACTGTATAGTAGTCCAAGTGGCAAGTATACATGATATTAACCAAGGGTCTTTGCCATAAGGTATTTTTGCACCCCCTCAATTTGTTTTGGGTCCGCCCCTGTATGTATGATTCAGTTCAAATCTTGAAGTTTTACCTGCAGTCTTTAAAATCTTCCTGTGTTATGGTCTAATATCACTACAGTTTATTTATGTGCTTTAATTTTGTTTATTTTATTAGTTGCAGTGGACTTTCCTGATGGAAAATCAGCTAATACGATATCTAACTTGTTACATTTTTGGATTTAAACTTTGTTCTCTGAGACAGGTTGTCTTTGAATAATTTTACATGTTTGTTCCTATTGCAGGTCTTCTGCGGGACGTATACTAAGGCGAATACTAGCTTGCAAGCTTCCCTACGTCACCTGTTCTTCACCTGGCAACCACACTTCTCATCCTCTGTGCTTGGTAGGATTGAGAATGAATTGCAATTTTCTTCCAAAGAAAACGAAAATCCTGCAAAGCCAGCCCGTTCTTCTCATCCGTCATGTGCTCTTCATGTCAATGCTAAATATTTGGAGGCATGTCATCAGTCTGAACAGCCTACTATGGTAAATCTGAATCTGGGATAAGATTTTCTTCTTATGTTTATAAATTTTTACTAAACATAGAATTACCTACATATGGGGCTGGTAATGGGACAGGCCTATATGAATCTGAGTCAAGATCTACTACGCCTGACCGGTTTATCAATTGGGTCTAGGATATTAGACCCATGTCCATATATAGAATGAGAGACGAAGCCCACCCTGGTTCATTTATTTATTTTTAAAATCCAAATGCTTTGACCAAAGCATGGGAATTTCACTTCTTTGAACTCATTGGCTTAATGTGTCCTTGATATGAATGCAATTCCTTTAGCGTGGTTGGTAGTCCGCCAAAAACTCCTCCGGAAGAATATCGCGATAATCGTCGAGGAGCGATCATACCTCTGCTAGAATCGCTTTTCTTCGTTGACTCTTCGGTCTCTATGCTTCCCATTAGTACCAACACATGCACCACATTGGCTTTCTTGAAGTCCACCTCCGCTTTCAACGACATAAAATCCTTCCTGTTGTAAAGACTTGATTCATGTCCTTTTCTGCAAAACCATCAATATGTACTTCTTATCGTCCTTCACAAGCCGATACACGCCGACATCAAACTGCTATGGCCTCCCAAGCAGCATATGATGTCAAGTCTGTCTATCACGTCGCAACAGACCTCATCTCTATTGGCTCCAATAGAGAAGGAAACTCTAAACCGCTCAGTCACTTTCTGACTCCACCTGACAGAGTACGAACCCGAGCGTCTTTCCAACATCAACTCTGTAGCTTTGACCAATTGTTGGCTGAGGATGTTGTCTTTGTTGTCGATCACGACTAGATATCTTTTGCCATTGGTGTTACATTGGGTTCGGAACAAGTTGTCCTCGTGTCTTGGTGTTAGCATACCTTCATTATCACGCCATGGAATACCTCTTCTTTTCTGGATTCCTCCCTACGACTTCCACTTTGATAAGCGTAATAGTCGTTGAGCCGGCCTCGCGATACATTAAGGCTCTGATACTACCTGCCATAGCACGAAAATGTCGATCGCTGAAACGATGACCCAAGATATGAGAATTGACACTTCAATTCCCCTGCAAGAGAATTAATAACTCAAAATAATGACAATCAACTTGTTTCTTCTCATCTACAAAGAACTATTTATAAGAAAGAAACATAACTGGAACTCTAAGAAATAAGTTCTAATCAAACTAGGAAAGAAATAAAGAGTTTGAATGTTGGTGCACGTTTAATAACCTTTATCTCTCATCACTACTAAAGAATTTGACTGTTGGTGCACTGGCATACACTTTAACAAAAGGAAACAAAGAGGCGTCAATAAGTATCAGGACATGCTTATTGAGATATCTAAAAGTTGTCAAAGGTTGTTAAATTTCTCTATATTTTCATGATAACTACTATGGGCTGGGTGGGGAAAACTTCTCAAGCCCGAACCATGCCCCATATAATGAATTTCGGCTTAAAAGTTCAAACCGAAACTTAAATCACATTTTATAGAGGCCCAAGCCTTCTCAATGAAAGCGGATATAAGCCTAGTCCAAAATCACGGTTTATTAGGCCAGCTTACCTACTTAATTTACATATGAATGTAGGTAAATTTCTGCCGCTCTCCAAACCCATCTCTCTTTTCCTCTCCTCATCCATTCTCGTGTTGAGACCGATGATATATCGAGATTTGTGATATTAGATTGCTAGGAACGCACATGCATCTACACAGAGTAGCTTATATTTTTTTGTCAGATACACTAGAAAATTATGATTTCAGGTTTGATAAGATTTTTTATTTTTCAAATCATTTTGACGGGCAGATTCCTTTGGAATTTGCAAATTGTTTTGTATACATGCTAAATCGGAAATATTATTACTGGTTGTCTGGACAATACTTTCTTTAAATGTAGTAAAAGGAATCTTATATGCCTTCTTCATTTGTTGTAATAATGAAGCTTGGCTTGTAGGTCATTAAACTTTTAATTAGATTCTGATAGATAAATGGCTCATGAATGATAAAGAAGATTTTGCATGTGCAAAATAGATCTATAGTTTATTAATAAAATTGCATCTAGTGTCACGAGGCTCCCGCTTACTTTACCAAAGGTTCAAAGAATTTTACAGGGCATGGAAATGGTCAAGATGTATGCAACTTTACCCCATATATACAAAGAAGCTGTTCTGTGGCTCGAATTTGCATCCTGCATTATGCAAGCAACAAGCCATACCGTCACTCCATACGACACCCTCTTCTTCCATACACACACGACTTTATACCCCAGCCCAATTTCCTCTGGTCCGCATCTCTTCCTCGGTAAGCGGAGCGTGGTACGTGGAGCGCTTGTGACTAATAGCAAGCAACATATCTTTTTGTCCTTCATGATTGAACTCACCTAAAAAAAATCAAAATTATTGAAGTTCGGTTGCGTCAGAGGCATCTTTATCTGAGGCGGAGGCTTCGTTGTCTGGCTCCTCATGAATTATGTTAGGATTGGCCATCTCATCCTTGGAATCTGAAAAGAAAAAGTGTACTATTAAACAGTATGATTGATCAGACATGTACCCATTTGGGTACCCTTTTCTCATTTCCTAATTAACTTGCGAAAAGTCCTTGCATTAGTATGAGTTCGTTGGCCGCGGAAGGGCGACCCATCTTGATGACAAATTCTAATAAAATTATCTCTCCCTATTCTTCTCTTGAATAATAATAATTGGGTGTTGAATTGTTGTGCTGTGCAAGTTTTGCATTTGGATTAGAAAAAGCTTCAAACATATTTTATTAAGTGGGTCTTCAGGTTTTGGGCTCAGTTTTTTAGCAACATTTAAAAGTCAATGTCCTTGCTTGGTTTACATTTAAGAGGCCACCTGTACGTCTTTTAAGTCAGTTATACTGCTTGGCAGTAGCCAAATGTACTAGGATGCTATGCAATTGCACAGATGTGGGCCAATGATACTCAAGGCTAGGCCAAAAGATGATTTAGCCAGGCAGAAAAGAGGGAATTAATGAGTAGGGTACACAAACATCTTGTATGTGCATTTGATATTCATATTGTACAATAACAACAAAGCCTTTATCCCAAATTTCTAAGGTCGGCTATTGGAATCTTCTTCTTCCATTCGGCTCTGTTAAGGGCCATGCCCTCTATAGCGCTAACAAGATCCATATTCTTCTTTAACACTTCAAACCATGTTAGTCTAGACCTAATTCTAGTCCTAGCGGCTCCATTAACTAGTATATTATCTCTTCTACTTACAAGGGCATTTATGGGCCTGTATCCCAAATGTACCATTAAATTGTATATTTCTCAATGTTAAATATAGAATAATAGAAGCTTAGACCGAAACGTACAACTTTCAAATCATGAAAACAGAAATTTTGCAGGCTGACTGATGTTGATAGTGTAAATGAATTTTCATACCGTAGTCTAAACTTTTTAGCGAAACTGTCTATGTACATGGATATTCCTAAACTGATTATTAAATCGACTTACTGGTTTAGTTGTATTAGTTTTCTTCATGCTTCTATTTATGGGTATGTGTATCTTTGCTATAATATGTTCTCTTTTAATACTCATGCCATGGATACAAATTTCAAAATTGCAAAGTTGATCCTCCCTGGAATATTCAACTTGTGAAATTTCCATGTATTTAGGATAGAGTACTGTCTTCTGAGAAAAATACTTCGAACATGTGTAGGCTGTTCATATTTTATTTTTGACCAACACTATCCACGCAACACCAGATAACCTTTCGTTGCCTCTGCAGGATCCCTCCCAATATGCACGACTTCCTTCGACACCTGGCGATAACTCTCTTTTTCAGTATGGTGAGTGATCTTGATCATGCACAATTTCTCCTATACTGTCACCAGTCTGAAAGTATGGGATCTGTATCAATAGGTGGAAAAGAAGGGTCAACCTCTCAGTCAAGAGCACCTTCACAAACTCCCAGAGTTGGTTTGATTTCCATATCTCCGCCAGGGGAAAGGTTTCATTTCATTAATTATCCTGAAAGTGTTGTTGATAAGGCCTCCCGACAACATTATGGACATCGATTTGGATTGGGCATGTCAATTGATCAAAATGATGGATCAGCAGAAAGTTCTTCTTCTAATGATGTTAAACAACGCTCCCGATCATTGATTGATGTATATGGAGGTAATGATACATCACATGAAAAGCTACCGAAGGTTCAACGCCTTGATGCATACCAAGGTATGACTAATTTACAGTGTAATGAAGAAGACATGTATTCTTGGAAAAATATGAGTCCTACTTTAGCCATCCAAGGAAAGGAGCTAAATTTAGCACCATCTGGGCCAAATGTTGGTTTGAACAGACAGAATGCTGCACTTCCAGAGAAAGAATTCAGGACTGGTCGGCCTAGCCAAACTTTTCTGCCTCAACCTGACATTTGTGCTAATGCTATTGAAGATGCAACTCCTAACCTACATGTATGGCTTACATCTTTCCTGTAGTTTTTACTCAGTATTTCCCGTCAATATTAGTATTTCTTGATCGTTAGCTTCCTCGTTCATTAAGTTTAATTACTACTTACAAATTGAATTAATATCTAAGAATAATCACAGAAGACTATATAACAGTATAACCTGTATGGTTTGTTTTGTAACATCCAAATAGTTATTTTTTTATCCATTTAATAATAGGACGTTTGACATTTATTTGGTTTTCATTCATACAAACTCATTCGTATGAACAATTGAAAACGAACATGACACGAGTGGTGACTGACACTTGATAGTATTACTACTACTGTGTTTATTACAGTGCAGTTATGTCTGATATGTGTTTGACATGACATGTCACTGATAGGACTCTGAGTTTGGCCCCCACTCTTCGTATGTACTAAATCTTGGTTATTGGACAAGGATGATCTCTACTCACCTGACAAGAACATGCTACTCTTCCATAGGTGTTGAAACTTGAAAGACAATATTTGTTTTTGTAGAAATGCTACATTGGGAATAATTGGTATATATCCTCATTGGGTGGTTCAAGTACACACACACACATAGTACATCACAGCTGTACACCAGGTTACTCCTAAGGTAATCTGCGGTGTAGATTATCCTAGTTACTACCACTACACTGACTCCCATGAGTATCTCGGGGTTAACAGCCTTATTGACATGTTGACTAAGAGGTAGACTGGGGGTAGGCTTTCTGATCCTCCCCTTCCCGAACCGGGCCTATCCATGTTAGCTTCTGTGAAGCAATCACCATTTGCTCTTCCCATAGTAGGTTGGCAACAGTGAGACTTTCGTCCTCGTAATTGGAAATGTCTCACAGTGGTGCCATGTCCTCCGGTTATTGGCGGTGGGCTCGACAATGGTCCTTGAATGGAGCTCATTTTCCTTATCCCCTGTGGCATGTTGAAGCTGCCACTATTTCCACCATGCTGGCTTTATAGGAGCATAAGAGGATGCACTGTTGGATGCGCCTACCTCTCTTCCTCAGATCCAATCGGGATCGTTACATCTGTCGAGATTCGCTCGTGATCATTCACGACTTTATTCAGAATGTTGGCATGTATGACCTCTGTTGCCATCTCAGGCTCATATGGCCCACCTATAGGGCTAGGACTCAAAATGGCGAAGGTCGGATCCATTGGCTCCATAGAGGACTTTATAGTCAGGATGTTTGTGGGAATACTAGCTGTGGACGGCATCTCTGTAGCACGCTCATTACCCATGAGTACTATATCTGCACCAGGATTATCGTTGCCAAAGGTTTGCATCCAGATCCATGTGATCCAGGCTTGCCGATCAACTTTATAATCATGATTATCGTTGCGAAAGGTTTGCATCCAGATCAATGTGATCCATGTTGACTGAGAGGTCGACTGGCGTGAGAGTTGCATCCAAGGCGGCAAGGTGAAGATGACACCATGAGTGGCAGACTGGTAGGGCTGTTGCTGTGGGCAATGGGAGCCAGAAGACGGAGTTGAGGGCATCCATAAGACAGTTCACACCAGAACATACTCCAGGAATCAGAGTTTCCTTGGACCAAAGAGTAGTGTAGTATAACATATTTCTCTTCTGCCAAGCACAAACCAAGGGTGTCAAACAATGAAGCAAAACACAATCTTACAACTAACCCATTCTTGCATACTACATACAAATGAACTCCACATGATCAAATCTTTCGTGGTACTGAATCAAAGACCTCTTGACACTTCCCAATTCATTAAAAAACAAGTAATGCCTACAAGTGCAGTTGCCATGGAGGCATATCCTTCTCGTGCATGAGTTTAATCACGACACGGTGAACTCTACAACTGAGTTCATGTGATTGAGGTTACCAAGTAATTGAATAGGTGAAAGGTTACTTCTTTTAAAACTCCTATCGAACATTTGATGAGTGCGTTGAAGTGATAGATTCTGATGGTACTTGGAGAATTTGTAGGATTGACTAGTTATGGAAAAACATAGCTAAATCCTAAGTTAAAAAAATTGGGGTATGAAGACAGACAAGAATATTTGGGGTTTTTAGGTGGGCTCTAGTCTGCCATCCACGCAGGATATGTTGGTCAACATTAGTTGAAGGGGATCTGAGATGGAGGGAATGCTCGGGATGAGTTAGGAGGCTGACCAATCTGGGCACTGGTTTGGAAGCAGGAGGTAGGAGGAGGTAATCAAAGAAGGATGAAGAAGAAGGCTGGTTTCTAATGTGAAGGAGAAGAAGTAAAGATCAATAATGAGACGATGGAAAGGACAAGAGAAGATAATTTGTTTTTTGGTAGAATGAGGAGAGATTGAAGGAAATAAAGACGAATCTAAGATGGGAAAATACAAAAATCTTGAAGCTGATCCTAAAATCAAACCCACACAATGAAGAAAAGATAAATAAATTAATCAAAGAGATGGATTTGTGGTGGTTTTTGGATTAGGGTTTTGGTGAGAGGAAGAAGATGGAGGCCAGGCTAGATCTAGGGTTTCTAAAAACGATAAGAAGATGATGTATGGTTAGGATGAATGATGGGAGGTGAGATTGATGGCTAGGATTAGGTTTTGGTTTCCAGTCCTGACGAACTAGGTCCAATACGAACCATGCACTAACACCATGTAGGTCACGTTTACCTGATAACCGATTGATTGGTTATAAGTTTCAGGACATTATAGCAGGTCGTAAAGAACATGCACTCATTCCCAAAGTTCTCATCGTACTTCAGAAACTTTGATGTTTTCAAATGTTTTTGTTAAGTGTTATATTAGAGTTATGAGTTAATGGGCTTTAGTCCCACATTGTTTAGAATAATAGGTGAGGAGGCTAGCCTCCCCTATATATATGTAGTCTTTCATCAATAATAATCATCTCATTATTTTCTTCTACATGGTATCAGAGCCAAAACCCTAGCCTCCCCACAAAGAAAAACTGCCTCCCCCCCACTGCTGCTGCCCCCCCCTCGGCCTCCTGTCAGCCCCCTCCCCCCCGCTGCTGCTAAACGCGCCCCTCCCCCCCGGCCTCCTGTCGCCCCTGTCAACCCCTGCTGTCCGCCCCCTGCTGCCCGCCCCCGGCCTCCTGTCAGCCACCCCCCCGGTCTCCTGTCAGCCCCCTCGGCCTCCTGTCATCCCCCCCGATGCCTCCAATCCCTATCCCTAACCCTCTCCTTCCATCAGCCGCCACCCACTCCCTCCAAACCCTAGTTTAGTTTCAAAAAAAAAAACAAAAAAACAAAAAAACAAAAAAAAATCATTGTTGGGATACTCAGAGGAGAAACATTTGTAGGAACCTCTGTCCATCAATGCTGAAAATTTAACAAAGAACACACATATGGTTTGTTGTGCATGAATCTTTATTTCTTTCCTTGATCTTCACACCAGGATCTATCAGAGGTTACCATGAGTTATCTCTCTGACCTGGCTTGTGATTCACACTCTCTGCTTTCTATGCGCGTATGTCGGTTCTGGCTCCGTTTTTAGTGCATTGACAGAGTAGTTGTGTTTATCAAGTGGAAAGAACACATCGACAGTCGAATCTCTGACAAATGGGAGACTATGGCGAATAGCAGTGCCACAGATACTAGTGTCGGCAATACACTAGCTGGCACTAGCACGACGATTTCCTCCATTTGACTTGTCGATCGACGGTTGGAAGGGCCAGAGGGCTACTCGACATGGAGAAAGAAGGTCGAGAAGACACTTCGAGGAATGCGGTTGTCCAAACATCTGACTGACAACCCTCCAGCAGAAGATGATCCCATCTTTGAGCAATGAGAGACAGATGACAGTCGACTGTTTACACAGTTGATGAACTCCATGGAACCATTGGTGGAAGACATGGTTCAAAATACGGACTCCGTGAAGGAGTTATGGGAAATGTTGGCAGCGGCGTTTGATGGTAAACGCGATTTGTCTCGTATATATGACTCGGTCGTTGGTGTGTACCGAGCAAATTAAGGAGACAAATCTTATAAAGATCATTTTTGGGCCTTCAAGGCTATGACGGATGAGATCGACCGTGTACTACCTCTTACGTCGGATATTAATGAAGCACGGGCTCAACGTGAGCAGCTTCATGTCATGGCTTATCTCGCCTCTCTTCGTCCTGATGCGGACTCTGCTCGTTCTCAGGTTATTGCTGGATCTGATGTACCGTCCCCGTTGGAAGCACACTATTGTGTCCTTCGGGCTGCCAAAGTCGTTGAGACAACTCCGGATGATACTCCTGCTGATCGTTCTGCTCTCGGGGCCGCTCGTACTGGATTTCGTGGTGGCCATAATCCTGGTCGTGATGGAGGACGGGGCAATGGCGGTCGTGATGGAGGAAAATCGTGTACATGCTTTAACTGTGGTCAGCTTGACCATTTCTATTGGCAATGCACTAAATCACCTGCTGCTAATATCACCACTGACACCCCTGATGATGGTGTTCGATCTATTCAGATGACTTCGGACTCATATACAGAGTTTCTTGATTTTTAGGCCCAACATCGTGGTGAAGCATCCACGTCTGGTTCCACAGCCGGATACTCAGCCGCGTGCATAGTAAAACCCAAGCAATGGGTAATTGACTCTGGTGCATCCTCTCACATGACTGGTGACGCAGGTATGATACATGATTATGTACCTGTACGTTGTGCTTCTGGCAATACTGTTGCCAATGGAGGTTCCCTGACAGTCCGAGGCCGTGGAAGTGCCAATTTTTCTTTCAGACTGTCACTCAATTCTGTACTGCTTACTCCTGGGAACCCGTTCAGTTTACTTTCTATTAGTCAAATTACTCGTGAACTACATTGCTCGGTAACATTTTTTTTTCTAATGGTTGTGTTTTTCAGGACCTAAAAACTGGAAAGACTATCGGTAAGGGGCATATGGCTGGAGGCTTGTACCTGTTTGACGCAACTCTTTTTGTTGTCTGTGCCAGCATGAAATTCGATCTTATTGAGTTACATTGTCGGTTAGGCCATCAATCGTCCCAAGCTCTCCAGAAAATGTATCCATCTTTAGATATTTTCTCTTCTTTTCATTGTGAGCCATGTAGTTTAGCTAAGCATCATCGGGTTCCTTACCCGGTGAGTCCGAATAAAATTGCTTCCGCTCCTTTTGAGTTGGTGCATTCTGATATATGGGGACCCTGTCCGATTGACACTGTTATGGGTTTTAAGTACTTTGTTACTTTTGTTGATGATTACTCACATGTCACTTTTGTTTATTTGATAAAAAATCGCTCTAAATTATTGAACATCTGGTACAACTTTCATGCTGAAATAAAAACACAATTTGGTCTTCCAATCAAAATTTTTCGGAGTGACAATGGCCGTGAGTATTTATCACGTGATCTCGATAAACATCTGGCCCTCAATGGTATCATCCACCAAACCTCTTGTGCATACACACCACAACAAAATGGTATAGCCGAACGCAAAAATCGTCATTTATTGGAAACAACACGTGCTCTTATGTTTCAAGCACCTACTCCCAAGCGATTTTGGTCGGATGTGGTTCTTACTGCTTGTTATCTTATTAACCGCATGCCATCGTCTGTTTTCAATGGTAGCTCTCCATTTTCTAGGCTTTTTCCTGAGAACCATTTCCTCTGCCTCTCCGCATCTTTGACTGCTTATGCTATATTCGGGATACCCGACCAACCCTTGCTAAATTAGATCCTAAGGCAATACAATGTATTTTTCTTTGATATCCTAAAGATCAGAAAGGGTATCGGTGTTTCTCTCCTGTCTTAGAGCGATATTTTTTCACTCGGGATGTCACCTTTGTAGAAACAGAATTTCCACCATGCCCACAATCAACGGGTCCGGCTTCTCTGGTCTATCCGGAAGAGGATTTTCTGTTATTTCCTCCTCAAACACAACAACTTCCCGTACGGATGCCCTCCCTTACCGAGCCAGTCTCCCAGGCAGATGGTCCATATACACCGATTCAGCCATTGCCGACATCGCCCACAGAATCATCCTCCTCTGGTTCTACCAGCAGCTCCGGCTCCAATGAGTTGCCCCCATCTGTTCCACCAGCAGCTCCACCAGTTCCGCCAGCAGCTCCGGCGGTTCCGCCTCCAGAACGTCCTCGTCGTGCCTGTCGTGATCATCCCTTGTATGTTGACAGCTACAAAGGACTTACCAGTCACACTCAGTCTCTGATGGCTATTGTTGATGGGATTCAGATCCCCAATACCGCTGAGGAGGGTCTCCGACATCCTGGTTGGCGTGCTGCTATGAACGAGGAGATGAAAGCTCTCCAGGAGAATCATACTTGGGACTTAGTCGACTTATCTACTGGTAAACAGGCAGTCGGCTGCAAATGGGTGTTCACGATTAAGGTAAAATCGGACGACACTCTTGATCGACTGAAGGCTCGTCTGGTGGTCAAAGGATACTCTCAAACCTATGGTGAGGATTACTTCGAGACATTCTCTCCTGTGGCCAAAATGACATCCGTTCGTGTCCTCATGGCCTTGGCCATTCGATATGACTGGCCGTTACTTCAGCTAGATATAAAGAATGCTTTTCTCCATGGAGATCTTGATGAAGAGGTATATGTGATGCAACCTCCCGGTTTCGTTGCAAGGGAGGGTAAAGTGTGTCATCTGAGGAAGGCCCTCTATGGTTTGAAACAATCGTCTCGTGCATGGTTTGGTCGATTTACGCATGTTGTTACTCAATTTGGCATGTGTCAATCAAAGAAGGACCATTCAATTTTCTAACGACACACATCTGCTGGAAGAATACTTCTTGGTGTCTACGTTGATGATATTGTAATCACGGGAGATGACAGCCAGGGTATTGCAAATCTCAAGAAGTTTCTTGGAGAACAATTTCAAACCAAGGATATGGGATCCTTAGGCTATTTCTTAGGCATTGAGGTCACACGGGGTAAACGGAATATTGTAATGTCTCAAAGAAAGTATGTGCTGGACATACTAAATGATGCAGGCATGATGCAAGCAAAGGGAACAACCTCACCTATGGATCCATGGACGAAGTTACTTCTAGACGAAGGGGTCCTGATGACCAATCCAGATCAGTATCGTCGAGTAGTTGAAAAACTCAACTACTTGGCGGTTATGACGCGTCCGGACATTTCTTTTGCAGTGAGTGTTGCAAGTAGATTTATGGCTTCTCCAAGAATTTCACACTGGCAGACAGTTCTCAGAAGTCTGTGTTATCTAGTAAAGAATCCAGGAAAAGGAATTCGAATGGAGAATAATGGACACACTCGCATTGAGTGTTTTACTGATGCTGACTGGGAAGCAAGCCTGACAGATAGACAGTCTACATCTGGCTACTCAGTATTTATTGGTGGAAATCTAGTGTCATGGAAGAGCAAGAAACAGAGTGTGATAGCACGCTCAAGCTCAGAAGCATAATATCGAGCTATTGCTCATGGCACGTCAGAGATATTATATATGAAGCATCTCCTACAAGAACTGGGAGAAGACGCAGTGTCTCAAGTTGCAGATCTATGGTGTGATAACCAGTCTGCTATTCACATTGCCACCAACCCAGTATTTCATGAACGGACAAAACATATTGAAATTGACATTCATTTTGTTCGTGATGAATATAAAGGAGTGATAAAGTTTCAACATGTGAGGACCGGCGACCAGATAGCTGATATCTTCACAAAGCCTCTTTAGTCCCACATTGCTTAGAATAATAGGAGAGGAGGCTAGCCTCTCCTATATATATGTAGTCTTTCATCAATAATAATCATCTCATTATTTCCTTCTACAGTTTTCTCACCGACTTTGCAAAAGAAATTGCATAGTTCATTGGATAATGCTCGGATTGAGAAGCCTTTTGGCCACATTTACCTGATAACTCTTCTGCCTTATGGACATGTAGTCATGAGGAAAAGCCCCTACCTTTCTGTTCCTTCTCATCAGCAGCAGTTTAGAGCCACGATTGAGCTAGGATATAAAAGTCGTATAATAAGCTCAAGTCCACCTTTATTCCCCCTCTGCAGTAGTGTGATAGTGTTGATAGAGCAACCTTAAACATAACTTCTTATCACCAGTTTGGTTTTCATTTAAATAAACTATTTTTGAACAAAGTACTTTGCAGATACAATCTCATGCAGCTTGTGGAAGTTTACCACCTTTGCCAGCTCAACTACCAACTCATTCGGTAAAGGAGACGAGGTACCATGTAGAAAGACAAGTAACTAGTTCGGATCCAACTTTCCCAAATTCATCGTGTTCAGTAACTCTTCCATGTGCTCCACTTCATCCTCTTCGTCCTCTTCATCATTTTTCCCATCTTCCTCCTCTTTATTCTCCTCTTCTTAAATTTGATCTTCCTTGTTCTTCTTTTCCTCTTCCTTGCCCCACACTAGCAACACTAAATAGATTTCCTGCCTCTATGCCTACCGGTATCTTGCCTCCTTTACCTCCAGGTCCTCCGCCTGCTTCCTTGCTGACAAGGCCTACATTTCACGTTACTGATGCCGTTACTTCTAAGTCGCTTGCAAGTGCATATTCTGGGTTACTCAGATCCCTTATGGCACAGGGCTTGATTTCATTGCCACCAACAGTTTCTTCTCAGGTATACAGGACACAACTTTAGTTCATTCTATCAGGAGCTTCTTTAACTCGCACAAAATAATCTTGCATATAATATCTTGTAGCTCTATCTTATGAAATTGCTGATCTTATCTGCAGGATTCTGTGGGGATAGAATTCGACAAGAACTTTCTTAAGGTTCGACATGAGCCTTCAATAAAAGCTCTATATTATGATTTGTCAAGGCAGTGTGCTACATGTGGCTTGCGCTTTAGATCCCAAGAAAGCCACAGTACTCACATGGATTGGCATGTGACGAGAAACCGAATTGCCAAGAAATGTAGACAAAAGTCATCTCGTCACTGGTATGCAAGTGTGAAGCAATGGCAGTCTGGTGCAGAAACAATAGGAATTAATGTTCTGCCCAATTTTTTTCTCACTGAAGAAGTTCAGGAAGAAAGGGAGGTCAGAGAAGCAGTTGTGGTTGCTGATGAAAATCAGAAATTATGTGCCTTATGCAGGGAACCTTTTGAAGACTTCTTTTGTGACGAGATGGAAGAGTGGATGTACAAGGATGCTGCATACCTGAATCCATCAGATGAACCTATAGATGCTGTAGAAAGGTCTCAGTTGGGAGCCATTGTGCATACTAAGTGTAGACCTGAGTCTACTGACCATCCTGGGAAGAGTAGGTGGTAAGTTTCTTTACTCAGTGGATATTTTAAATGAACAAACTGAATATTCTCCATGTGATAACTTGTGTATGGTGTACGGAGATGCTACTGGCTGATATCATATCAAAGTAAAATTTTCTAGACTAATTTGAATAGCCGAGACATGATCTGTTAATCATTCTGTAGAACCGTATTCATGTGCAAAATTTTCTTATTTATCTGTATTGATATCCATGGGAATTGTGCAATTGGTAAATCTAGAGAATGACTTTGGTGATCTCCCTCAACATGCAACATTAAACAACAACCTGCCTATCAAAATGTGACAGGTAGCAATAGGTAGTGCAAACTTACTAATCCCCCATGCAATACATGAACCCCTTATATTAATGTTGGCATAACTTTATCGAGCACTGTTAGATCACTGCCCTCATCATGTGTCCCTTGGAGCT
Source organism: Iris pallida (assembly GCA_029216955.1). NCBI lineage: Eukaryota > Viridiplantae > Streptophyta > Magnoliopsida > Asparagales > Iridaceae > Iris > Iris pallida. The sequence goes on along the minus strand of JANAVB010044817.1, from coordinate 3,691,617 downwards.
GTAGGAGCTCTACTTGCCTATGTTGCTTGGACATGAATAGCGATACAATATAATACATGCCACATGGGTGCACCACCAATTTTGGTGTCCAGGAGTACTTTGGAGTGCTCTTATTGTGTCCTCTATATGTCTGACATGATCAGAACACAAACATGGAACCCTTTTTGAGCGTCCGTGCTTCTCTGGGGTACATAATTTTTTTTTGTTTTGAAAAACATTGGTTAAGAAGCAAGGTAGGGAGAACCCTATAATCACTAATAAGACACAGATATTACCAAATACAAAAATCTACTACGATATCCAAAAAAAATTGCAACCCGTTCCTGTTGAAATTGATGTTTTCAACAACACATTTACATACTTCCCATATATAAAAATAATTAGAACCTCAAAACATTTACTTCTGAACTATATAAATACATCTAATTATTACTGAAAACGAAATACTAGTACCACTTCTCCAAAATGTATTTTGTTTTGCGTATGATCCCTTTTCCGTCAAGTAGAACCAGAAGCTCTCTCCAATACTATCTTCTTACTGCATGAAGATGCATCACAAGACTTCATAGCTGGAAGAAACAAGTTAGCTTTCTTGGATTCCTGAAAGAGTCTGCTCAAACTTTTGTCGAAGTTAAAATATGAAACACAGTGGGGGTTCATAATTCGATTGTTCATTTGATATCATTTACTTATCGACTTGGTGTATGACTTAATATGTCTTACTTTTGTACGGAAACCAACCCTAAGTTTATTATACTTGTATGATTGTAAACTTGAATCATGTCGGCTATCCTTGGTCGAACTGTTAATGGGGAAGAAAGCTGTAAAGAATTGCTGATTGCTACTTTATTAGCCAGACTACAATGAGCTAGTTGTTTGTGTATGATGTGTTTTAAGAATACAGTAAATTTTCACTCTTCCGGATAGTATACCAAACATTTACTTGGTTGCCATGAAGAAGACTGAATACATTGGTTAAAAGAACAACTAGGGAGGAACATGTGCTTTCTTACAGATAGAGCTTGACGGTTATGTTTTAGATATTGAGAATTATGCTATATGAGATATAGATGCCATAAGAAGATTGGAATGATGTGAAAACACTTGTTAGAACAATGACGTGTACCCTTTCCTTGATCGTAGCGGTAAATAGGCACGATAGTATGTGATTATGATAGGAAATTTGTCAAGGACATAGCTGTCAGAGACGAAAAATGCACCTATGTGCTAAGGTCATCTAGAGGCACAAAGCACAAAATCTAGGCTCGCGCCTCAGAAAAAACGAAAAGTGTATATATATATTTTATTTTATTTTTGCATGAAAAATGTATGTGTGTGTGTGTGTGTGTGTGTGTGTGTGTGTGACTTCAATTTGTTTGGTATTAATCATATTTTAGGCTTGTAACCTACTTTTCTCCGAACATTGATTTTGGCGAGGTTGATAGGAAAAAGAGATAAAAGTTTTCCCTTGGAGTTGACACGATCCGCCAGGTTGGTGGGGGTGGTTGGTGATGGAGTTGAGACTGGAAGTGGGAGAGGATTGTGGGGGAGTAAGAGGAAGAGGTTGGTGGTAGTCAACGGGGAGTTGATGCGGTCACGATTTCATCAATTGTCTATGTTTCTTAATGTTAATTTCAGAGGGTAATTGTGTACTAGTGTTATTCCAATTGAGCTATAACATTATAATTGCGTATTCGATAGGCTACTTGCTAGCTATTTATTTTAGATTTTTTTTCTTAAAATGTGGAAGTGAAAATATACACAATGTGGGCACATATTTGTCTTGTTTTAGTAAAATCTTACAAAAGCCAGGGTCGATCTGTCCTTGTTTTATAAACTTTTGGCCATTTAAGCCAATTTTGAAAGAGCAAGGGAAGTCCTGTGTAATTTGGAATCTTTTGTCCATATATTGTTAGTACTGGCTAGTTCGGACTAACTTTAGGAAGTTTCCGCAGCGATAGATTTTAAACAGACCAGAAACTCCCAAATTTTACTTCAATATTGGTATTGTCCGATGCTAATTTTATCGTGTAGCTTTGTGTTAGTTCTTCAGAAAATGGTACTTACAGCTGATATTTATGAGTATCGTCCGAGTTTTACTTTGATCATTGCAAAACCCTTGATGGTAGGATTGGAATCAATAACAAACTTTTTTTGATGGTTGTCCAATATGAACTATCAACACAAAAAGTAGTTTTGATCTGTCATCTGACGTGTCTGGAAACTTTTAGGATATAGAAAGTTTGATTTGAATTTGAAATAGAGGATGATGAACATAAGAAGTATTATATTTTCTTAATTTGATGGTTTTATTACGACTTGTCTATGGGATGTATTAATTGAGGACTTGACTTGGAGATAATTTATTGAACTGGCAAGGGAAAGTTTATTCCTATCGGAGAATCGAACAAATTGTAAATAACTTCTATTTTGCAGCTGAAGCATTTGTTGGAACTGTACACATCTGGACACTCCCCAAACCTTGCAGATCTGGAGTTTCATTTCAGTAGGACGTTTTTCTTGTAGCAGAAGTAGATTCCAGTTTTATTAGATGTCTAGTCTGATATGTATTGCAATTTTGGAAAACTGCAGTTCTTGTCATAGATTCTTACCTAAAGGGTTGCCATTGTAGAGTGGAAATTCAAGTTTATGGTATTGTCAGCTCTTTCCTAAAAAGTACAACAAAACTAATATTATGGTCACTCCTGCTAGGGCCAACTCTTACTGTGTCAATGGATTTCAGGGTTTTCCATGTTTCATATTATCCTTTCCTGGTTGAGTCTTTCTTGACTTTTAAGTGAGGTATGCACATAATGGAGATTGATCAAGTCTGACCTATTGCAGTTTATTTTACCTCTATGGATTTACAAACAGAAGCATTAGGCCATTATCTATTTTTTAATGTTATATGTGGGTGTTGGGCAATTAAGAAACAACATATCCAGAAAGTTAGCGTGGATGGAATGAGAATGCTATGATGGATGAGGGACAATACATTAAATGGTATGATAAGAAATGTGTGCATCCTTGGGAAGTTAGAGGGTGCACCAATTGTGGAGATGACGAGAGAAAATCGTCTTTTAGGTGGGTTGGACATGTGAAATGCTGGCCACTAGTTGTTCCGTAAGGAGGACTAGTTGTTCCATAAGGAGGAGCGATAATATAATACTTAATGGTGCCTCTAGGCTAGAGGTTGGCCTAGACGAAGATGGTCTGAAGTTTTGAAGGATATGATTTTGTTAGCGTTATAGAGGACATGACCTTAAAAAAGCCGAATTGAAGAAGAATATTCAAACAACTGACTCCAAAATTTTAGGATAAAGGCTTTAATGTTGTTGTTGTTACTGTTTATGCAGGATTGGTGCTAATTGAAGTTCCTGTAATGCATTATTACTCTAAGCATTTAACTTGACATAAAGATAACAATGATAATGTAATCATGTAATTGTATATCTACTGTAGAAATATTACATGGATCAACCATGTTTTTTTATTGTATTCCGTGGCATTCTTTTGGTTACTATAAATTCTTTCTTACATAAGTTGGCAAAGAAGGAAGCTAACAAAGTCGTTAGTGTAGTTAAATCTATGACTTATAAAGACATATAGGAAGTTAAAATTAAGAAGGGCGAGATATTTTGTAACCCTTTTTTCTAGGGCTGCATTTTAACTAGAGACCGGACTCGGGCTGGTTTTACCTAGTGTTCTAAATGGCGGCCGAGGCCGCCGCCTAGGAGCTAGGTGGCCTCTCCCTGCACCGCTTTTGTCATTGGCAGTGGAATAGACAACCAACGGAGGTTTGGCGACGTAGGCAGAGGTAAGGCGACATAGACGGGTATCTAGGTGGACCAATACCTGACTAATTTTTTGGCAAAACAGTTATGCTAGCGTTATGGATCTATGATTCACTTTTACAAGACTGAAACTTCATAAATTATTGTTCTACAACTTAATTGTGCATAAAACACCCTTTATATAATATTATATATATATAATATTTTTATTTTATATATATATAATGCAGTATATATATATATATATATATATATATAATTTTATTTTATTTATATATATATATATATATATATATATATATATATATATATATATATATATATAATGCAAAAAAGCAGTGGTAAAAGAGTAAAAAAATGCCAAAATGTATCAAGCATATAGGTGGTGCCTAGGCGGCAGACTGCCCTTATCTGTCGTGCACCCGTTTACTGCCGTATAGAACCTTGGTTTTACCATATCAGACCTAGACTCGGCTATGGGAGGGCAGGGTCCATACGTAAAATGTGGACCTGACCATCGAAATGTGTGTGTAGGCTTTGAATCTACATAAATCCTACCTTCCCTAGACCTGATTCCGATGCAAATAACTAGAGATAAGAATAGGAATTATGGAAATTTCTACCCTTTTTTATATAGGCGATACTGAAGTACCAGGAACAGACCTGGACCCAACCTTGGTTCGTGGTAAATGGGTGGGGTTGTCTTTTTGTATAGAACCCTGAGCCTACTGGAAGCTTATACGGGAAGTGTCTGGGAGCAGAAGTTGGAACCATAAGACTAACAAGTCCGAGTCAGATTTAGGGCTAACAATGCGCAGACTTTTTCGACCAGATAGCACCTCCACTTACTACTAGTCAGAAAAAAGTAGAGACAAGAGACAATGTTGAATGTATTATGGAGAAGACCAAAAATTTACTTCAAAGATAAATGGTACCAAAGAGGTGGATTTATTTTCAGAAGTTCCAATATTTCAATACATAAACAAGTAGGTTAGCTAGAATTAGGATTATTGCTATCATCATATTTAGGTTTTGTGAACTTTATTCTCAAAAAAGAAATAAAGTTTTGTGAAATTAAATATGCTCTAAAGAAATAGTAGCGGAAAAGATGTAGGATATGATGATACTCCTATTTATTGGTATTGTTTGGGAGACAACTTATTCATAACAACTAATCTATTCAACCAAATTCCAAAGACGAGAAAATGCTCGATGTGTCAAATTCGATTACCTTTTTGTAAAGACGAGAAATGTATAGAGCAATGTAGAATGATATTAGAGATTGTTTTGCAACACAATTCTGTTTTGCAACACAATTAACTGAGGTTGAACAAACATTTATGAGAACATAAAGCACATGAAATTTAGTGGATGAGGTGTTATTGCCTCTCCAAGAACAAGTAAACGACTTTTCAATTCTCAAAATACGACAACTAATATTCTCCACAAACCTTAACTCAATCTCCTTATATAGAAGTCCAAGCATAATCCTACTAGTAGAGCGAATAAACCTACCAAAACTGGCTAGGAAAGCGAAATAAACCAAATTCTTGATGAAGTAAGAAAGTAAATGCAAGTCATAAAATAGAAAATAAACAATATAAACTCCCTTCTACTTCCCATAACTGGTAACCCACTGGCTGACTATGCACTTGGTATTGACCTACCAAAATAGTGTCTTGTGCTGGTTGGCACTCCAGTAACTCAATGACCCAACGGTCAACCTGCACAAATCCTATTGTAGCCGATTTTGCGTCCTGGGCTAGATGTAGTAACTAGCAGGAAATCAAGCTCATGAGTCGCATTACAAAACAATTCAAGCGAATAATTGGATGAACAGTAAGGAAAGTAACAAGTGTTTTCGACAATCATTTTGGTTTTCTGCCATTAATATTGACCAGGAAGCTATTTACTTACTATGAAAATTAATGGAAAAGTTTTGAGAGTATAATATCACTGTACATATGGTTTTAATCAGTGTTATTAAAGGCATCCACATCGTCTCTTTACGCGTCAGCCTAGTCATTTCATATGCTTTGTGTCTTCGCTGCCTTACATGATCATCTCGATAGCATCCGCAAGTCCTTTAACAAACTACACAAACGGCTTGTGACACCGGGTTGATCAAGCCTCAACCCTGAGTGTTTCATTCAACCACAAAACTTTGGAAACATCTCTTAAACACACCTTGAGGGGATTATATTAAAGAAGAAAATGATTGGAGGATTGGTAGGTCTAATGGAAATAACAGATTTTTTTTTATATAAGTATTGGATTTAAGGCCAAGGAAGTACTCTTTAATTTCCTTATATGCAACTGAAATTGGATATCCAAAATTTGTGGTTTATATTCCCTTTCAGAAATATGGCTTTATATAGATGTTAGGGTGCAATTTGGGCATAAATATTGCTTAAACAGAAATTTTGTCTCAGTTATTAGCATTCCAACTTTTATTCTAGAGCAAGATAAACATAAATTGGATCATGAGAATTCTTAATTATCTAGTTTTCATTTTGTTTCCTTATCGTCACTTGGAGCAAACAAATCATTAATTTTACAAACTTGCTTCTATTTCATATAAATTCTATTACCATTAATTCATGCTTATGAATTCCTACTGTATAGATTGATAATCATAATAAAAATTCAACAAATTTGAGTAGTTTCATGCCATTATATTTCACTGGAGTACAGATTGATTAAACATCTGAGGCTTATTGACCTTGCAAATTACTTGGAATATCACATGTGGTGATACACAATTATAACCTTTTGCTTAGTGGCCAAGCTTGCAAATTGTGTTACAATGGATAAATTTGTACATATAAACTTGGGAGTCGATTATATGCACATAGCGGTGAAGCTTTTTTGTCTTTCCTTTTGTACTCTTAATTTTTCCTTTTGTAGCTTGGATCCTGCATGTTCACCATTCGAACAAGTGTCACCTCCATCTTTCATTTTATTCACTTCGTCAAATACCCAACATTATGATACCACATTGTTGGGAACAGAGACTGGACACATCGGAAAAACTTTTTGTCCCTGCTTGAGTCCTTGATTGACATGTACTCCATGAGAAGTGAAGAACGAGTGGACCTGAAACACACAAACACACGAATCATAATCCAATGCGCAAACACCATTTTTTATGTGGAAATCCAAATCGAAAGAAAACCATGAAACGATATGGACTCCAACCATGAAAGCGTCCATTAATGGAAATGGAAGAATACAACCTTTCTACCGGACTTCCCATGTCTGATTCGAACATGAATCACCACAACTACTCAAGTAGACAATAAGAAGTACACGAACTGATACAAGTTACCGGAAACGAGATCACGTAGAGCTTTCGCTTTGTCAAACTTGACTGCATGAACCTCCACGAACGATTTATTCGAAGTCTCCATCGATCTCTCTCCCAATCCTTCAATCTCACTCTTCTCTTGAAAGTTGAACTACTTTCTCTTGGCAGATTTTATGTTGTATATAACTCACATTTGGTTAGGAAACCTAATATAGACTTCTTAGAAAATTCTAATATAGGTTTCTTCTAGTAATCCCTAAGTCTGGAGCAATCCGGACCATGCAAAGATAATCACAAAATCTTACCCGTACAAGACTTCCGCCTATACCAAAATTTCGGATTTCTCCTAGTGATCTCCAAGTTACTGAATAAGTTTAATTTTTATATCTCACGCGTACTGAGAAGGAAGAAAAAGGCTAATGTCCTTATAGTAAGGGGCTCAGTATCTTTATTGAAGATCAACCTCTGGAAATTTGTTGAAGCCTCTTTTGATAACGAAATGGAAATCCCCTCAAGTATATGCGAATTAATGATTTTCTATATTTCATTCTATCTTTGGAAGTTGCTCCTTGGTGACTGTTCTTTATTTTTCTTTTTTCCTATGGTAAGGTCCAATGACTCCATGGTGATTGTATCTCTCTAATTCCTCGTATTACTAAAAGCATTTTAAGCGCCTGGTTTGGATCTCAGATTAAGTTTCGGTCTAAAAAGATTTTAGAGACAAGTTATTCCTTGTAATTGATAAATACAACGAGAGAAAGACTCACGAGAGGGAGGATTCTGTAAATTGGAGTTTAGATGAAAATGGTTGATGAGAAAGTTCATCACTTGGGAATACTCTAGTTTTTAAACTAATGTCCTTATAGTGGGGGTGTGAATTCTTGTGCAAGGCAACTTTTGCATTTGGGTTACTAAAAGCTTTAAACATATTTTATTAAGTGGGTTCAGGTTTGGGCTCGATTTCCTAAAAACATTTAAAAGTCAATGTTACTACCTTGCTTGGTTTACGTTTGAGAGGTAGCCTGTATGTCAGGCAGTCATGCAGCTTGACAGTTGCCAAATGCACTAGTATGCATATGCAGTTGCACAGATGTGGGCCATTGATGCTCAAGGCTTGGCCAAAAGATGATTTAGCCGGGCAGGAAAGAGGGAATGAGTAGGGAACACAAATATCTTGTAAGTGCATTTGATATTCAATTGTACCATATAAGTTACATACTTCTAAATGTTACCTATTGAACAATAAAAGCTGAGACCGCAAGAAGCATACATCTAAGAAATCATGGAAAGTTGGAAAGAGAAACTCTGAGGCTGACTGATGTTGATCGTGTAAATGAATTTTCATACCTTGGTCAAAACCTTTTGGCGAAATTTTTTCATATCTTGGTCAAGCCTCTATTGATAATGAACACACAATTTCAAAATTGCATAGTTGATCCGGCCTGGAATATTCAACTAGTGAAATTTTCCTGTATTTAGAATTGAATACTGTCTTCTAAGAAAATACTTTGAACTTGTGTAGGCTGTTCATATTTTATTTTCGACCAACACTATCCATGCAACACCAGATAACCTTTTGTTGACTCTGCAGGATCCCTCCCAATATGCATGACTTCCTTCAACACCTGGCGAGAACTCTCTTTCAGTATGGTGAGTGTGATCATGATCATGTACAATTTCTCCTATACTGTCATCAGTCTGAAAGTATGGGATCTGTATCAATAGGTGGGAAAGATGGGTCAACCTCTCGGTCAAGAGCACATTCACAAACTCTAGAGTTGGTTTGATTTCCACATCTCCTCCAGGGGAAGGTTTCATTTCCTTAATTTTCCTGAAAGTGTTGTTGATAAGGCCTCGCGACACATTGTGGACATCGATTTGGATTGGGCATGGCGATTGATCAAAATTATGGATCAGCAAAAAAGTTCTTCTAATGATGTTAAACAACGCTCCCGATTATTGATCGATGCATACGGAGGTAATGATACATCACATGGAAAGCTACCAAAGGCTCAACGGCTTGATGCATACCAAGGTATGACTAATTTACAGTGTAATGAAGGAGACACATGCTTGGAAACATATGACTCCTACCTTAGCCATACAAGGAAAAGTGCTAAAGTTAGGACAACCTGGGCCATATGTTGGTTCGAACAGACAGAATGCTGCACTTCCAGAAAAAGAATTCAGGACTGATTTCCATATCTCCACCTGGGGAAGGTTTCATTTCCTTAATTTTCCTGAAAGTGTTGTTGATAAGGCCTGTTGACCACATTATTGACATCGATTTGGATTGGGCATGGCAATTGATCAAATTGATGGATCAGGGATCAGCAAAAAGTTCTTCTAATGATGTTAAACAACGCTTCCAATTACTGATAGATGCTTACGGAAGTAATGATACATCACATGAAATGCTACCAAAGGCTCAACTTCTTCATGCAATACCAAGGTATGACTAATTTACAGTGTAATGAAGAAGACATGTATGCTTGGAAAAATATGAGTCCTACTTTAGCCATCCAAGGAAAAGTGCTGAAGTTAGGACCAACTGGTCCAAATGTTGGTTCGAACAGACAGAATGCTGTACTTAAAGAAAAAGAATTCAGGAATGGTCGGCCTAGCCAAACTTTTCTGCTTTGACCTGACATTTGTGCTAATGCTATTGAAGCTGCAACTCCTAACCTACATGTATGGCCCACATCTTTCCTGTAGTTTTTACTCGGTATCTCCCGTCAATATTAGTATTTCTTGATCATTATGTTCCTCATTCCTTAAGTTTAACTACTACTTACAAATTGAATTAAGATCTAAGAATAATCACTGAAGACTGGATGACATATGGCTAGTATGGTTTGTTTTGTAACAAGATTCATATCCTTCTTTAACACTTCCAAACCATGTTAGTTTAGGTCTAACTCTAGTCCTAGCAGCTCCATTAACTACTATATTATCTCTCAACCTTATAGGGGCATTTATGGTCCTTTATCCCAAATGTACCATCAAAATGTATAGTTCTAAATGTTAAATATAGAATAATAGAAGCATAGACCGAAACAACTTTGAAATCATGAATACAGAAAATAAAATTTTGCAGGCTGACGGATGTTGATAGTGCAAATAAATTTTCATACCTTGGTCTAAACCTTTTAGCAAAAAATGAACCCAAATGTTTACAACTGTCTATGTACGTGGATATTCCTAAACTGATTATTAAATAGACTTACTAGTTTAGTTGGATAAGTTTTCTTCATGGCTCACATTCGGTTAGGAAACCTAATATAGACTTCTTAGAAAACTCTAATATAGGCTTCTCCTAGTATTCCCTAAGTCTGGAGCAATCCGGACAATGCAAAGATAATCATAAAATCTTACCCGTAAAAGACTTCCGCCTATACCGGAATTCCGGATTTCTCCTAGTGATCCCTAAGTTAATAAGTTTAATTTTTATATCTCACACGGACAGAGAAGGAAGAAAAAGGCTGATGCTAATTCAAAATTGTTTTGAATGGTAAGGGGCTTAGTATCTTTATTAAAGATCAACCACTGGAAATTTGCTGAAACCTCTATTGATAACGAAATCCCCTCAAGTATATGCGAATTATTTTCTATATTCATTCTATCTTTGAAAGCTGCTCCTTGGTGACTGTTCTTTATTTTTATTTTTCCTATGGTAAGGCCCAATGACTCTCCATGGTGATTGTATCTCTCTAATTTCTCGTATAACGAAAAGAATTTTAAGCGCCTGGTTTGGATCTCAGATTATGTTTTGGTCTAAAAATATTTTAGAGAACAGTTATTCCTTGTATTTGATAAATACGACTCACGAGAGGGAGGATTCTATAAATTGGAGTTTTGATGAAAATGGTTGATGAGAAAGTTCATCACTTGGGAATACCCTAGTTTTAAAACTAATGTCCTTATAGTGGGGTAGAATTCTTGTGCAAGGCAACTTTTGCATTTGGGTTACTAAAAGCTTTAAACATATTTTATTAAGTAGGTTCAGGTTTTGGGCTCAATTTCGTAAAAAAACATTTAAAAGTCAATGTTACTACCTTGCTTGGTTTACGTTTGAGAGGTATCCTGTATGTCAGGCAGTCATGCAGTTTGACAGTTGCCAAATGCACTAGTATGCATATGAAGTTGCACATATGTGGGCCATTGATGCTCAAGGCTAGGCCAAAAGATGATTTAGTCGGGCAGGAATGAGGGAATGAGTAGGGCACACAAATATCTTGTAAGTGCATTTGATATTCATTTGTAGGGCACACAAATATCTTGTAAGTGCATTTGATATTCATTTGTAGGGCACACAAATATCTTGTAAGTGCATTTGATATTCATTTGTACCATGTAAGTTATATACTTCTAAATGTTAAATATTGAACAATAAAATAAAAGCTTAGCCTGCAACAAACATACAACTTCGAAATCATGGGAAGTTGGAAACAGAAATTCCGCAGGCTGACTGATGTTGATAGTGTAAGTGAATTTTCATACCTTGGTCTAAACGTTTTAGCGAAAAATGAACCCAAATGTTTACAACTTTCTATGTACATGGATATTCCTAAAATGATTATTAAATCGACTTTTACTCGTTTAGTTTTCTTCATGCCTCTATTTATGGTTATGTGTTTCTTTCCTATCATATATGTTCTCTTTTAGTACTCATGCCGCTGATACAAAATTTCAAAATTGCAAAGTTGATTCTGCCTGGAATATTCAACTTCATGTATTTGGGATAGAGTACTCTGTCTTATGGGAAAATGCTTCGAACATGTGTAGGCTGTTCATATTTTATTTTCGACCTACACTATCCATGCAACACGCGATAACCTTTTAATTGTTGACTCTGCAGGATCCCTCCCAAAATGCACGACTTCTTTCGAGTTTCGACACCTGGCGAGAACTCTCTTTCAGTATGGTGAGTGTAATCTTGATCATGCACATTTTCTCCTCTACTGTCATCAGTCTGAAAGTATGGGATCTGTATCAAAAGGTGTAAAAGAAGGGTCAAAGTCTCAGTCAAGAGCACTTTCACAAACTCCCAGAGTTGGTTTGATTTTCACATCGCCGCCAGGGGAAAGGTTTCATTTCCTTAAATTTCCTGAAAGTGTAGTTGTTAAGGCCTCCCGACCACATTATGGACATCTATTTGGATTGGGCATGGCGATTGATCAAAATGATGGATCAGCAAAAAGTTGTTCTAATGATGCTAAACTCAATGCATACGGAGGTAATGATACATCACATGAAAAGCTACCAAAGGCTCAACGGCTTGATACCTACCAAGGTATGACTAATTTACGGTGTAATGAAGAAGACATGTATGCTTGGAAAAATATGAGTCCTACTTTAGCCATCCAAGGGAAAGAGCTAAAGTTAGGACCACCTGTGCCAAATGTTGGTTCAAAGAGACAAAATGCTGCACTTCCAGAAAAAGAATTCAGGACTGGTCGGCCAAGCCAAACTTTTCTGCCTTGACTTGACATTTGCTAATGCTATTGAAGATGCAATTCCTAACCTACGTGTATGGCCCACATCTTTCCTGTATTTTTACTTAGTATTTCCCGTCAATATTAGTATTTCTTGATCATTGTGTTCCCCATTCATTAAGTTAACTAATGATTACTAATTGAATTAAGTTCTAAGAATAATCACAGTTATATATGGTTTGTATTGTAATATCCATGTTATTTTTTTTTTCCCATTTATTACATTGCAATAGGATGTTTGGCTTTTATTTTGAGTTTTCATTTCATAGAAATTCAGTTGCATGAATGATTGAACACTAATATGACACGAGTGGTGACACACTTTCTAGCTTTACTACTGTATGTTGGATTCCCATGCTGTCTGGTATGTGTCTGACACGGAGATGTCATTGATATGACACCGAGTTTTGTCCCTATGCTTTCTATGTTCTAAATCTTGGTTATTGGGCAAGGGTGATCTCAGAAATTCAGAGAGAACTATTTTCTTAATGTGAATAAAACATGCAAGTCATGACATCATCCTTTAGTCCGGGTAATGTAGGACTAAAGCGAGGGATACACTAATAGTTAATTGACACTCCCCCGCAAGCTGGGGCATGGATATTAATAACTTCCAACTTGGATAACAATCGAGCAAACAAAGATCGAGGTAGTGGTTTGGTGAGAATATTTGTCAGTTGAGCTGAAGAAGACATGTTGCATGACAACTCCCCCCCCCCCCCCCCCTCCCGTCCCGCATTATTTTCTAATGAATAAAGTACCAATCTATCTCGATATGTTTAATCCTTTCATGAAAGACTAAATTCTTAGCTATATAGATAGCAACTTTGTTGTCACACTAGAGAGAAGTTCGAGAAGAGGGGGTAACTCCAAGATTCGTGAGTGAGTTGAGCCAAATCAACTCAAAGACAACAAATGCTATGGCTCTATATTCAGCCTTAACAAAAGAATGAGCAACTACATCATGCTTCTTACTCCTACATTTAACCAAATAATCTCCCATGAAGACAAGATAACCGTTGGTAGAGCAACGTTCATCAACTTATCCAGCAAAGTCAATATTTGCAATGGTTGTGAAAGACACTGTAGAAGGTCTGTGGAGAAGGCCATGTTTAGGAGCCCTCTTTGAGAGGTCAAATAATTCTATATATACTGGCTAACCGTACTCACACCGTAGGCAATGTATGGATGTGTGATAATAAGATAAATTAGCTTCCTAACTAGTAAGTCTATAACGTCCTGATTTAGACAGAAGATGATTCAATAATGAGCTCAATGTGGATAGTTTGACTACGGGATCCCTATGTGTGTCAACTGATATGCAACCTAGGAATCCTATAGAAGCTCTAATGCATATTTGTGTTGAGAAAGCTAGAATTGTTCGTGTTAAGTATAAGTATTATTTGGCTTTAGTCCTACATCGGGTAGAGACAATGAAAGCTATATATATGTATTCACTCAATCAATGAAAGCTATCCCATTATTCTATTCTATATAGTATCAGAGCCAAAACCTAGCGCTCTGATTCCAGCCCCCCTCCTCCGCAGGTCGACAACTGTAACACCCAGTTTTCTAAAATGAGGGTAATTTTGAAATTTTATAATTTTAGTCTTTTAATAATGATATTTAAATCATGATATAATTTTTGGTGAATTTTAATCATTTAAAATTATTATAAATCATGACTTATGATTTTGGTGTTTTGATAGTGTAACCTTGGAGACTGGTTGACCTAGAGCCTAGCCATGTGATTAGGGTATTTTGTTTATCATTTTTAGTTTGAGGATATTTTGGTCATTTTTGAATTATTTGAATTTAATATATTTTATTAGGAATTTAAAATGATTTATTTGAATGGTGTGATTTAAATACTAGTTTATTTATTGCCATGTGGTTTTGGTTAGCCTAACCTAGATTGGACCTAACCTAGATTAGTCATAGCTAGCCTAGTTAGCCACATTGAGTTTAGTTGGTATTGGTTAAATAGGTTTAAGTCATGTTTAGCTAAAAGGGTGGTTTGTAACTTAACTAGGTAAGAGCCCTAGATTCTAGGCCACTCATTAGCCTTGATTCATTGCTAGACCTTAGATGCAACCTAAAAATCCTAACCCTAGCTAAAGTGGCCAGCCAAGACCCCCTTACCTATATAATATCATTTTAGAAAGTTGTGCCTCTTTTTATTAGTTCAACATTTTTTTTTCCTAAGAACAAGGTGAGCCTACACTTCTTTTCTCCATAGATTAATCAATAGAGCTCTATTTTCATTGGAATTTCTTCCATAATAATCTAATCTATGTGCTCCAACTATTTGTGGAGTCAAATCACAGGATTGAATCAATTTGGAGAAGTTGGGTAGCTTTTGGAGATCCCCTTTGAAGAAGTTTTTGTGTTGAAGAACACACAGGTATATTTCTATTCCACCATTAAAATTAGAGTTTTCTTGCATAAATACCTAGCCCTAGGTGTCCTGGTTCTGTAGGAATAGAGTTTGTCCAATTTCGTGTCCTGTACATGTCCGTATCGGACACGTATCAGTGCTGTGCGCAGGTGTTCGACGAAATGCCGCAAAGGGCATTTCGATCGATTTTTCGATAAGTGTTTGAATAGGAAGTTGAGTTTTGATGTCGCTTACACGTTTTTGGTGGATTGAGGTGTTTTCTGTGTCATGTCGTGTCGATTTGGACACGTGCACACGCGGGGTGCACCACGCGCGCGGGAGGGGGGGGTAGCCTTCCCCTGCTACCAGCGTACTCGTGCTCAGTGCACAGAGCACATGGACACGTGTGGTTGGACGTGAAGCAAGGGGAAGTGACTGTCGTGTCATCCCCGAGGTTTCGTGTCCTAAGAATGCGTGTCGGGTACGTGCGGACACGTGCACTGGTCACGCGAGCTCGTGCAGGCTCGTGCGTGCGTGCGTGTGTATTGTTCTAGACACTCGTGTGTCCTGTTTTAGGACACCAATTTGGGTTGTATGTTACCTACTAATAACCACAATTATTATCTACTTTGTGTTCTTCTTGAATTGCTAAATTTAATTGGGAAATCGAATGTGGGTTGGAAATGTATTCGACTGATACATTAGTGTATCAGTGAATACACTGTTCATATTTTTCCTGTGTTTAAAATCCTGCTAATTAGTGATTAATTGTATACTAAATTATATCCTAACATTTCCTGATCACTGTTAGTTTAAATTACATATTAGAATAGGCTTTGCTTTAGATGGGAAATCGAATATGGATTGGGAGTGTTCAGTCAACTGATACACAAAGTATCAGTGACTGTACACTGTATGATTCCTGAGATTTCCTTATGGTTTAGTTTTGTTTAATTGTTAAATCATGTCCTAACACATTCCCTAATCTCTGTTAGCTAATCATACATGCTAGGATATGTCTTGATTAATGAGAAATGAAATATTGTTGAGTTGGGTTCGAATGTGGCTGATACTTCGATTTATTTCCAGATTTTCTTGAATTGGTTTGAATTCCTTTTAAGCAGTAACTGATTTCCTTTCCCATTTTACAGTGATTTGGTTTCCTTTCCTTAACTAGATTAAATGCTAATTTTTACTTGTTGCCTGTCAATTCTTTCCCTGTTTGACTTAATCCTGAACACATGAACACATTAGACACCATGATTTAGATTAACTTCTCAGTTTGGATTGATTATCATGATAGAATGGAAGTAATGAATCCTGAATTGATTTCCCAACTTATTCCTTGGTTTTAAACCTGGAATTGTTCCTGAAATCTGAGCTCTATCTAATGTTCATTGATGCCATGTTAAGTTTTCATTTCAGAATCTAAATGATATTTAAATTGTTAATTTTGAAGTTTAATTTAGATTTGAATTATGATGAATGATAGAATCCATATTTACATTGTGGGTTCAATTCGAAATAGGAGTGGTTGTATATAACTGAGATTTGAATCCCTGTTTTGGTTTTGAAATGAAATCTGAGTTCCTTATATTTTCACTGTTGATTAAAAACCTGAGATTAGTTAGGAATTGAAACTGATATTGAATGATGATACAATGTTAATGGGTTGAACCTGAGAATGCTTTTCATCTCTTTTTGAACTGTCAATTAGTTCTTATATTCCTGTTAACTGTTAACAGTGCCTGAGACACTCTTGCATAATCTCTGGACACACACTTTGTTTTCCAGTTTTCCCTATTCTTGTCATGGTAGGCTATCAAACACACTGTTTTATGATCTCCCTCACATGTATTACAGTCCACACACATTGTATGTTCCTATTGACACTGGTTTCTATTTCCTGCTAACATATTTTATACCCTGTTAAACACATTTTATCTATGACACACTGTTTTGTAAGTTTAGCACAAATATTTTCCTGTCAACACAAACTGAATTATCTGAACACTGAACACAGGTTCACATATTTCCATACACACACTCATACATGTGCAGGTTCACACAATTTCCTGAGAACACTCTAACACATGGGTCAATACCCAGCCTACACACATTGCATACATTCCTGTCATTTACCATACCTGAGACACTATGATACACTGTTTTAATCCTAAATCCTGAGAATGAATGTGCTGTCAGTCCCCATTTTGTATTGAACTAAACCTAATGACACACACCTATAGCTCAAACCTGAGATTGAATCCTGTTTTCACCTGTTAGCTTATTGTTTCCTGCACACACACAACCAAATTCCTGTGCACTGTCCTAAACACTGAACCCTGGGACACTACACACCCACACAGGTTTTAATATACTCACACACACAAATGTTTATCCACACACACATACACAAGTTCACATATCCTCTAACACACCCTCTAACACATATTTTCCTGTCACATGTTTAGATGACATACACTCACATAAGGCATGCTCTCCCTTCTCTAACTTTCTATGTGTATACATGTATATATATATATATATATATATATATATATATATATATATATATATATATATATATATATATATATATATAATGATATACATACAACCATTGTGAATTGTAACTTAATGTAGGTATAGCCTACATAGATAGTGTGTATAAATATGTGAATGTAATGTATGAGTTGAGATTCCTATGTTATATACATATAAGGAATATAGTGATAAATATATGGTTTTGACCTATAGTGTTATGTTGTATTAGCTCATGGCCTACATGGTTATGACTCTACATAGGTATATGGCCTATGGTGTGTCAGTTAGTCTAGTGAGAGCTTAGTTAGACTAGTTTAGCCTTGATTAGACTTGTATGGACTAGTTAGACCTAGAATGACTTGTTTGACCTAGTTTAGACTTGTTGGACCTAGTTTGACCATAGTTGACCTAGTTTGACTTCTAGGGTCGACCAAGGTTGATCAAGAGTTGACTTTGGCCTAGTTTGACCTAGACTCATGTAGAATGCATAGTAGAACTTCATTTTACCATTCTGGACTTGTTGTGACTTGTGCTGTTCTAAATAGGAGCCAGACACCACTCCTCGGACAGTACTTTCATCTTGGACACTCAGATACCAGGCGAGTACATTCTCTGATCATTTCATATCCTGCTTAGAATTATTTTCTTGCTTTAAATTACTTTACTTGATACTGTCACGTTGGTCACACGGATTAGTACTATATGGATCCCTTCTTGAGATGTTATCCCCTCAAGAGCATCGGATACTTCATGTTCTGTGCGTTTCACTTACATGGCGTATCACTATGCTTCATTGGTTCATTGAATCACTTGTGACATGTACTCTCATGATCACAGAGTCTTCCTTGAATCCTCCCATTTATTGGGCTTCCTAGAATCCCCATTTATGGGACTATCATGTACCACCTTTCGGGGGCCATTACATGAATCATAACATAACCTGGCTGGATCCTTGTGTATTGATTGGGGGGTACGGGGGAGTAGAAGTGGACATGTGAGTAATATCCAAGTAGTATCTCATCAGAATCATTCCGTAGTGTCTCATCAGAATCATCCTATGCCATTTACATGTCTATATTGTACTCTGACTCACTAGCCACTGTTAGTCTCTATTTATAGTAGATATTTCTATTACAGTTCTCCCTCTGTTTACACACTGTATTTCTTTCAGTACCTGTATCTTACTTTACTGCATGATTATATTTTCTAACCTGCTATGAACTGTTGAGATGTATTGTGTTCGCTCCTGTCCTGACTGGACCTGTTGAAAATATTACAGAGGAGGAGGAGGAGGCCTGTGTGGATACCTTCTACGGGGCAGCCCTAGACGACACTTGTCAGCTGGACTCTCAGGAGGACCCAGCTCTAGCTGAGGACATTACCCCCATTGCCTAGACTAGCTTAGTTAGGTTTTATCTTACTTATGTTGTCTTGAGACTAGTTAGTTAGACTTTATTTCTGTCTTGAGATCTGGGTTGTATATATTCTTTCATATTCAGTAACTGAGACTTGTATTTCTGGATATTGCTGAGATGTTATCTTAGACTCTTCTGATCATCTGTATTTCCTTTGAGTTCTATTTCATATCGTGCTTCTTCTTTCTTAGTTGTGATTGAGTTTATTTTCTGCTATGTCACCCCCATTCGGGGAGTATAAACTGCTTAGAGTTATATTGTTAGATGTTGTGACCTAGGACAGCGTTCTACCGCCGACACTACGGCGTAGGCTGGACGTACCCACTTCTCATGCCCTTACTCTAGGGTGCGAGTCGTGACACGTTTTTAGTGGTGGCCCATGCAGGTCGAGTTTGTGTAGTGGTATTCGAACTAGAGTATACAGCCTGCAGTAGGATTTGGATATTTTGGAGGTACTCAATCACATTAGGAAAAACTCTTAAATCAGATTCTTGTTACCTAAAATTGCTGCATTATTGTCTTTCCTTGAAAATAAATCGTCCTCCCTTGATGTTATCGTTTCATTCTCAGTGATTGTCCTCTCGTTTGATCTGTCTTCAGGATGGTTATGGAGACGCGATCTCATCTCGATCGGGAAGACACCACTGAGGGGTCTACCACTCCTTGTCCTGATCAGCAGGGCCCTGAGATTGCAGCTCCTGTTATGCCAGCTCACGCTGGGATATCTGCAGCCTATGGGAGCGCACCTCTTCCTACTCCGAGACTTTCCCTAGTCATTCCAAGCGTTCTTCAGCAGCAGTCGCCATCGGGATCAGAGGACGTGGCGCGGTTGTTCTCCTTCTTCCAGCAGATAGTGGAAACTCAGCGGCAACAGTTGTTCAAGAGGGGACATGACGTTCATGGAGTTAGCAGCAGTGGAGGTTAGGACAAGAGGCCTCACATACAGATTCAGCAGCCGATGGTCCACTTCCAGCAGCAGAGGCCTGATCAGCATCAGGGACGAAGACAGGTACTGTATCAGCAGGCACCCAGGCAGTAGCAGAACACTGTGTGCAACTTCTGCAAGAAGCAAGGCCATGGGTGGGGCGAATGCCGGAAGAGGCTGGGCATGTGTTTACTTTACGGTTCAGCGGAGCATCAGTGTAGATAGCTCCCAAGAACCCGACACCATTGACTCAAGTAGCAGCAGGAGCTAGGGCTCCGACAGAGCAGCCGAGGGGACCACCGTTACAGACGCAGCAGACCCCTAGACAACAGCAGATTACCAGTTGCCTTTCCTATAGGGAACCAGGGCACGATTGGGGCGAATGCCGAATGAGGATAGGCAAGTGCCTACTTTGCGGAGGATCATATCACCCGTTAAGAGAATGTCCTAAGTTTCCTAAACGGACAGCTCAGGGAGCAGGAGTGAGGACTCCGGTAGGCCAGCAGAGGAGACTACCTTTACTGACTCAGCAGCAGAGGTACATGCAACATCAGCAGCAGGCCAGGGGAGGCCAGCAGGAGCGAGCTTTCGCCAGGACAGTCGAGGATGCTCTGGTCGTTGGAGATCTAGTTGCAGGTTCCGTTCTTTTGATTCCATTTCCGCAATTATCTCTTATTGCTGTCTTAAAAATTCGATTCCTTCTGTTCCTTGTTAGTTGATCAATTCTGTCATGTTGTTCTTGTGTTATGTTTGATTTCTTTCTGAGATGAATCATATGGGCTAGGTCACCTCAGTTATGGGATCTAGAATCTTCGATAGTCGTGTTAGCTGGCATAGTGAGGACATATAGTCAGATTTAGGAAGTATTTTTCGGGTGTGAAAATTTAAGGTTTTCGCTGCCAAGCATGCGGTAATACAAAAATTTTAAATACCATGATTCTAGAGGTATGTGCCTTAGTCGAGGACTCTGTGATTATCGTAGCCTTGCTCACTAGCACGACGAAGATTCTGAGTATCATGATTTTGGACAGACGCATATGATTATCTGACGGTATGTTTGAGACTTTGATTGTGGGGTGTTTGACCTAGAAGGACTACTACCATTTTAATTTCGAGGACAAAATTTTTCTAAGTTGGGTAGATTTGTAACACCCAGTTTTCTAAAATGAGGGTAGTTTTGAAATTTTGTAATTTTAGTCTTTTAATAATGATATTTAAATCATGATATGATTTTTGGTAATTTTTAATCATTTAAAACTATTTTAAATTATGACTTATGATTTTGGTGTTTTGATAGTGTAACCTTGGAGACTGGTTGACCTAGAGCCTAGCCATGTGATTAGGGTATTTTGTTTATTATTTTTAGTTTGAGGGTATTTTGGTCATTTTTGAATTATTTGAATTTAAAATATTTTATTAGGAATTTAAAATGATTTATTTGAATGGTGTGATTTAAATACTAGTTTATTTATTGCCATGTGGTTTTGGTTAGCCTAACCTAGATTGGACCCAACCTAGATTAGTCATAGCTAGCCTAGTTAGCCACATTGAGTTTAGTTGGTATTGGTTAAATAGGTTTAAGTCATGTTTAGCTAAAAGGGTGGTTTGCAACTTAACTAGGAAAGAGCCCTAGATTCTAGGCCACTTATTAGCCTTGATTCATTGCTAGCCCTTAGATGCAACCTAAAAACCCTAACCCTAGCTAAAGTGGCCAGCCAAGACCCTCTTGCCTATATAATATCATTTTAGAAAGTTGTGCCTCTTTTTATTAGTTCATCATTTTTTCCTAAGAACAAGGTGAGTCTACACTTCTTTTCTCCATAGATTAATCAATAGAGCTCTATTTTCATTGGAATTTCTTCCATAATATTCTAATCTCTGTTCTCCAACTATTTGTAGAGTCAAATCACAGGATTGAATCAATTTGGAGAAGTTGGGTAGCTTTTGGAGATCCCCTTTGAAGAAGTTTTTGTGTTGAAGAACACACATAGGTATATTTCTATTCCACCATTAAAATTAGGGTTTCCTTGCATAAATACCTAGCCCTAGGTGTCCTGGTTCTGTAGGAATAGAGTTTGTCCAATTTCGTGTCCTGTACGTGTCCGTATCGGACACGTATCAGTGCTGTGCGTAGGTGTTCGACGAAATGCCACAAAGGGCATTTCGATCGAGTTTTCGATAAGTGTTTGAATAGGAAGTTGAGTTTTGATGTCGCTTACACGGTTTGGTGGACAGAGGTGTTTTCTGTGTCGTGTCGTGTCGATTTGGACACGTGCACACACGGGGTGCACCACGCGCGCGTACGGGTAGCCTTTTCCTGCTACCAGCGTGCTCGTGCTCAGTGTACAGAGCACGTGGACACGTGTGGTTGGACGTGAAGCAAGGGGCAGTGACTGTCGTGTCATCCCCGAGGTTTCGTGTCCTAAGAATGCGTGTCAGGTACGTGTGGACACGTGCACTGGTCACGCGAGCTCGTGCAGGCTCGTGCGTGCTTGTGTATTGTTCTGGACACTCGTGTGTCCTGTTTTTGGACACCAATTTGGATTGTATGTTACCTACTAATAATCACAATTATTATCTACTTTGTGTTCTTCTTGAATTGCTAAATTTAATTGGGAAATCGAATGTGGGTTGGAAATGTATTCGACTGATACATTAGTGTATCAGTGAATACACTGTTTATATTTTTCCTGTGTTTAAAATCCTGCTAATTAGTGATTAATTGTATACTAAATTATATCCTAACATTTCCTGATCACTGTTAGTTTAAATTACATATTTGAATAGGCTTTGCTTTAGATGGGAAATCGAATATGGATTGGGAGTGTTCAGTCAACTGATACACAAAGTATCAGTGACCGTACACTGTATGATTCCTGAGATTTCCTTATGGTTTAGTTATATTTAAATGTTAAATCATGTCCTAACACATTCCCTAATCTCTGTTAGCTAATCATACATGCTAAGATAGGTCTTGATTAATGAGAAATGAAATATTGTTGAGTTGGGTTCGAATGTGGCTGATACTTCGATTTATTTCCAGATTTTCTTGAATCGGTTTGAATTCCTTTTAAGCAGTGGCTGATTTCCTTTCCCATTTTACAGTGATTTGGTTTCCTTTCCTTAACTAGATTAAATGCTAATTTTTACTTGTTGCCTGTCAATTCTTTTCCTGTTTGACTTAATCCTGATCAAATGAACACATTAGACACCATGATTTAGATTAACTTCTCAGTTTGGATTGATTATCATGATAGAATGGAAGTAATGAATCCTGAATTGATTTCCCAACTTATTCCTTGGTTTTAAACCTGGAATTGTTCCTGAAATCTGAGCTCCTATCAAATGTTCATTGATGCCATGTTAAGTTTTCATTTCAGAATCTAAATGATATTTAAATTGTTAATTTTGAAGTTTAATTTAGATTTGAATTATGATGAATGATAGAATCTAGATTTACATTGTGGGTTCAATTCGAAATAGGAGTGGTTGTATATAACTGAGATTTGAACCCCTGTTTTGGTTTTGAAATGAAATCTGAGTTCCTTATATTTTCACTGTTGATTAAAAACCTGAGATTAGTTAGGAATTGAAACTGATATTGAATGATGATACACTGTTAATATGAGAATGCTTTTCATCTCTTTTTGAACTGTCAATTAGTTCTTGTATTCCTGTTAACTGTTAACAGTGCCTGAGACACTCTTACATAATCTCTGGACACACACTTTGTTTTCCAGTTTTGCCTATTCTTGTCATGGTAGGCTATCAAACACACTATTTTATGATCTCCCTCACATGTTTTACAGTCCACACACATTGTATGTTCCTATTGACACTGGTTTCTATTTCCCGCTAACACATTTTATACCCTATTAAACACATTTTATCTATGACACACTATTTTGTAAGTTTAGCACAAATATTTTTCTGTCAACACAAACTGAATTATCTGAACACTGAACACAGGTTCACATATTTCCATACACACACTTATACATGTGCAGGTTCACACAATTTCCTGAGAACACTCTAACACATGGGCCAATACCCAGCCTACACATTACATACATTCATGTCATTTCCCATACCTGAGACACTATAATACATTGTTTTAATCCTAAATCCTGAGAATGAATGTGCTGTCAGTCCCCACTTTGTATTGAACTAAACCTAATGACACACACCTATAGCTCAAACCTGAGATTGAATCCTGTTTTCACCTGTTAGCTTATTGTTTCCTGCACACACACAACCAAATTCCTGTGCACTGTCCTAAACACTGAACCCTGGGACACTACACACCCACACAGGTTTTAATATACTCACACACACAAATGTTTATCCACACACACATACACAAGTTCACATATCCTCTAACACACCCTCTAACACACCCTCTAACACATATTTCCCTGTCACATGTTTAGATGACATACACTCACAGAAGGCATGCTCTCCCTTCTCTAACTTTCTATGAGTATACATGTATATATATATGTAATGATATACATACAACCATTGTGAATTGTAACTTAATGTAGGTATAGCCTACATAGATAGTGTGTATAAATATGTGAATGTAATGTGTGAGTTGAGATTCCTATGTTATATACATATAAGGAATATAGTGATAAATATATGGTTTTGACCTATAGTGTTATGTTGTATTAGCTCATGGCCTACATGGTTATGACTCTACATAGGTATATGGCCTATGGTGTGTTAGTTAGTCTAGTGAGAGCTTAGTTAGACTAGTTTAGCCTTGATTAGACTTGTATGGACTAGTTAGACCTAGAATGACTTGTTTGACCTAGTTTAGACTTGTTGGACCTAGTTTGACCATAGTTGACCTAGTTTGACTTCTAGGGTCGACCAAGGTTGATCAAGAGTTGACTTTGGCCTAGTTTGACCTAGACTCATGTAGAATGCATAGTAGAACTTCATTTTACCATTCTGGACTTGTTGTGACTTGTGCTGTTCTAAATAGGAGCCAGACACCACTCCTCAGACAGTACTTTCATCTTGGACACTCAGATACCAGGCGAGTACATTCTCTGATCATTTCATATCCTGCTTAGAATTATTTTCTTGCTTTAAATTACTTTACTTGATACTGTCACGTTGGTCACACAGATTAGTACTATATGGATCCCTTCTTGAGATGTTATCCCCTCAGGAGCATCGGATACTTTATGTTCTGTGCGTTTCACTTACATGGCGTATCACTATGCTTTATTGGTTCATTGAATCACTTGTGACATGTACTCTCATGATCACAGAGTCTTCCTTGAATCCTCCCATTTATTGGGCTTCCTAGAATCCCCATTTATGGGACTATCATGTACCACCCTTCGGGGACCGTTGCATGAATCATAACATAACCTGGCTGGATATTTGTGTATTGATTGGGGGTACGGGGGAGTAGAAGTGGACATGTGAATAATATCCAAGTAGTATCTCATCAGAATCATTCCGTAGTGTCTCATCAGAATTATCCTATGCCATTTACATGTCTATATTGTACTCTGACTCACTAGCCACTGTTAGTCTCTATTTATAGTAGATATTTCTATTACAGTTCTCACTCTGTTTACACACTATATTTTTTTCAGTACCTGTATCTTACTTTACTGCATGATTGTATTTTCTAACCTACTATGAACTGTTGAGATGTATTGTGCTCGCTCCTGTCCTGACTGGACCTGTTGAAAATATTACAGAGGACGAGGAGGAGGCCTGTGTGGATACCTTCTACGGGGCAGCCCTAGACGACACTTGTGAGCTGGACTCTCAGGAGGACCCAGCTCTAGCTGAGGACATTACCCCCATTGCCTAGACTAGCTTAGTTAGGTTTTATCTTACTTATGTTGTCATGAGACTAGTTAGTTAGACTTTATTTCTGTCTTGAGATCTGGGTTGTATATATTCTTTCATATTCAGTAACTGAGACTTGTATTTCTGGATATTGCTGAGATGTTATCTTAGACTCTTCTGATCATCTGTATTTCCTTTGAGTTCTATTTCATATCGTGCTTCTTCTTCCTTAGTTGTGATTGAGTTTATTTTCTGCTATGTCACCCCCATTCGGGGAGTATAAACTGCTTAGAGTTATATTATTAGATGTTGTGACCTAGGACAGCGTTCTACCGTCGACACTGCGGCGTAGGCTGGACGTACCCACTTCTCGTGCCCTTACTCTAGGGTGCGGGTCGTGACAACAACCCCAAACCACCATCTCCAATGCCGACCTCCTTTCCACCAGCCCACTATGTTACCCGGACTCTCCACTTTAAGGAGAAGTACCTGTGTCGACTCAATAGGAAATGGGTATGGATATGGAATCCATATCCAATCTTCCATGGTAACAATCGAGAGACTGGTAGTGAAGTAGAAAGTTTATTTTAATGTGGTAGTGATGTAGATAGCTTATTTTAATATGATATATTGGTAGTAAAGTAGTATGGGAGCTTAGGGCTGCAAATGAGCCTATCCGTTCGTGAGCTGCTCGAAGCTCGGCTCGATAAAAGCTCGTTTGAGCTCGGTTCGTTTACTAAACAAGCTGAGCTCAAGCTTCATTTTTGAGCTCATTTAATAAACGGGCCAAGCTCAAGCTTAGAAGTACTCGGCTCGTTTGAGCTCGTGAGCTAGCTCATTTATGAGCTTGTGAGCTGGCTCATTTAGAAGCTCGTTTGTTCTTTGTTGAGTTATATATATATATATATATATATATATATATATAAGAGTTATATGAGATGGGAAACCCTAAGGGAGCGGCGATCGAGAGCAGCGGGGGTCCCCTCTATGGGACCCCGGCGCCACGGGAAGGAGTGGACCGGCCGACGGCGGCGCCCAGGCCGGGGCCGGCCCGACTGGTGGCGTCGTGGCCCAATCGGGCTGGGGCGGAGTCCTCCTGATGTGCGCAGGCACTCCGTCGAGCGCTAGCGGCCACGCTGGCGCGGACGCCCAGGCACGCGGTGGTGGCCAGGCCACTGTCACGACGGTTGCGGGAGCCGGCAATGGGGCTCAGGCAGGCGGAGGTGGTGGCCAGGCTTCTGGCCGGTCGGGCGCGGGCGTCCAGGAAGGGGGGCGGGCAGCTGCAGGCGTCCGCCGGCAGAGGCAAGGGTACCGGTGGTGGCTACTTTGACGACGGCACGGGTCATGGCCGAAAGGGTCATAACGAAGGCCGGGGCGAGCAAATGGCAGTTGTCGGGGGAGGATCGGCGGAAAAGACGGCTTATTGTGTTCCTGATTTAACTGGAACACCGCACTTCCAACCTGGATCTGGATCCGGATCTCAGGAGGAGCAAGATGCAGGAGGCGGCTGGACTATGGTTACGAGACGCCGGGGAGCAAAGTCTGGAGGCAAAGTGGGGGGCGTGCAGTGCCACCAAAAGCCGCGCGTCTTTGATGGCAGACGAGCGAAAGAGGGTTGGGGGTCGAGGGCGGCGACTCGGGGCATTACGACGTCTGCTGGGAGAGCGGTGGGCTGGCGTCCCAAGGTGACTTCGGCGGAAAAAGAAAAGGGCATAATGGTGGACCGGGGGGGGGGGGGGGGGTCAGGGGCCAGGGCCATCTCAGTCTGGTGTCGTTCCTTCCCCACAAGGGACGTCCCTCCGACCTGCGGGGAGGTCCTGGGCTGATATTTGCAAACTGGTGGGTCCTAAAAGTCCCACCTCTATGGAGTTTGTGCCGCCGAAGAAGGTGGAGAGTGGTTTCCGGGCCTCGTTCCCAGCAGAGGAGATTGAGAAGGTGACAGTCTTCTGGGAAAACACGCTTGTTCTATATGTCCTGGGAAACATGCCATTCTACGGTCAGATCTGGGGTTATGCGGCGCGTGTCTGGCAGCCTAAAGGCAGTATGGAGTTCTTTGCTAGAGAAAATGGATTCTATTATGTGAAGTTTGGACTAGCGAAAGATGTCACCAAGATCCTGTAAGGAGGTCCGTGGACGTTCGATGGCAGGCTGATCATACTGAAGGAGTGGACGCCTGAGTTGCGATGCGAGAAGGAAGTCCTGAACGCTATCCCTATCTGGATTCGCTTTCCGGAGTTCCCTGTACGGTTCTGGAGCATTCCCCTGCTGATATGACTAGCGAGCTTGGTGGGCACTCCGATCAAGACTGATGATGCTACAGCCTTCCGATCGAGGCTGATGTATGCCCGGATATTCGTAGAGATTCGGACTGGCGGGGAGTTGCCAAGTTTTTTGGAGTACAAAGTACCTTATGGAGAGGTTCTAACCCAGAAGGTGGAGTACGAATGGGTTCCACCAACCTGTTCACATTGCGCTTACTTCGGTCACCTGGACAGTTCATGCCCGTCATGAGGGGCTCAACCAGGGAGGTTGTAACTCCACTTTCCTATTTTGAGAAGTAAAAGTTTTCTAATAAAATAATAAGTTTAGTTTTAAATAATAAATATTGTGATTTATACTTTTGGAGGGAATTAATTAGGAGCATGAAATTTTAAAATTTGAAAGTTTGTTATAACAAACTTGGGCCCACTCTTTCTAACTGAATTTCTACATTCAGTTTAATATATAGAAAGGAAAGGGGGTTTTCTGTAAATTTACTTAGAAAGGGGGGCTATTTTGCAAAATCTTCTGAGCGGGGGGACTTATTTGAATATATCACATTTCTTTTTTATTTAACCAGTGGAGAGAAATGAGAACTCGATCTCATTTTCTTCTCCTCTTTTCGAGAGTTCTTCCCCAATTCCCGAGCGCTAGCCCTAATTTTCCGGTGACGACTACGGCAGCGGCGATCGAGCGAGCTCCGGCGACTTGGCGCACCAACCTTCGGCGAGCACTCTCCGATGGCGAGCAGCGGTCGATTTCTCCAGTTCGGCCTAGGTAGCGTTTCCTCGACAATTTTGTCACTTCGACTCCGGCAACAACGCTGAGGTGAGCTTGTCGCAAGTTCTCCTATTGAGATTCACTTCTCCATTCTCAGATCTGTGCTTGGTGTGTTTCAATTCAAGGTTGATCGATCGATCGTGACAACTGCTTACTCACTGCTCGATTGATCGTGACAACTGCTTACTCACTGCTCGATTGCATGAGTAGATCGTGGGTTTGATTTCCTTTTTCCGGATCGACAATAGTTATTCAATCCAAAAGTTCGGGTGAGTCGATCTACCCTTCGATTTGATTTTCAATTTTTAGCTATGCCGCTGAGTTTTATATTTTGAAATAGGTTCGGGAGAATTGATCGAGCTTTCGGGACTTGCTATTCTTTGGGACTCTAAATTCTTAGGTAAGCATTTTGATCATTTTCGATCTCATTCAGATTTGATTCTCGGATCTGTTAATTGATCGAATGTTGTTTTCCTGTTTAAATTTTGTTAGAGAGTTTTTGGAGGGGCTGGTGATTAATTTGGGAATTCAAGTTTGAGTTCGATTCTCTTAAACTGTAAGTTACGTCGTGTTTGTGATTCATTCTTGGGGGGAACAATTAGTGTCTGGAATTTAATCTTTGTCTCTGTTGTTGGTTGAGAATGTCACAGTGACAATTTTTGATCTCGTCTGGATTCGAGAGAGGACCGATACTTTGGATCAAGTCTTCTCGTATTGGAATTTCCTTCAGGTATGAATGCTATCTCTCCGTTAATTCATGTCATTTAGTTTCTGTCTTTTGAGTTGGGTGTTGGCCAGGATCGACCATGGTGGTGTGATCTGTGTTCGTGTTCCGTTGATTCAAGTCCGTTCGTGTTGATGTGTTCGTTGGAGTTGTTTTATTACTCTTGATTGCATTGTTTTGCTACCGAACCGAGGAGACTGTTGTGGCTCAAGTCGGGACCTAAGCAGAGGTTGGGGTCATGTTTTGAACCGAAAGTGTCGTGGCGTGTCCAGGGATGGGTTCAGTTTGGCGTGTCCAAGGATGAGTCCAGCTCGTGTCTTTTTGATCCTTAAATAGAATTGTATTCTCTCTTTATTTTGATTTGTATATTTTTGAATTGATTGGTTTTCTTTCAAGTTAAATTTGTATAAGTATATTTAGAAAATATCTTTGGTTGTTGTGACTATGGGTTCAGTCCTTTGATTCGAAAACTGTTGGTCAAATTCATTATTGCAGGCGAGTCAGATTCAGACTCATTTTGCTTGTTATGGACAACTATACAATGGAATGGCAGAGTTCTATATATATATATATATATATATATATATATATATATATATATATATATATATATATATATATATTGCTTGTTATGGACAACTATACAATGGAATGGCAGAGTTATATATATATATATATATATATATATATATATATATATATATATATGTATATATATATATATATATATATATATATATATATATGTATGTATGTATATATATGCAGGTTGATTTAAGACTACTGTGGAGTGGAGTTTTACCTAATCTTGAGTTTCAAATTGTTTTAGTCATTTTTGAGTATAGTGTATATGAGTTGTAGTATGATTCTAGTAGTATGTTTTCAACAATCAGAATTATGGAGTTTTGGGCCAACAATGTGGAGTTCAAGCCTACTAAACTATTGATAATAAGTAGTTGTCTACTCCTAAGAAAACTTTAAGTTGATTTTTGGAAACCTGTCATTTAAGTATTGTTTATGTCAGCTTAATGTAAATTTTCATAATGCAACTTGTAATTAGACTTGGTTAGGAAAGGGGTGGTATGGTATTGCATTTAATTATTAAATTAAAGGTGTTTTATTAGAAATAGTTGAAGTTTAAGTATTAAATAAATAGTGGGTATAACTTGACCAACTTGTATCAATATTACTCAGGAGGACATCCAGCTCCATTTAGTACCCTTGATTTTCCGGAGCAAGGCAAGTACTTTTCTACGGTCTTGTGCATTTACATATCTTGTACTCTTCTTGTGACACGTCTTGACACGATATCCTGTACCTTGTATTCCTGTATTTCTTGTTCTTGTACTTACTTATGTCGGGTGGAGAAATACACTAGCTAGGTGACCAAATCCTGGTTACTATATTTATGTAGATAGCTTAGGCCTCGCATCGTGCACGCGGGCCCTAAGCCGTACCATATTCATGTACTCCTGTACATGCTCCTGTACTCACCACAGCCGGTCACATAGGCTAGTTGTATTTCAAATATGGTACACTTATCATGTCTTGTACTTCAGGATTATAGTTTCATTCTTGTACATTACATTTCCTGTACTTTATATTTCCTGTACTTTATATTCCTGTACTGTAGTTCCTGTACTTTATCTCCTGTACCTACTTTCCTGTACTTTTCTGTTCATTTCCTGTATTTCATTTTCATGTACTCCTGTACTCATTTCCATATTATGTTCTTGTTTATTACCTAGAACTGTACTTTGCTCCGCTCCTGACTAGGATATGTTGCAGGTGAGTTGGAGGCTCTGTGTGATACATATTATGGCCGAGAGCTAGTAGATGCAGTAGAGCCAGCTGGAGTAGCTCTTGACTTAGAGGCTGCTGAAGCCTAGTGCATTACCTTAGTAGTTTCTATATTTTCCTTGTATTGAGACTATCAGACTTATTTTAGCTGGATGAATGTAATAACTTGTAGACTTGTACTTTACTTTGATTCTGGGATACGTTTACAGATGCTGTGATCTGTACTTGTCATGATTATCTGGTTAGATTTTTCTAGATTGGTACAACTTACTTTGTCGTGTCTAACGACGAAGGCTGGACGTGTCCGACTCGTGTCCGATTATTCGGGAGCGGGTCGTGACAGAGGTCCACGTCCTCTGTTCCTACTGAGGCGCCAGGTTCTTCACGGACGACGGAGCCTTTATCCGGGCAGGACAGAGTGGATGATATCATGCAGGAGGGGGACCGACCGATAGAGGCCGTGAGTGATTCGAGCGTGACTGTGCCAGCCCAGTCGGTTCCCGCTCGTGGAACAATGGTCATCTTCTCGGCGCAGAGGAGTATGGTCACCAGAGGCATGGTGGCTTCGGATAGAACAGAGCGGGGAGATGGCGGACCATCTGTGAAAAAATTCTACAGTAGGAAGAGACATGCTGGGCTACTACGAGATAGCTCCCCAAGGGAGGGGGGACAACACACGGATATGGATGAGGCGCTGTGTGTAGACAATCCGGCTTGGACTTCGATGCTGACCCAGGTTGTGCCCCATAGTGACCATATAGCAGGGACAGAGGAGGATATGACAGAGACGGATGTGGTACCACCCCCGGGTACCAGTCCTAGTAACATTCAGGGGAATCTCTCCCTTATTAATTAATGGCTGTTATCATCTGGAATGTGAGGGGGGCGTGTTCGCTGGGTAGATGGAGGGAGATTTGTGGGATATTACGCAGAGATAGGTGCGACATCTCTATCCTGCTGGAGACCAAGATCAAAGGGGGGCAGACTCTGACTCGTCGGACCCCATCTCTATGGGCCCAAATTCACAACTTAGCTATCTGTGACATGGCTAGGATCTGGGTCAGATGGAACAACAAGTCTTGGGACGAAGACTTGATCTTGTTGACGGAGCAGCTGATTGCTATCTCTTTCACTAACAAGGGTGGCTTTCAATTCCTACTGGGCGTGGTCTACGGCCGTAATGACAAGCGGCGGCGGGTGACCTTGTGGAGCGACATTACCAGGGTTGCTGCTGTTGCAGACTCCGTACACCTGCCTCTTCTCATGATGGGAGACTTCAACGCCCTGCTACACAGAGGGGAGAAAATGGACGGAAGACCGATTCCTGATCCGGTGCTGTCTGATTTTCAGAGTTGTCTTCTTCAGGCTGGGCTCCACGGGCTGACTCGCTCGAGATTTATTTGGATTTGGCATAACAAGGCTATCCGCAACAGGGTGGCATGCCAGTTAGATAGAGCCCTGGGCAATGAGGAGTGGTTTCGTTGATTCCCCAACTCTTCGGCTGAGGGTATAGCCGCTGGTACGAGTGACCACTCCCCCATCAGGGTTGGTTTCACTGATCGCATCTGAACACCATCTCTTTCCTTCATGTACAACAACAGCTGGTTCCTATCGGAGGGTTACTCGGAGGCTATTACGGAGGGTGTTGCTCATCAGGTTGTGGGGACTGCTCAATATCGGATGGTACACCTACTCAAGTACACGAAAAAGGCTCTTCGGTCTTGGGTGAAGAGTTTGCCCAAGTCCTCTCTAGAAGACAAGGAGGCGGAGCTTCGGGACATCCAGCATTCCATGCAATCTGACATGTTAAATGGGGACCTTGCGGCTAGAGAGAAGGAGCTGATTGGGGAAGTCAATGCTCTGCGGCTTCAGAAGGAGATTAGTGCGGCTCAGCATGCTAAATGCTCCTGGCTTAAGAATGGCGATCGATGTACCAAGTTCTTCTATGATGTCATTCGCACCAGACAGCATCGGAACACCATCTCTCAGCTTCTTGATACTGAGGGTAATCTGATTGGGGAGCCATCCAAGATCTCAGGAGAGGCGGTCAGGTACTACTCTAAGTTATACTTTCAGACTGACTATCTTTCTGTGTTCCAGATGTAGTCATGAAGAGATTGGTGACTCCATATGAGAATAGCCTCCTGCTTGCCCCTGTCACTATGGAGGAGGTGGAGGCCATTATCAAGAAAGCAAACCACAATAAAGCTCCAGGCCCGGATGGATTCAGTAGTGGGTTCTACAAACACTACTGGGATATTCTGAAGGTCTCGGTTCTCGAGGTGGTCCAGGAGTTCTTCTCTGAGGGGAAGTTGCTGAAGGAGTTGAACCACACTTTCTTGACTCTGGTACCAAAGAAGGAGGGGACGACCTCGCTGGGGGACTTTAGTCCTATTGCGTGCTGTAATTATATTTATAAAATAATTACACACCTCATGTGCCGGCGTATGGAGGGGATCATGTAGGACCTTGTCTCTCCGAACCAGACGGCGTTCATCAAAGGGTGATCTATAGTTGAGCATAGCCTTCTAGCTTATGAGATGGTGAGGGGCTTCAACAAACCTGGTGGGGAGAAGGCATGTGTAAAGCTGGATCTAAGGAAGGCCTACGACATGGTCAACAAGGAGTTCTTATGCCACCTTCTATCTGCTATGGGGTTTGATGATCGTTGGGTTGCATTGATTCAGGAATGCATATCGTCTCCCACCTTCTCGGTCCTTATCCACGGTATTCCGCATGGGTTCTTCAAGAGCAACCCTGGACTCCGGCAAGGTGACCCCGTGTCACCTTACCTGTTCACGCTTGTCATGGAGTACTTTACCTGCTTAATAGATAGGACGGTCTATTTTGGGAGGATTGTCCCACTGTACAGGAGAGTCGAGCCTCCGGTTATCCACCTCATCTATGCTGACGACCTACTGGTGTTCATACAGCCTTCGTTGGAGGGTATGAACACATTATCTGAGATTATGGGTGAGCTGGAATCACACTCGGGGCTTCAGATGAACAGAGAGAAGAGCAGGGTCTACTTCAGTTCACTTTGCCTTCAGAAGGAGGAGCACGCTGATGCACTGGGCGTAGAGAGGAGTGAGCTCCCGGTGAAATACCTGGGAGTTCCTTTGACAGTCAATTATGCCCGAGACCAGGATTGCTATAGCCTGGTGGAGTATGCCCAGCGGAGAGTTAAAGGTTGGCAAGCTGCCGGGTTATCTTTTGGGGTGTGTATCGAGTTAGTCTGATCGGTTATCTCTGCCCTGGCCCAGTTCTGGCTGCAGTCTATTTTGATTTCCATGGCTACCATTAGGAAAGTTGGAAGGATCTGTGCTGATTTTATATGGAGGAGGATCCTTCATGCGATCTCTTGAGAACAGCTCTGTCAGCTAAATAAGGAGGGAGGTGTGGGTTTCCGTCCTCTGTTGGCTATCAGGGAAGCCTCAGCCCTGAAACTGGCATGGCGGTTCATCAAAGGGACATCCCTCTGGACGGAGTGGATGCAGTCTCACTATGTGAGGAATGATAACTTCTGGAGGTGTGGTATTGACAACAACCACTCTGTGACCTTCAAACAAAATCTGAGACACAGAGCTATTCTTCAATCGTCTGTCAGGAGGATCCTATGTGATGGGGCTGAAACTGACCTATGGCTGGATCCTTGGATAGAGCGCCAGTCTCTGGTGGATATTATGGGCGACCAAAATCACATGGAGGTGGGCAGAGGTCTGTCTCGTCAGCACATCATCAGGAATGGAGCTTGGAGTCCGGAGTCCTACCGTCATACTGAGGGACTTGGTGAGATTATTCGCGGGATTGAGATTGACCCATCCCAGCTTGAGGATATTTGGGTATGGGATCCGTCTGGCGTGACTGGAGGTACTACCTCGGGGGTGTTCTCCTTCCAGAGTGGCTACAACCTTATGCGTAGTGCCAATCCCCCAATTGGTGATTATGACTTTATTTGGTGCAAGGATCTGGCCAGGAAAATGCAACTATGTATGTATCGCCTGCTCCTTGGTCGTCTTTTGACCATGGATAGACTCATCTTTTTTGGGATCCAGGACCCTAATCCGAAGTGTGCACTCTGTGATTTGGAGGAGAAATCGATGACCCATCTATTTTTTGACTGTGGAGTTTCATGGTTCATATGGTCTGAGCAAAATCGAATGATGGACGGAGGTATCTCTGGCAGGTCGATTGGAGCAATCATCATGGGTATTTGAGATTGCAGAGGGCGAGACATGGTTTGGTTCAAGACTGCCAGGATTCGGCTGGCAGCCGCTGTCTGGCATGTTTGGCGGAAGAGGAATCGATGTATATTCGAGGGACTTATCACCCCTCCGGTTGGTATCCTCCATAATTTGGAGTTTGATGTAAAAGAAATGGTCGACTGACGGGTGGGCGACCATCATGTCTGTATGTTGTATGAGTATTGACTGATTTTGGAATAAAATTTATCCTTTTTCCAATATATATATATATATATATATATATATATATATATATATATATATATATATATATATATATATATATATATATTTGTGCATTATGTCAATAGCGCGTTAGTGTAACGGTAATACCATTGGCACCGGGATGTGAGGTCGCGAGATCGATCCCCCACGGGAGCGGCTGGGTGGCAGTGGCCATGGCTCCCGGGCCAAGTGCTGGCTGGGTGGCTCTAGCCCGAGGTCTTTAGTCCACGGGCATTTGGATTATATATATATATATATATATATATATATATATATATATATATATATATATATATATATATATATATGCATTTTATATTTATATGTCCTTAATAATTGATATGAAGGAACTTTTTTAATTAAAATTTTATAATTAAATTGTTAATATTATAGGTACTTGAATTCAAACCTAACTAAATTGAAATCGAGCGCGTTAAGCTTGAAATCAAGCTTAATGAGCTTAAAATAAAGTTGAGTGAGCTTGAAATCAAGCTTAACGAGCTTGATTTTGAGCTTATCGAGCTTGTTTATCAACCTTGAATCAAGCTTGCTTATCAAGCCAAGCTCGAGCTCAAAACAAGCCAAGCTCAAACCAAGCCAAGCTCAAGCTTAATATAAACAAGCTCGAACCAAGCTCAAACTCTAAAATAAATTTTTTATCAAGCTCGAGCTTGAGCTCGATTAATTCTAGTCAAGCCAAGCTCAAGCTTAAAAAAGCTTGGCTCGGCTTGGCTCGTTTGCAGCCCTACGGGAGCTGAAGGGACGGCCCTTTAGGGGCTTATTGATATTCGACTAGTTCAGTAAAATTTACTAGTAATTTTTATTACATGTTTTTTTATTATAAAACCTTAGTCATAGACTCATATCCCCGTACGCAAAATTTGGATTCTTTTTAGCTGAGTCCGTGTGTCCTTCAATTATAAGTTTGAAGGGCCCGACTCTTGGATATGTACCCATACCCGACACCCGTACCCGAGTCCAGTTAACATAGCCCGCCCTCACTGCAGACCCCCCTCGACTCCAGTGCTCCCTATGCCTCCTCACCTCCAGCCCCCCAACCTCGACTCCAGCCTGCCCCCCACTCCAACGCCCCCTCTGCCTCCTCGCTTGTAGACCCCTCGATTCCAGTGCCTCCTCCTTCTCTCCGACTATCCCTCCAGTACCCTCCCTTACCAGTGCCCCCCGCACCTTCTCCACTGTCTCTCGCCGCCTCCTACCCCCTCCTGTACCTCCACCACTGCCATCCCTCCCCCCTCCCCCCGACCTATCTACCACCAACCCCAACCCCCTATCCTACTATGCAAACCCTAACTCTAAACCCTAACCCTAGCCTAACCATACAAACCCTAGCCGCCATCTTCCATCTCCCAAAACCCTAAGGGTCTGCTTGGATTGAGGGAAAAAAAAAATAAACATAGTTAAGTAGGGATGAGGGGGAGTAGAGTCAATACATATAACCTTTTCTGGATTGGACGGATAGCTAAGTTGGGTGTGTTTCATAACTCTTGTTTAGATTAGAGGTTTTGACTGAGAGGAGGATCAATCCAATGTCCGCTTTGCCTTCTCGTTTGTAGCCCCCTCGATTCCAGTGCCCCCTAACCTCCACTCCAGCCTGCCCCCACCCCACTCCAACTCCCTCTCTGCCTCCTCGCTTGTACCCCCTCGATTCCAGTGCCTCCCCCTTCTCTCCGTCTATCCCTCCAGTACCCTCCCTTACCAGTGCCCCCGACCTCCTCTGCTGTCTCCCGTCGCCTCCTACCCCCTCCTGCACCTCCACCACTGCCACCCTGCACCCCTCCCCCCCACGACCCCTCTACCACCATCCCCCAGCCCCTTACCCTACCATGCAAACCCTAACTCTAAACCCTAATGCTAGCCTAACCATACAAACCCTAGCCGCCAGCCTCTATCTCCCAAAAACCTAAGGCCTCGTTTGGTTCGCGGAATGAAAGGGAAAGGAAATCAATTCCTTGGTATTTCCTTTCCTTTGGGAAATTACAATTCCCATTGATTTTCCTTTTCAATGTTTGAAAATGCCAAGGAATTTGGAAAGAAAAATGAATACTTCAATGTGAGAAAGTGATTGCTTGCTTGGATGGATGGAATCACTTTTCCTCCCTTATTTTTCTTCTATTGGGAATCACTTTCCTTTCCTCCCCAATTCCTTTGGCACCCAAACATAGGAAAGTAATCACTTTCCTTTCCCAACCCAATGATTCCGCGAACCAAACGAGGCCTAAGGGTCTGCTTGGATTGAGGGAAAAAATAAACAGAGTTAAGTAGGGATGAGGGGGAGTAGAGTCAATACATATAACCTTGTTTGGATTGAAGGGATAGTTAAGTTGGGTGTGTTTAGTAGCTCTTGTTTGGATTGGAGGCTTTGAGAGGAGGATCAAAAAATATAGTAGTTGCCAAAATGTCCTTATTACATGTCATAAAATTAAATTCAATTAAAATTTTAGTTAGAACTTGTCAAAATATATTCACAAATGAGGAAGCTACAGAGTAACATGTTGAAAGCAAGAACAAATAAAGAAAAAAGTCATGATATTTTAAAGGACAAATAAGGGGTATTTATGATTTTTTAAACAAAATCCCTCAATCCCTTCGTTAATCCTCCGATTTGAGTGGTTAAACAAATAAACAAAAGAGGGTTAAACAAACCCTCACTTAACCCTCTATAACCTTCCCTTCTAACTCCCTACCCTCAAACCAAGCATGAATTTTATTTTCCCTCACTTAACTCTCTGAACCATCAATCCAAGCAGACCCTAAGTGTCTCAATGGCTCAAGGTCCTTTGTATGAAATGAGAGGCTAAATGTTCTTTCACCTTATAAATGTCAGCAAAATCATCTCCGGTGATGATTATTTCATTCACATAAACAAGATAACTATACCTTGAGACCCCTTATGTAAATAATGAAGTATCTGAGCTGCTATGAAGAAACCTAATCTGTTGCAAGACCCTGGTAAACTTGTCAAACCACGCACATGGTGACTGCTTTAGACCATACAAGGACTTCTCTAGGAGACATGCCATAGACTCCCTGGTCGCTTAAAGCATGGAGGTTGCTGTATAAAAATAGTCTTCAAAAGATCGCCATTGTGAAATGCACTCTTCACTTCTAATTGATAAAGAGGCAAATTCCTAAAAACTGACAAAGATAGAAGAACTCGAACATCAGTCAACTTAGCAACATGTGAAAAATATCTCAACATAATCCAACATATACTGTTGGGTAAAGTCCTTAGCCACTAAACGAATTTTGAGTCGATCAACCGAGCCATCTGGATTTTGTTTAATACAATACCCACTTGCATCCAACCACCTTTTACCTGAGAGCAAGGATACCAAAGTCCATGTCTGATTAGAGTTCAATGCATTAAGTTCCTCAATCATAGCGGTATGTCAACCTGGATGCTGAAGTGCTTCCTGAACACATGGAGGAAGAGTGATGACCACTAAAGAAGAACAAATATATGAACAGATGGAGTCAAATGGTGATAAGAAACGAAGTTAAAAAAATATGATGAACAGTAGTCCAAAAGCTTTTACCCTTGCTATAAGTATTAAGAAAAGATAGACCTTCATCTGAAGTTAGCAGAGTTGGAGGAGTAGGAATAGAAGGTTGTATTAAAGTACATGTAGAAGAATCATCAGTCATATCTAGAAAAATTATGCAATATGGAGGAATGACCTTGTCTCGATGCCTATAAACCCGGAAAAGAGAACCAAAGACAGAAACCTAGGAGAGGAGAAATATGTGTATCAAGTTTAGAAGAAGGAATACGAGAAACATGAATCGTGGACGATGTAGACATAGATGGTGTATCGAAAGCAAAATAGGCCCGGTCCTTGAGAAAAGTAATACCGCAAGAGACAACCACTTTCAATACAAACATACCCTTTTCGTGTACAAGAATAACCAACGTATGATATATGGGTAGCTCACGGATCAAGTTTATCCGCATGAAGTTCAAGATTATGAGTATAACAAATACAATAAAAAATCTTTGGAGCGACAAGAAAGAATTTACCTTACAAAAAGAGGATAAAAATAGATAATTTATTCTCAATGACATAAAAGGACAACAATAATTAGGACAACAATATATAAAAATTAGCAACTAAGATTGTACAATCCCATAATTTCTTGGGAACAATCATATGAATAATTATGGAGAGAGCGGGCTATCTAAAAAAGGTGATTATTCTTATGTTCAATAATACATTTTGTTGAGGAGTATATGAACATGAACTCTAATGAAGTATGCCATGAGTTTGACAGAATGCTTGAAACTAGTATTCTAAATGGCGGTCGAGGCGGCCGCTCTCCGCACCGCTCTTGTCGTTGACAGTAGAGGAGGTGGCCATCAGAGATTTAGCGGAGGTGAGGCAGCGTTTGCGGGCATTTAGGCAGAGCAATACATTCCTAGATGTTTTGAGAAAATAGTTTTATAAGCATTATGAACCTATGCTTCACTTTTACAAGATTGCAACTTCATAAATCTTTATTCTATAACTTAGTTATGCATAAAACACGCTAAAATATGTATAATATGTAAAAAAGTAGTAAAATAGTAAAAATGCCTAAAATGTATCAAGCGCTTAGGCGGTAGACAGACCCTCTCCGTCGTGCATCCGCCTACTGTCGTTTAGAACCTTGCTTGAAACTCTCTGTTTTAAACTTTTTATACTCGTAGCATTACCAGAGAAGAACCTTGATGCAAACATCAAAATGATTAGAAATTTTAGCTACAAAGATTTAAAAAATAGACAAAATATCAGGCCTAGAACGAAGAAAAGTGATAAAATATTTATAGCCATGCATACTCAGTAACTTAAAAGGACCCCAAATAACTAAAGAAAAAGATGAATCATGTTTTGCTAACAATATGAAAAAAAAAGCAATGATGATGCTTCCCAAGAATACATGACTTGCAACTAAATTCAGATAATAATAAATTAGGTAATATCATACGTGAGGAATATAACGAAGGATGTGTTTGACCACTAGGTGCAAAAGGCAGAGGAGCAGTAGTAGGGGTAGATACATGTCTGAGAGTAGGTGTATCATCAGGGTTACCATGATTTCTCTTAAAACCAGTCCTCGCAATGATTGGTTCTCCTACAATAAGAACAATGTAGACCACCACGACTGCATCGTCCTCGTCCCTGGGTACTAAGACCTCGAGAAGATAAAGGACGACGTCCATGAGCAACACCTCGGCCTTTAAAAAAATTAGAAGTGACTCATCTAGACTGAAAGTGACTAGCACTGCCCTAGCTATGGGTAGCAAAGGCTGTTGCTCTGCTTGCCAGAAAAGGAAGATGGCGTAGGTACACGATAAATCATCGATATGGAATCAAAGAAGGAGAGTTGTGCTGAGAGGGAACCGGTGAGTGGATGCCCTCAAAACTAGATGATATCCGAACCAAGAGAAGGACACCATAAATAGCCTTTTGTTGGTGGCGAGATCTGAGGAGATTAGCTGAAAGACATTCCATTGTTCAAGAAGGCCGCTGAAGAGGGCACCAAAATCCTTGGTAACTTTCAGAAATATAATAGAGTTATAGCAATGAGTATCCATAACCAAATAATTATCTTGTTGTCAATTTGAAACCAGAAGACATATTGGGGATTGGAGTCCAGTGGTGGCTCCGTTAAGTGACGATAGAGGCCTTTGCTATTTAAATATTTTCTACAACATTGGACCACTGTAAGTAATTATTTGTGCAAGAGAGAGATCGTGGCGAGTCGTAAATTGTCTTGAAGTTGACTGAATAAGAAGAACCATCAAAAGGTAAACCTTTATCATCGTTAGAGACCGTAATTAAGGATGCACAAGATAAACAACAAAGATTGTTGTCCAATTCACCAAGAGTTATGCGATCAAAGTCGTCAGGGTACCGTATCAAAGTGGAGCAGCTTTGAAGATAATATAACCAAGTAAGAGATCTCAAGCAAGCATAAAACTAGGCTGGTAATGCAGATAGCTTCGACGAACCATAAAGACCAGGAAGGGATGGAGAGAGAGAGAGAGAGAGAGAGAGAGAGAGAGAGAGAGAGAGAGAGAGAGAGGTGTTTGGAAGAAGCCATTAAGGATGACTAGGTTGGGGAGGGGCATAAAGGAAGTATTGTGGCTTCGTCGTACTCATTGACTATAGCCTTGCCGTAGGCTTTGGTAGTAGATTCGTTGTAAGAGGGTATCTTAGTCTTGTAGAAGATTGTACCTTTAGCTCTGCGGGAGCTGGTGTTGGCTTTAGCTCCGTCAGATGCTATTTATAACCTAGCCTTGTCGTAGGCTATTCCCAAAGGGTTAGGTTCGTCAGAGCCTATGTTAGCTTCGTTGGACGCTAAAGTAGCTTCACTGGAAGCTAAGATAAATGTCTGGTTCCCAAATTCAGCCACAAAAGTGGTTATGGACGGAGTCGGGGGGAGGGGGGCTTGGCCGCTAAGGGTGGGCAACGGCAGGTTTTTCTTTTGGGGGGTGGTCGGGTGTGGGGGGGGGGCTAGGAGCCACTACCAGAATACCTCATTTTAGCGACGCCTAAAGACGTCGCTAAAACGACAATTTTCGTCGCTAAAAATTTTTAGCGCCGAAATTACCGACGTTTTGGCCTGGTCGCGGAAATGTAAGTCGCTGATCTTCAAAACGTCGCCAAATGTCGCAAGTACCGACGTTTACCGACGTATATATACGTCGGTATATTACCGACGTCTACC
Organism: Iris pallida; assembly: GCA_029216955.1. NCBI lineage: Eukaryota > Viridiplantae > Streptophyta > Magnoliopsida > Asparagales > Iridaceae > Iris > Iris pallida. The sequence continues at coordinate 3,649,179 of JANAVB010044817.1, read as the reverse complement.
GTCGTGTCGTCGTTGTATTAGTGACGTGTTTGACGTCGCTACGCGTCGGTAACTTTACCGACGATTACCGTCGTTTCGTCGGTGGTTTAGTGACGTGTTAAAGTCGCTACACGACGGTAAAATCCTAGGAATTCTTGGGATTATTACCGACGTGCACCGACGTTTACCGACGTATATTAACGTCGGTAAACGTCGGTACCCTGGAAAATATTGCAGATTTACCGACGTTTACCGACGCAAACGTACGTCGGTAAACGTCGGTAAACGTCGCTAAATCTGCAAAAAACTAAAATAAAAGAAAATACAGAATGTCCATTTCTCCCTGCGCTTTAAAAAGATAACCATTTCTCACTGTAGAATAGGATCCAAACAATCACAGAATGTCCATTTCTCGCTGTACACAGGTTTCAGTGCCTATAACCAAGTCTACAACAATCACACAATATCCAGTTCTCAGAATGTCCATTTCTCACTGTACACAGATTTCAGTCCCTATAACCAAGTCTACAACAATCACTACCAAAATTTGTCGATTTAGCGATGACCAGACAAACTAAACATAATCAGTTCTATTTCACATGCTTAATTGCCAAGTATGGGAACGAATGGCTCAGAACACAACCCAAAATTCATTCTAGCATACATTAGTGTGAATCATCTATGTTCTGTACATATGGTGTAGTATATGTTCTTATCGTATCTAGTATCTGAAGGATATAACAGAATCAAGATGAACTCACATAATGTAATACTAAGACATCATCTACTACTATATAAGATATAGTGATAGGTTGTCGTATCATCATTGCCAAAGGATGAGGGTCGAAGGACAGTCAACTTTATCTACGGCTACATAGTTTCTGCCTCACCAGTCGAATGGCTTAATTGCCAAGTATGGGAACGAATGGCTCAGAACACAACCAAAAATTCATTTTAGCATACATTAGTGTGAATCATCTATGTTCTATATATATGGTGTAGTATATGTTCTTATCGTATCTAGTATCTGAAGAATGTAACAGAATCAAGATGAACTCACATAATGTAATACTAAGACATCATCTACTACTATATAAGATATAGTGATAGGTTGTCGTATCATCATTGCCGAGTGATGAGGGTCGGAGGACAAATACCGTTCGAGTGAGCCAAAGGCATGCAGCCACTTCCCTCCCTCCATTCACCCTCTTCCTCTCTCACGCTATCAAGGTCACAACTTTTCCACCTCAAGTTCTGATCAAGCATCTTCCTTCTCCTCTCCTCCACCATGGCTCTGGACCCATCTGCTCCTCCCTACTTCCCTTCTTCTTATTTGACTCTCTCAGCCACATATGATATCCAACTCAAGTGTAGAGTCGGAGGAGAAGAAGTGGACAGGAAGAGAAGGGGGAAGCAGCACAGCCGGCGGCATGACCCAGAAGAAGTACAGATGTTTTCTTCAAATCCGTAGGAGAACTATAAGGATATATCTTTTCACAACATGTCACCTTGTTAAAGACCCTTAATGTGAATATCATGTTACCGCGATGTCGGAAGACTAACATGTCATAATTTTCTAAGCCGTGTGTTTTGACATAATCCTCCAAACTCTTTCCTTCTATGTATAATACGAGATTACTACATAGGAGGAAAGTGTTGGGAGGATTATGTCAAAACACACGGCTTAAAAAATTATGACATGTTAGTCTTCCGACACCGCGGTAACATGATATTCACATTAAGGGTCTTTGACAAGGTGACATATTGTGAAAAGATATATCCTTATAGTTCTCCTACGGATTTGAAGAAAACATCTGTAGTTCCTCCGGGTCATGCTGCTGGCTGTGCTGCTTCCCCCTCATCTTCCTGCCTACTTCTTCTCCCCCGACTCTACACTTAAGGTGGATATCATATGTGGCTGAGAGAGTCAAATAAGAAGAAGGTAAGTAGGGAGGAGCAGATGGGTCCAGAGCCAAGGTGGAGGAGAGGAGAAGGAAGATGCTTGATCAGTATTGTCTTCCGGATCGTCCTCATCAAGGCATAACGGGCTACTCAGCGTGCCCAGCTTCTTCAACTTCTCGCTGGCTGCAGAGTCGAAATGGGAACGGGTCCTCTTTGTCGACCCGGAGCTCTGACTCGCACTCGTCGCCGCGCTACCGGTTTTCTCTCTTTCTTTGACGCGGGTCCTAAGAAAAGAAATTTCGTACCTCTTCTTCACATAAACATCATTGCCGCCTTGTACTCGAGCCTCCTCGTCTGTGATGCTATACAACTTTTCGGTGCCTATATTGTCACTCGAATCTCCCCTTCGACTCGTATCGTCCTCTTCTTCGCCTGTCTTTTTGCTCCCTGTCTTGCAATCATCTGCTATCACCGTCGACTCATTCGAATCCTTCTCCGAGTCTCCCTCCTCCTCTTTCTCCTCCTCCTCGGAGTCATCGGAGAAGGAGTCGAATAAGTCAGCGGTGATAGCAGATGATTACAAGACAAGGAGCGAAAAGACATGCGAAGAAGAGGACGATACGAGTCGAATGGGAGATTCGAGTGACAATGTAGGCACCGAGAAGTTGGATAGCGTCACAGACGATGAGGCTCGAGTACAAGGCGGCAATGATGTTTATGTGAAGAAGAGGTACAAAATTTCTTTTCTTATGACCCGCATCAGAGGAGGAGAGAAAATCGGTAGCGCGACGACGAGTGCGAGTTAGAGCTACGGGCTGGCAAAGAGGACCCGTTCCCTTTTCGACTCTGCAGCCAGCGAAAAGTTGAAGAAGCTGTGCACGCTGAGCAGCCCGTTATGCCTTGATGAGGATGATCCGGAAGACAATGCTGATTCAGTTTTGCCTTCCTTTGATGGTATTGATTCTGTAGATCCGTGTATAAAAGAGGAAGAGATTGGGAGTAGAGTGGACCCAGAGGAAAATGAGAGATTGGAAGCTAGGTCAATATCCAAGAAGCGAAAGAGAGTCGAGGATTCTGATAGGTTGTCGTATCATCATTGCCGAGGGATGAGGGTCGGAGGACAGTCAACTTTATCTATGGCTACATAGTTTCTGCCTCGCCAGTCGAATGGCTGCAGGGACTATGTCCTGATCACCATGTCGTACCGTATATTAATACAAATGGAGCTGGAGACAAAATACAGAAACCAAAATACAAAATACAGAATCCAATCCCTGGGTTCGCCGAAAATACAAAACACAGTTCTAATTCATATGTATTTTAAGTGTGAGAACGGATGGCTCAGAACACAACCCAAGATTCATTCTAGCATACATTAGTATGAATCATCTATGTTCTGTACATATGGTGTAGTATATGTTCTTATCGTATCTAGTATCTGAAGAATATAACAGAATCAAGATGAACTCACATAATATAATCGTAAGACATTATCTACTACTATATAAGATATAGTGATAGGTTGTCGTATCATCATTGCCGAGGGATGAGGGTCGGATGACAGTCAACTTTATCTACGGCTACATAGTTTCTGCCTCGCCAGTCGAATGGCTGCAGGGACTATGTCCTGATCACCATGTCGTACCGTAGATTAATGCAAATGAAGCTGGAGTTGGAGCCAAAATACAGAAACCAAAATACAAAATACAGAATCCAAAATACAAAATACAAAATACAAAATACAGAAACCAAAATACAAAATACAGAAACCAAAATACAAAATACAGAATCTAATCCCTGGGTTCGCCGAAAATATAAAACACAGTTCTAATTCATATGTATTTTAAGTGTGAGAACGGATGGCTCAGAACACAACCCAACCGGAGAGGATACTCTGAGAGATCCATCTGAGTAGGACGTATACTCTGAGAGATCACCTTTACAAGAATGATATCAGTAGTGGGATTGAGTGTTGGAGGAGATATTATCAGAGTATTCGTCCTACTCAGATGGGTCTCTCACCGTTACTATTTTTTTCTGACAGCATGGTGGATGTGCTCCGTCAACAGATTCTTGCTCCGAGCCAAAACTTTGTCCCGGAGCTCAAGTGGACATCCTTCGTGTAAAGCTCGAGTGAGAGGTTCCTGACAGTATGGTGGACTCCTTTCTCAAAGTATCCGTGCTGGTCCCACAACTGTAGGTCCTAAAAATCAAGTTGCACCCATCAACAAAGTCATGAAAATCAAGAAATGAATCATTCAAATGAACTGCGCAGACATCAGATTGTGCATCATTCAGATTGCGCATACTAGACTGCGCTCACTCTCAACTGCACAAAGCTGACGTGATAAATATCATCATTAACTGACAAAATCAAATCTTCTGACAGCTGACAGCACGGAGAATGAGGCGACTGTTTGTTTATCGTGCAGCACGGCGCTCGAGGACAGCTGGCAGTGCAATCGGCCAACCACTCTGTTGTGCAGTCCATTCTCGCGCAATCTAAAGTCAGCGCAACTCATGTTGCGCACTCCATCAATACAACTGACAAAGTACACGTGGCACTCATGACATCAATTACTTATTACGTGGCAACTGTCTATGCACGATCATGCACATTTCAATCAAATGATGCCATGTGTCCAAGACAGTTGGCCCACGATCAGACAACTGCCTGCACAGTCCAAAGCTGCGTAATACAATCCATGCACAATCCAGCATGCGCAGTTCAGAATAACTAAAAGTTAGTTATTTCCAGAACTCTATAAATAGAGTTTCAAGTCTTCATTCAAGGGGATCAGACATAAAAGTTCAGAAATATCAGAGAGTTCAGGAGTTCTTGCCCAAGTGCTACTGCATTCTTCCGAGGCTTTTGCCTTCAATTCAACTTCAGAGGCTATCGTCTTCAAAGTTCACGTCGTCCAAGGGATAAAGCAATCGTCTTCTAGATTGGATTCCTACAGTTGTACCTTTTTCAGAATTCTTGTAATCTTCTTTACAAAGTTTGTATAAATAAAGTTCATACTTTTGTTTTTGTAAACAAAATGGCGACTCTGCTGGGGACGACTTTCTCCTCTGACGAGGAAGTGACAACTCAATGTGATGTTGCGTCTATCGAAAAGACGTAGAAGACGCTGGTTGTGAAGGTCAACCAGACAGCCTATGAAGCTATGATCAACTCCAGGACCACTCCTCACACTACAGCAACTTCTGCCATGAGCAAAGTGCGCCCAGTGTGGGTCCCCAAGACTGCTGCGCAGTCTATTGATTCTGCCAGCAAGACTCCAGCGCAGTCTGTTCGTTCTGCCACCAAGACTGCTGTGCAGTCTAAGGTCTCTGCCATCATGACTGTTGCACAATCTAAAGTCCTTGCTGTTGCGCAATCTGCCTCAACTACTCCTGCGTAATCTGCTCTTGCCAGTACACAAACCACTTCATATGCTGCCCTATCAAAGTGCAAGACTCCTCTACCCCTGGCGCAGTTGGCTGCAACAACTCATGCGCAATCTACCACTCCAGCAACCAGAGTGCAACCCAAACACTCTGGCAACAAGACTTCTGTTGCGCAAACCATTGTGACTGAGGCCAGAAGAGCTTCTGCCAGAGTTACTCATGCGCAAGTTGCCAGTGCGCCATCAACCCATACGCAAACTGTACCAGCGCAATACAAGAGTGACAACCCTTTGGCTAAACTCTATTCTTCTCATAGCAAGGGGAAAGCTCTATTCCTCTTCCCAAACACCCTGTTGCTCCGGCACAATCCACTGGGGGTAGTCCTTTGGCTATTCCCCCTATTCTTCAGAACAAAGGAAAAGGCCCGTTGGTCTTTTCTCAAACTTTCTTGTCCCATGACTTGGAAGACAACAGAGGGAAACACTCTTTAGCTAACCCTTCTTCACAAAACAAAAGAAAAGGCCCTTTGGTCTTTTCTCAATCTTCTTTGGTTTTTACTGTTGAAGATCAATCTGAATGTGCCTTGGCACCAGTCAGCACAAGAACTCTTTCAAACAGGATTCTTCTTTCCTTCATGTCAAGAGAACTTGTACTGATCAAAGAGGTATTCTGCCTAACCCGGTAGCAGAGTTCCAAGATCTCCCAACTCTCAAGATATCCCGATCAAAACAAAGAAAATTGCTGGTGTCTCAAACAGAAACCCCTGGAGGTGAATTTGTAGATCTAAGAACTTATCTCAATAGACCAACTTCGGCTAAACGCAAACAGCCAATGCCGAAGACCAAACATCATCAAAGACAAACTTCCAGGGTCAAAAATCCCGACACCTATGCCAATGAAGTGAGCATTTCCCTGTACACTCAAGGGACAAAACATTTGAAGAATCAGAATCATGTTCCGAATATTGTCAAAGAACAGATCCCTCAAACTTTTGATCTCCGAGAATATCTCAGGCAAAAGCGGGATAACGTCTCAACACCTCCAGTTCAATCATCTGATCATCATTGCAATCACAAAGTCATCATCCAATGTTGTTGTCAGACAACAAAACGATCTGTCTTCGATCGTTTGACTTTTGCAAACTCTGAAGATATGTCATAGGATGAAGACGTAGTCTTGTACGCTTCTGTCAACATGACCTCTCGAAACACTGGAGGTAGAAAGTGCTCCAATCACGGCAAACCTCGCAAGCCAAGTCAGCGGTATTTAGATTTACTTCAAGAATCTTTTGAAGGAGTATTTCGACATACCCGATCCCGAAGCCGAGATACAATCGGTCAAAGGAATCTTTTTCAAGATCCTTCGGGTCATCTGCTTACTTCTCATTCGGAAGATGACTCTTTCTCTGACTATGATGCATACAGCGAAAGCTCTGAACAGACAGTATCTTCCACTATACCAAGAGAAGTGACAGCTTATGTTGTCAATGAAGATCCGGATGCTTCAACTTCTGCAAATCAAGAACAACGAATTGCTGCACTAGAAGACAAGCTGAAGACCATGGCTGAAATGGTTGCTAGTATGCATTCTATCATTGTGGCACAACATACCACACCACCGACTGTACCTGCTGTAAGTCCTGAAATCATAGCATCATCGGTACCTGTCAATGCTGGGCTGGGGGTAGTATCTCCTCAAATACCCTCTGTACAAGTTCAACCCACACCCAGTCAGTCAGGTGCTGGGGGTGGTACTTACCATGCTGTTCCTCCTCCTAATACTCAGACTCCACCGGCTCCTTCTTCATCATCAGAAGACGCCAACGAAGCTGTCAAACTCTTACGTACTCAGTTCGAGGCCTTCAAAGAGAAAGACAACTTGCAAAGATTGGGGATCAAGCAACCCTACCCAGTTGAATGGAAAGAAGTCCCATTTCCTCTAAAGTACAAAATCCCAACGATCTATCTGTTTGATGGCAGTACTTCTCCTAGTCAGTTCATCAATCACTTTGAGGTAATGACCGTTCAACTCCAGCCAAATGACGCTCTTCTTACCAGAGTATTCGTCGGCTGTTTAGCTGGCGTAGCATACGATTGGTATAGAAGCTTGCCCGATGGCTGTATCACCTCCTTCTCAGGTCTCAAACAAATCTTCCTAGAAAGATTTTATGAGGGGATCAATGACATGACTATGTCAGCCCTCAACAAAATCAAGAAAAGACACAATGAGACTGCTGAGAGTTTCATTGAAAGGTTCCGCCGAGAAGCTTTAAAGATGCCTCTAGGGACTCCGGCCGCTGTCACCATAGATACCTGCAAGGCAAATCTTTTTCCTATCATCAGCATGTGGACGGGCTCAACTCAATTCCAAGATTGGCCATCGTTCATTGTCAATGCCAAAGCTGCTGAAGTTAGCGCTGACAAATTCAAACAACTAGGGTATATATGTCTAACCCCGACCGAGATGAACATCAGACATCAAGTAGCGGTAATCGCCAGAACAACCGCAAGAACAAGGAGACTTTGAACATCAACTTGAAGAGCAAAGAGACCTTGGCTGTCAACGTAGCTCCGCTTACGTCTACTTCTACTCCTTCTGCACCTCAACCAAGGGAACCTCGTCCTAAAGTAGAGTACTCCTTTGACGAAAATGATACTGCAAGCATCTTTGATTGTTTAATCAAAAGCAACAAGATCCAGCTCCCAGACCCAAAGAAACCTGATGAAGTCGGTAAGACTGATCATCCTAAGTATTGTGTTTACCACAGATTCATTGGGCATCCTACTCGAGCATGCTACGTGCTCAAAGGCAAGATACAAGAGCTGGTCAACGTTGGTGTCGTCACTCTGCAGTAAGATGGAAAAACTGTTACCACGAATATGGTCTCAGTTCAGTTCGGTGACTTCCCTCCGCGGATGGTACAACATGGCATCATTTCTATTCCCAAAACTACTTTTGAGATCGAGAATCTCTCTCCTCCACGAAGTGAAGGTCTCGTTCCCTTGTCTCTTGACAATGGCAAGATTATGTGGATTCACCCTGATCTTGCTTCGGAGTTCGAAGTTTCCTCTTCCTTCAAGAAGAAAGACCGCTCGAAAGGCAAAACAAAGACTTGTAACATGGTGTCTTTTGACCCCCATAGTTGATGAGGAAATTCTGCTGGGCACCAGGTCAGGGAAAGCCTATCTACGGGAAGTTTCCGAGACTCAAGAGAATGCTGCCTCTTTTTCTGAACCTGCTCCAGTACAACCTGTTTCTACTGAGGATATTTTTTCTACACCCTCACCAGTTGTAGTACCCATTCCTCCCAAGCCGACGGTAGCTGACAAAGGCAAACAACAAGTCCGCTTTGACAAACCTTTGAAGAAATCATCTCCTTCCGGACTTGAGAAGCCTTACAATTTTAATATCTTGGCTCAATTAGCCAATACACCAGCTCGGCTGTCTATCTTTAAGCTCTTACGTCTCTCCAAAGAGACTCGAAAAACTCTGAGTGAGGCTCTCATACAAGCTGAAACTTGTCTAGCTCTTCTGAAGAAGCCTACAACAGAGCCTGTCTCTTGCCTTCATTGTCATAGTGTTCTGGAATTGATTCCAAACATAACTTTCACACAAGATGACATGCTAATGGAAGACAATAGGCATGATCGTCCTCTTTACTATACAGGGTATGTCGATTCGATGAAGGTCGATCGTATTCTGATAGACCCAGGGTCTGCTCTCAGTATTATGCCAAAGACAATGCTCGATGCTCTGAAAATCCCTGTGCATAGTCTCTCCAGTACAATCACCACCATCCTTGGATTCAATCAGGGGAGAAGTGAACCTTTGGGCAAGATTCGCCTAAAACTTCAAATAGGCAATCTTCGCACAAAAGTAACCTTCTATATCATAGACAACCATGGTTGCTCTTACAATGCTTTATTGGGAAGACCATTCCTACATGTGCATAACATTGTGCCCTCAACTCTCCATCAATGTTTTAAGTATGTTGATGACAATGGAGAGGTGCAAAAGGAGGTTGCGGATCTCTATCCCTTCAAAGGTGTTGAAGCATATTGCAACGACGCTCGTATGTACAAAGATGAATTTATGAAGGTTGTATTGGCTTTAGACACTGAAGAAGAATCAGAAGCAGTGCCTAAGGATACCCTCATCATACCTGTCAAAGGGCGTGTTTCTCATCGTCAGTCCTCCAAATCACTGGCTATTCACTTGCCGGTCCAGAAGCAATCAACGGATGATAGTCAAAGGGAGCTCACCTCTTTCGAGCCACTTGTTATCGACTTACGTCGCAACAAGAACAAAAAGCAGCTCACTTCTTCTGAGCCACTTGTTATTGATTTAACTCATAATAAGGACAAAAGGGAGCTCATCTCCTCGGAGCCACTTGTTATCGACCTTCGTCGTAACAAGCCACCTCCACGTTCTTCTTCTCTCCCTCTTGTAATCAATCTAACCAAGCCTGCTAAGGCTAAAGGTTCTGTTGTAAATACGAATGTACAGATCAATAAAAGCATCTACTTTCCAGTGTACTGATGTCATTTATCATACTAAATGCTATTTGGATATGTTAGATAGCTTCCAGTCGTTTACAATGGGAGTTGTACAATCTCTTCAAACAGAAGTCTCATTTGAAGATCCAGGTGATTCATACCGTATTGTTCCTTCTCGAAAGAAAGGCGAAAGTCCAATACTTTTTAGTAAAGGACCGGAACAACAATTCAGCTATACAGATGATAGCAAGAGTAACGATACAGGACATCTTCAACTCCGTCGTTACAGTCAACAATCAAAAGATATCATCCGAAAGATGGGTTATGACTTCAAGAGTGGCCTCAACTATGGCAAGGGTAGACGAACTCCTATCCGTACGACTGTTCCAAAAGGAAAGTCGGATATGTATTATAGCAAGACCAAAAGAGGTCTCGGATATGCTTCTCCCCCAATATTATTTCCAGCAGTCTCTGACTCCGATAGCGAAGAACGTTCTAATTCTTCTGACTCCAGATCATGGGATTCTGACACCAGCATTGGTGAAGTCCATCGGGTGAACTTATCTTCTAATATGGTCTCCGCTAAACTTCCAGAAGGCTATGATGAGGACATTGAGGAAAATCCTGAAACAGATCCTTGGGCTCAACAGATGGACAATCAGTGGGTACTCCGATTCGAACAACGAGAACCTCCTACTGAAGATCAATTAGTTCAAGTTGATGTAGGAGAAAGCGGGTCACCTCGTCCAATATTCATCAGCAAGAATCTTTCAGAAGCAGATAAACAAGAGTTGATTCTTCTTATTAAAGAATACATTGATGTCTTTGCATGGAGTTATGAAGACATGTCAGGTATCGATCCTAAAGTTGCTACTCACAAACTGAACATTTTGCCCAATGCAAAACCAGTCAAACAGCAACAACGACGCTTCAAGCCAGAAATAATGGACGCGATTGATGATGAAGTCAAAAAGCTCATCGCTTGCGGCTTCATTCGAGAAGAACAACATCCTAATTAGGTAGCCAACGTTGTTCCAGTCTTGAAGAAAACCGGCAAAGTTCGAGTCTGTATCGACTTTCGAGATCTTAATGAAGCATGTCCAAAAGATGAATTTCCTCTCCCTATCACGGACGTCATGATTGACAATACCTATGGGTTCGAGCGAATATCCTTTATGGATGGATTCTTCGGATGCAATCAGATTCGGATGAATCCCAAGATGAAAAACATACCTCTTTTCGTACTCCCCGTGGAGTCTATTGCTATACAGTGATGCCATTTGGTCTCAAGAACGCTGGTACAACTTATCAACGGGCTATGAGTACCGTCTTTCGAGATCATCTTCGCAAGACTGTCGAATGCTATGTTGACGATATTGCCGTCAAAAGTCGTCTAAAGGAAGATCATATTCAAGACTTGAGAACAATCTTCAATCTCATGCGCCAACATCAACTCAAGGTGAATCCCACCAAGTCATTCTTGGGTGTCTCTAGTGGTAAGTTTCTCGGCTTGGTCATTACCTCTAAGGGTATACAAGTGGATCCCGAGAAGATCAAATCCATTCAAGAGATGCATCCTCCACGTAACCTAAAAGAGCTACGAGGATTCCAAGGTCGACTTACGTACATCAGGAGGTTCATTTCGAACTTGTTCGGACGCTGCAGACTATTCACTCAGCTAATGAAGAAGGGTGTATCTTTCATTTGGACTGAAGAGTGTCAACGAGCATTTGAAGATATAAAGCAATATCTCATGAATCCACCAGTCCTGGTGCCACCAATCTCTGGCATACCATTCTTAATGTATGTCCGAGCTATGGATCATTCATTGGGTGCTTTACTTACCCAAAAGAACAAAGAAGGTCACGAACATGCCATATATTATCTCTGTCGTACTATGATTGGTGCTGAACACCGTTATAGTCCGGTCGAAAAAGAATGCCTAGCTCTTATGTTTGCTGTGCAAAAGACGAGGCATTACATCATTGGACAAACTATTCATGTCATATCTCGAGTTAATCCTCTTCGGGTACTCATGAAGAAGCCCAGCACACTTAATTCTCGGCTGGCTACATGGGCCATCTTGCTAGCCCAATATGACATGGTATACGTTCCTCAAAAATCTGTCAAAGGTCAAGCACTGGCAGATTTCTTAGCAGCTCATCCTGTGCCAGAAACATCCAAGCTCTATGATGAAATTCCTGACGAGACATTAGAATCAAATATGATCTCCGAAGAATTTCCTACTTGGCGTCTATTCTTTGACGGTGCATCCAGAATCGGACCAAATGGTGCCATTGTAGCGGGAGTCGGAGTTGTTCCCGTTTCTCCAGACGGATCAACTATCCAAAGAGCCTACTCTCTAGATGAACCCTGCTCCAACAACGTAGCAGAGTACAATGCTCTACTCATCGGCCTTCAGTTAGCCAAACAATTGGACGTTGAATATCTCGAAGTCTTCGGTGACTCTAAACTAGTTGTTAATCAGGTTAGAGGAACCTATAAAGTTCGCCATCAAGATCTGATGCCTTATCATGAAGCAGCAATCAACATGGCTACATCATTTAAAGCTTTCTTCATCGACTATGTTCGTCGAGCTTGCAATACTGAAGCAGATGCCTTAGCCAACCTTACAGCCGTCTTAGTTATCCCTATCAAAAGACAGCAGGTGGTGGTTCTCTCTAATCGTGACACTCTTTTACAGCGTGCAAATATGTGCACCGTAAAAGAGTTATTTTTTGTCTTTTTTACAGCGTGCTTGACATGCAAGCCGTAATTGAAGACTCATTTACGGCATGCATTTTTGCGCGTTGTAATTGAATACTCATTTACGGCATGCATTTTTGCATGTTGTAATTGAAGGCTCATTAACGGCATGCATTTTTGCGTATTGTAATTGAAGACTTATTTACGGCATGCTTTTTTGCGCGTTGTAATTGAAGGCTCATTTACGACATACATTTTTGCACGTTGTAAATGAATGTATTTGTTTATTAAAAAAATTTAGTTTCTCTCCTAACAAATTTTTCCCCTAAAAAAATTAGTTTTCCTCTCAAATCCAGATTTCAAGAAAATGTTAAAATAATAGTTTCCCACCTATGTTTTCATATGAAAATGATAAAAAAATAAAAGAATAAAAACTGAGAAAACAACAATAGAAATTTTTTAAAAATTTAAAAAAAATCATTCTTAAAGAGAAAAAGAAAAACTTGATTTTTTTCAAAAAAATGAAAAAAGAAAAAGAAAACTAAAAAATCCAAAACAAAAAACAATAAATAAGTTAATAAGAATTTTTGAAAAAAAATAGTATAGAAAAATTATATTCTTAAAGGAGAGAATGATATATTTTGTGGATAAATTTGTTATCAAAATATACCCAATTTTTGAAAATAAATTTTTATAACATAAATTAAATATATAAAAAATAGATTTCATCCTAAATTCGTGCAAAAAATGAAATGATATAACAACAGTTATCTAATAAAATAAAAAACATTTAACAACTATCAATTTTATATAAAACAAAAAGCTTACATTTTAAAATTTTCTCCTAAATTTGTGCTCCGAGGACTGTTGTATTTGAAGACTCGTCTACGGCATACTTCACCACGTTGTACATTTACGACATACTTGAGCATGTTGTGAAAGATATATATTTTTTAAAATAAACTTTTTCTACATGACCTTTTTAGTTTCCCGCTTAAGTTTTTTCATTCCCCCTCCTTATTTTTATTCCCTTTTTGAGTTTCTATATCCCGAGCCCTAGATATAGATATTGAGCTCTTCCCGTTCCTCCTCTTCCTCCTCATCAGTCATTGCGGCCATCGCGGCCATAGAAGACCTCGGTGAGCGAAGGCTTTGTTCCCCGTAGATGAGCACTTGTTGGTGCTGACGAGTTCGTCTTCGGCGATCTGCTGCTAAACTCAAAGAGTTTGGTGACACCGGGGTTCTTCTCCTTCGATCCAAGCTCACGACGGAGCTACCGTTTCTCGGCGAGGAGCTTTGCCTATCCAAAAGATTCTTCCATACGTCTCCGGCGATCTCAAGCTCTGGAGTCGATCGAGTCGACATCTGCGAGTAGCTCGACTCGAATTCTCTGATCTCTGGTGAGTGTTCTCAATTTCTCTTCTTTACGTTTTGATTCGTAAAATCGAGTTGATCTCAGTGAACAATTCCTCTTCTCAAAACAAGGCTATGAACAATTTCTGTTTGATCCGCACACCATGTGTTCGGACAATTGTCTTAGAGGAGTATCGATAGCTTGATTTGTCCGAATCAGACATGAGGATGCATATATGATACAACAGGGTCCTTGGAGCTATACGATTCATCTGATTCAAACACAATATGGTATTGATTCTTCCACTTTGTTTTTTTTTGGTTTCAGGATTAAGTGTGTCTGTTGTGTCTAGAATGACACAAAAATTGTGTTGACACTTATGTATCTGTGACACACGGGTTTGAGTACATACACCAGACGTTCAACAAGAGTTCACTAAGAACCTTTTCTTGCACACGATCGATGGATCGAAGAGATTGTTCATAGTCAGTTATGTATGAAATATTGTCTACCAATATCATTGATTTCAACTCAAGTAATATTCAGATTTGATGGTTTTGCTCGTTTGAATATGGATGAGTGGTTGCTCATTTGGCCAATGACGATAGCTGGCATACTACTTTCCGATTTCCAGCATTTTTACTGTCACCCTGCTAGATCATGGCCTGGACACCGATTTCCAGATGTTTCTTTCTTCTCGGAGCTATATGTGATGTTACTAACATGTAAAAAATAAAGAAGACAAATAATTATCTAGAGGGATACCTGGACTCCAAAAGATTTTTTTCTTACAGAACTCATTACCGGTTCCACAATGACTAATATCTTTTCTTCCTCGGATGAAAACGGTTATGCACGTCTCTATCCTTTACGGTCCTCTGGCCTGCTTGTAGGTCTATAAGAATTCTGTTGGTTTCTCCGGTCAAAGGAATTTTTCACACCCCAAGCACCTCCCAATTTCTAACCCCGTTTCCCTTCTGAAAGACTGTCAACTTCCGGTTTCTTGGCTGTCCACCCTTGATTACTCCAGCCAGAACTGCCAGTCACAGGTTCCTCCGTATTCTGTGATGTCCATCTCTTACTTTCATCCTTCTCATTCCATCCAGAATTACCATCATCCTGCCCTATAGTTTTTGCCTCAGGCATGTTAGCTGTCCACACAGAATGTTTCTGCACTTCTACATTATCAGATTTGACTTCTCGAGTAGATTTTTCCCAGCTAGTCCTATTGGATTGTCCCCATTCTTGGTCATTGCCGGACTTAACTACTGCTGGGGAAAGCTTCTCTCAGCTTGAAGTGTTTGGACTCTTTGCAGGTTGGGTTGTTCCCCAACTGAAAGCCGGCTGACCTTTCTACACATCCACATCTTTAGATATAGAAACTTCCAAAGTAGCCATTTCCCAGGTAGGCCTACTGGAATGTCTCCATTCTTGACCATTGCCCGACTTAACTGCTCCTGAAGCAGAGTAACCTTTATGCTTCCACATTATAAGACTTGGTAACTTCGACGAGTAAATTGAGCTTCAGGCGTCCTGGCCCAATTCACACCTTTAGCCAAAACGTATCGGTATCAATTGTATCATATCGATATCGGCCGATAGTTCAAACTGTCTACACGAATTTTTGTACTTCACAGGTACAACTGATCCCAAAGGAATTTTAAAAGATACTGCTAGAATATATGCTAAAATGGATCTCTTCCTCGAACCAAAATTATTATACATGGATACTGCTAGAATAGATACTAAAATGGATGTCTCTTCCTCGAACCAAAATTATTATACATGAACTTCTGTTGGCATTATCTTTGATATTATTGATCTTCGACCAAAATGGTTACTATCAATATGTTGGTGTATCTTTAGTAAATACTTATGGACTCCTTTTAGCTATTCGAGCAAGTTACACATTCTTTAGGATACTGAAAAAGTAATAAGGGATAATGCATGATTGAATTGGATTAGGTGGAAAGAATATTATCATAAGATGGCATAATTATCATAAGATGGCATACTTTGTTAATGAAGAACCAAGAATCAACTCTTTAGGTTGTAGAAAACGTTTTTGATGAGTAATCTTGCTTTTTTTTCATTTACATTTTTGCCTTTCCCAAAAAATGTTTGGATTTTTACCAGAAATGCTACTATAGAGTATTTTTTTGAAGGTATGGCGGAAACTCTACTATGGAGTTTATTTTGTGTCAAGTCCATTGATTGCTTGTGCCATTTCCTTCCCTTTTTTGTTTTTTGCTTTTTTGAACTATTATTTCTTTTCTCTTGTCTTTCTAGCTTGGAGTTAGCAGAATGCTTTATTGGTTGTTCATTTTTGAATCTATTATCTTGTTTGTTTTAGGGAATATACAAGGAATGGTGGAATTATTGGCAAGGAAGTTGGCAGCAGTAGTGCTGATGGTTCTTCAATGAAGGAAAAGCTTGTATGTCTCTTCGTTATATTTGATCCCCTTGTTTGTTTCAGTTTATGTACTCTTCTCGGAATCATCACCTAGGATGGGTTAGCAAAATTTAGTATAGTGAGAAGAATAAACCATTTTTTTGTGGATTAGAGAGTTCAATTTTTTATTTATCATTTTATTCTTTTAATGCTTGTCCTTTTTTTTACCCTAGTTGTGTGCTTGTCCATGATCTGTTAAGAGGTAAGCAGATCATGTTCAGTCATTTCTTGATGCTTACATAATTTGCTTCCTTGGTTGGCATACTACTTTAATGATTGTTATCTTTTTCTTTTGTATGAGCCATGGGTCAACACCATATTTAGTGTATAATGCCCAACTGTTGTGGTCAACACCATCCTTTTCATTCTGTCTCCTTCATCGATTGATACAGAGTCAACGAGAAAATTAGGGATTTTCGGAGGAGGTAGGGAGTCGAGCCTCTAAAGGGATTTACGAAATTAGGGTTTCGAAGGAATTTAGGAAAATTAGGGTTTAGAGGAATTTGGGAAAGTAGGGTCAAAGTTTTTCTTTCGGGATTTCGATCCGAAAACTAGACATACAAAGTAGTTATTTTTTGAAGGCAAAGCATTTTCAAGTCTATTGTTTGGGCTAGAGGTACTCGATCCAGATAGATCTCCTTCCAATATGGCCAAAGATTGATGACGATCTAGCATTACCAGCCATAGAATCTACTTAATTTATTAGGTTTTAAAGATAAGCTTAATTATACACTTTATAAGCTTCTAGTTAAATGACTCTGGTTACTTAATGCGATAAAATGGTACCAATCCCCGTACTATCAAACTCTCATTGTTATATAGATATCAATATAGTGTCGATATGTTGTCGATACTTGGTTGGGTCGGCCTTCCTTTGGTACTAGTCTTGTTTATTTCTGCTGCCTAATTGGAGATTTTGGGTCGTTTTGGAAAAGGTAAAGTCACTGTATATGTGCGTAAGTTTTTCATTGTTAATAGTGCTACAATGCACAAGTTTTATTTATTTTTCTTTCATTGCTTAAGAGTGATACTATATGCATAGTTTGTGTTTTTTCATTGCTAAAGAGTGTATTCTATGCATACATTTTCTTTCTCCAACTCTAGAATGAAGTAACCTTTTCGGCACATATTGGAGTGACTCAAACATCTGACTTTCTACAAAACATGAAACTTCAAAAAACGTCCACAATCCTAGTCTTCTAGGTAACTTAAATGGAGGCTTATAACCTGAAACACAATACCAAAAGTACAAAATAAACCTAACTCCGATTTTTAAACATTGTTTTTAAACTAGGCTGCATTAGGAAATTTTGTTAGAGAAGAACATCTTACTTGATCAGATAAGAATAATAGAATTTCCCAATCCATTTGCTCCATTGCATGGCATTCATAGTTCATTTATCAGCTATATGTGATTGTTTACCAGTTGGACATCATCTTCAAGTAAACTGACTTCTGAAGTATGAACTAACTATTCTATTTCCTTAATTCCTACGCTGCCTATGAAATTGTCTAAATCATGTGATAATATCCATACATGATATAGTTCCGAGAAGAAAGGAAGAGTCGTCTTCCTAATTTTAGATGCATGATTGGTAAAAAATGGAAGGAAAAAATAATTAACACTGTCAAAGAATTTTATTTACCTTTATAATAAATGATCAAGTTAAATATATGCTGCAAGAATAGACTGGCACCACGGCATGGTTGATAAGTTGAAATTTCTGCGAGATATAGGTTTACCAGATGTTGTTGTGTATGTATTACTTTGTTCAGGTATGTATTACTGTGCCATCTATATGTTGCTGTGTATGTATTACTTTGTTAAGGTTGTATATTAAGCGAAATTAGATGTTCAGATTCTGATGGAGCCCCAAATTCTCCAGCCCTATATAGATACAACACTATCTTGAAATGCATGTATCCAGCAACATATAGATGGCACATTATTCATAAATTGGAAAACCAAAGAAAAATATAGTGACTTGTTTTGGGATTAGCTAATTCGTAATTATCAATGTGGTTTGGCTTAATATTTGGGTTTTAGAAAATTTGAATTTACTGGATTTCAGAATATTTTGGTTTGTAAGAGACTAGAATTATTTTTTTCCAATTGCAAGCTGAGTCACTGGTAATATTTCTATAAAAGAAAAAGAATGCATACTTTGCATTAAATCTCAATGAATGAAAGAAGACATTGGTCTGGACCTGCAGTGTTTGTGTTTGTCTCTGGAAGAAGGCATGAATGAATGAGGGTCTTGAATCTAATGAGGATTATTTGAAATCTTTATATAGTCCAATTCTACTGGTAGGATCTGAATGCAAATTTAATTGGTCTTCATATATGAAATCTTTGCATATGTAATCCATGATTTTATTTAAATGCCATCTCCTAGATTCCGTATCTTACTGTATTTTATTTAAATGCCACCTCTTAGATTTCGTATCTTACTGTTCTTGTATTTTTGTAGATCTCTTGAATATTTTTTAGGTCTTTCTTCCACAACTTTTTCTTTACCCAAATTCTTCATATCCATTGAATTGTGATGCAGCAAAAAATATGTTGAAGGATAAACAACAATATGAACAAAAAGTAAAAGGTATTTCATTTTAAAAGTTCCACTTGAATTCATTGAACTGTTGTAAACTTTATTTGTTTGCTTGAAGTTTTACTAAGAATTGTACATTTACTTATTTAGTAATTACTGATTCGCTAATATTAGTTTTTTATAAATATTTTTGCATCAGTGGAGTTATCTTAAAAATAGACCTGTGGATTCTCGCTCTCATCTTCTCGGCAACACGTGGACTCTTCATCGCCATCGTCGTTCTTGTTTTTGTTGGAGATTTTGTTTTTGGGTGTTTTGTTAAGGGATGGTTTATTGTTGTCAAAGACATTTGATATGGCCTATATGTTGGTTGAAGCTACTAGAACACTAATGTTACTGTGTAATATAATTATGGATTGGAAACTACGCACTATTTGTTCGTAGTTATGAATTTGTGACTTCAATTGGTTAATATGATAATTCAGTCAATTAGTTTCTATATTTTCTTTCGCTATTGTTATACTTTGCTTTCTCTTTTCAAAACGATGTTAGTTTAATGAATGAGGTCGAAATTTGATATAATAAACTAAATTATGATATTTTGTTCATGTTGCAAATGATGCCTACAATTTGGCCGAAATTATTTTTGTTAATATTTACGACACACCAAGTATTTACGACATTCATTAATATGCATTTACATCGTATGATAGGTGATCATTTACAGCATTCGCTTTCACGTTGTAAAAAAGTGTCATTTACAGCGTTCGAATGCGCGTTGTAAAAAAAAGTCATTTACAACGTTCTAATGCGCGATGTAAAAAAGAAGTCGTTTACAGCGTTCTGATGCACGTTGTAAAAAAGCGGGTAATTTACAACATTCTAATGCGCGTTGTAAAAAGTGTCATTTACAGCGTGCAAATACGTGCCGTAAATAATAGGGTCATTTACGGCATGACCTTTTACGGCACCAAAATGTACGCCGTAAAAGATCATTTACGGTGCGTTTCGCGCGCCGTAAAAGATCATTTTTCTTGTAGTGATGTTATCGATGAAGATTGGAGAACTCCTTTCATCGACTTCGTAGTTCACGACATACTCCTCGAAGATCCTAAAGAGGCTACGAGTATTCGACGACGATCTCTCCGATTCTACTATAACCAGATTACCAAGACTCTCTATCGGCGGACTTATGACGGTCTTCTCTTGCGCTGTCTCGCTGGTGATGAAGCAAAGCAAGTATTGCGCGAAGCTCACGATGGTGTCTGCGGAGCAAATCAACCCGGTCCTAAGCTACAGGATCGTATCCGACGCATGGGTTACTACTGGCCCTCTATGGTATCAGATGCCATCGAATATGCAAGAAAGTGTCGTGCTTGTCAAATCCATACAGATTTCATACATCAACCTTCAGAATTCCTTCATCCGACTGTCGCTTCTTGGCCTTTTGAAGCTTGGGGCATGGATATTATAGGTCCCATCAATCCTCCTTCTTCTAGAGGACATCGATTCATACTAGCGATAACATACTACTTCTCTAAGTGGGCTGAAGCTATACCTCTGGCTGAAGTCAAGACTAGTAGTTTCATCAACTTCATCAAACACCATGTCATCTACAGATTTGGTGTACCTCGAAGGATCATTCACGATAATGGACCTCAATTTATCAGCCAGAAGTTTACAAGATTCTGTGATGATCACCGGATTGACAACGTCGCCTCGACAGCCTACAATCCTGCTGCTAATGGCTTAGCCGAAGCCTTCAACAAGACTATCATCAAGCTCATTAAGAAGTTTGTATCTACTAACAAACAGAACTGGAGTGAAAAGCTTGGCGAATGTCTATGGGCCTACCGTACTACGGTCCGTAACCCTACAGGCTGTACACCCTTCTCTCTGGTGTATGGCTGTGAAGAAGTTCCTCCTCTAGAACTTCAAATTCCGTCCTTACGGATCGCCATTTCTAACGAGCTCACTACAGAGAACAATGATCTTCTTCGACTTCAAGAATTAGAAGCACTTGACGAGAAGCGGTTATTGGCTCAACAGCATATTGAGTTATATCAAGCTCGCATCTCGAAGACTTTTAACCGCAAAGTTAAAGTCAGAACCTTTCAGCAAGGAGAACTTGTTCTAACGGTCAGACGTCCTATGACTATGACTCACATGAGCAAAGGTAAATTCGACGTAAAGTGGGAAGGGCCCTATGTTGTAAGCAAAGTCTTCTCAAATGGACCCTATCAACTCTCAGAGCTCGACGGTCGAGTTGCAATGATGCCTATTAATGGCAAATTCCTCAAGAAATACTATGTATAAATGTAACAGAGATTTTATGTAAATATGATCAGACAATTCATAAATAAAGTTTGATTTTTATTTTATCATAAATGATGTTACATAATGTCAAGGAAGGTCACTATCATCCTTCTCAACATTAGGACGCGGACCACTGTCGTCCTTATTAAAGACATAATCAGCAAAAGAGTCGAGAACATCCTTGCTGGAACCCACCAGGAACTTGCAAGCAGCCATCCTCATGGCTTCTTCCTCTTCAGTCTTTCCTGGTTCAAGCAAAAAATCCAAGATATCCCGCGGTGGTTTGGGTGCAGACGAACCTTCGTCTGCTTCTGTCTGCTTTGACTGAACTGGTTCGACAGGACGATCTTCAATGCCCGCTTCAACCTTCGGGGCGAGTTCAGCCTTCTTGGATGCATCTCTAGACGACATCTTTATGTTGAAAAGTGGAAATGGTCATTCCTTTCAGATTTCTGTTCTATTTATAGGCAGAGATTCTCCAAATCATGAAGCGACACATTCATCTGATGGTTCACCCGTTCATTATCATCCGACGGTTCACCCGTTCATTATCATCCGACGGTTCACCCGTTCGTTATCATTTGACGGTTCGCCCGTTCATTATCATCTAACGATTCACTCGTTCGTTATCATCCGACGGTTTGCCCGTTCATTTTCATCCGACGATTCGCTCGTTGATTATCATATGACGGTTTACCCATTCATTCAATTTATCTGACGGTTCGTCCGTTCATTATCACCATTTGACGGTTCGTCCGTTCATTATCACCATTTGACGGTTCGTCCGTTCATTATCACCATTTGACGGTTCGTCCGTTTATTATCACCATTTGACGGTTCGTCTGTTCATTATCATCATTTGACGGTTCGCTCGTTCATTACCATCATTCGACGGTTCATTCGTTCATTCAACTCATACGACGGTTCATCCATTCATCCCGACGATTCATTTCGTTCACACATTTTGACGATTCATTATCGTTCATTATCCACATCAGCAACTTGTCATTCCTGATTAAGTTGTCTACCGAAATAATGATATTCAATAAATTATATTCTGCCATGTCCACATTACCTCTGAGCAGATATAATGAATATAATTATTTTCTAAAAATCCAGAAATATAGCATGTCCTGTACCTCTGAATATATTTTTTATCTCTATTTCATATCTGAATAAGATATGCAATAAATAATAGAACCACAACAAAATATCTTCATTGATCAAAATTAAGACATTACAAAAACATACATGCTGCAAAAGGCAAGAAGATACAATATATTTTTCTACTAAGCTGGTGGTGTCATCAAGCCGGTTATCTGTTGCCTCAGAGTCTGCAGTCGTTCTTCACGGGATTCCATCACTCGCTTCCTGGCTGCCACCATCCCAGATTTTTCATTGAAGGTGGGCATGGTTACCATTCGGCGAGTGATTTCGGCATTATGAGTTACAACATATTCGTCTCTTTCTTGGGTTAGAGCACCGAGTTGTTGAACTGCAGTTTGGTGTTCGGTAACTTCGTTCTCCAACTCTTCCTGAAGATGAGCAATCTCTGCTTTCAATTCAGCAATTCTTCGCTCTTTTCTTTCAGCAACAGACGATACAGTTTCCACCTTGGAATTGTATTCAGCAGACTTGGCAGTGAAAGCATCCAAGATACTTTGGAAATTGACTCTCTCAACTGCAGCCTCCTGAGACATCCGTTCGAACTCGACTTATATCAAGGGTTCTACCTCTCCTTTGTTCAGCTCTTTGTAGCTCTTTGTTGAGATCTCCAGCTCATCCAATATGTGATCAAGAAATGTAGCTTGATCCTCGTCACCTTGTTCACGGATAGCATTAACTAGGAAAGAGGTTGGACCTCTAACTGTGTAAAAATCGGCATCTTCTTTTTCCATCACTCTATCTATCAGAGGCCCCAAGGAATCAAAGAAGAATTTAGTGAATGAGCGGATGACGAATTGATTCATAGCTAGAGCACCAGGAGTAGCAGCTACTCCGGTTGACATTGAAGCAACAGGTCGTTCAGTTTCTTGTGCTTGGATGGAGGGCTCTTTGAATAAAGGAACTAAAGTGGAGCTGGTTGCCCCTTCCGGTTGTTCCTCTGCAAAAATTAAACATTGTCATTTTACTTGTCATTTGCTACTGTCAAAGAAGATCAAAAGTGAAAACAGTCTTACCATAGCTTGATCCAGCAACATGCCTGTCATCTGTTGGAACAGATTCCAACCTAACATAAGTAGCTTCAGACATGACAGCCTGGCTACTGCCCGCCTCAGAGCCACATGACAAGTGACGACTGCTACTGGCTATTGTCGTTGCAAGTACTTTGTCCATGCATACTGGAGGAGCTGGAGAAGACCCGAGTTCTGTATGGATAAGAATAAAGATGTTAGCTATCAATATATTAAAAGAAGATTGCTAATTTCATTCTATACCTTAGGGATTAACAGCGGGAGTTTCCTTCAGAGCCGTTTTTTTCATCTGCTATCTTCTCTGGAGATGCCTGTATCTTAATATCTTTTTCAGGATTCAAAGTATCATCAGCAGTTTCGGGAGATATCTGCACCTCAACATCCTTTTTAGGATCTAAGGTGTCATCAGCAGCCTTAGGAGACACATGCTCTTCATCGTCCCTTTCAGGATCCTGTGTATCTTTATCAGCCTCTGAAGATGATGAACTCTCCTCATTTTCATCTCCCTTCGGTGCCTCCCCACTGGCAGTTGCAGCAGTTTGATCAACATAATCCTATGAGCCGAAATCACAGTCCTCTAAAGATTCGATCATCAAACGATTCTTCTCCTCGCGGATTGCTCCCGGTGTGGCAGGAGGTTGAATAATCTCCATCATCGATAAAGGAGATTGCAAAGCTTCTTGCTCTGTCTCTGCAATATCTCCTCTAGGCTCCACAGCCTCATTTCTCTGGTCAGCTTCTTCTCTCTGCTCGATCTCCTCCCTCTGTTTTGGACTGGGAGTTTTATGCCCAGACTCAGAAACAGGAGTAGGAGGTGGCATGGTGAGTCCTGTTGCAGCGTTCACCACTATCGAAGACAAAACTTGTCTAGGAGGAGAGACTGTTCTTTTTCTTCTCCTGTGGGCCAACTTCTTCTTTCTATGCAGAGGCCTCTCAGGACTCTCTACAATTATTACCTCGACCTGTTTTTGAACAGAGGTCGGTGTAGCCGCTTCTTCCCGTTGGATTGTCTCGGCAAGCTGCCGAGATTGTGATCTAGTAGTTATCTTCTCTGAAGAATGTTCCAAGATCAATTTCTTTTTAACAGCTGGGGCAGAAGGCTCCTCTCTCCTTCTCTTCTTCTCCTTGGCCGAAGATTTAACAACCTTCAGAGAAATTCTTAAAGGTTGGTTAACTTCCTCAGGGAAATTGGCTTCCCTGGAAGCTTCCAATGGATCATCCACTGGTTCATGTTCTTCGTCATTATTGGGAGCCAATGTGTCAGTCGCTCATTTCTTCAGACGATTTGCTGTTGCAAAACTATCAACGAGGCTATAGTTTTCAGCAAAAGTATTTGCAGCTGTGTAAAACTGTGAATATGTATATAACATTCTTGGACCATTATTATTCTTGTTTGGCATCGAGAACACTGTCTTTGTGTCTCGAGCATTGTAGTAAGCCCACGCTCGGGCACCGTCGATCAAGTATTCCTTTCCTTGTAAGCAAGTTATTGCATTGCCCACATGGAACTGGTCATATCCAAATTGACGAGCGAAGCGACTCGACAAATATGGTTCCAGATAGCATTCCTCTTCAAATCTGTATACCAAATGTGATGGTCTGATTGCCTTCAACCATTCAAAAGCTATTCGACCTATTGGTTGTCTTCCAAGGTCAATCATATTTGGTGCCATAAATTCATAACCAGTTAGAGGAGGAGAGCAAAGAAAATTCTATCCTTTGCCAAGGTTCAGGGTACGTCTGCAGTCCCTCAGACTAGTGTATATCCACCTACTCTGTGAGAATCTGCGCAGAAAACTGCCACCCACTGCTCCCATGGCAGGGTTCATCAACGTCGGATGATGTGAGAGCAACCATCCGAATAAGTAAGTGTAAGGTAACTCCAATCTAGGGAAGTTCCCCTTATCACCCTTACACTGGAGCATGGAATCAACATACAGACGAAGACCTGTATTTATTCTACAAGTCATCGCTGAGAGTAAATCCATCTGGTAGCCGAAGACTAATCGGACGGCAGCAAAAAGAACACCGCGGTGGAAGAGGTCTACAACGCTTGCTCCAGGCACGACGAATCGTCGGACCCAATATGTTAAAAATCCTGCCAGCTGGGCTTCTTTAGACATGGGCCTGTAGCCTATTCTTACAAAGCTTTCAACAAAATCTCCAGCCTTGAGAGGAGGATATTGGTGTTCATCATCAACTTTGATATCCATTCTCTTATTTTCCTCCATCAGCTTTATCACTTCACTGTTACTGAGGGGTTGGAAGAAGTCCGGGTTGCATGAATCATGATATTTGGTCTTTTTCTCAATCATATGGTTAAGAAAAAGATAAGTCAACCATTTTGAAGAATAGCATGTGCCAGAAGAGCCGCTTTTGTAGTAAAGAGAGCATATGTTGTAATAGCATAGCAGCTCGTCGAAGACTTCCACCATCTTCGAATTCTCTCGACGAAGTCTATCTAACTCGTCGTTGGTCGGGACGTATTCCTCATAAGGGGAGTCTCCCATTGGTAAGTACGAGATATGCTTCATCTCGTGGAGGGCCAATCCCATCTCCCCGCAGGGCGTCATGAACGTCCCTGTCCTATAGTTGTACCTCTCTGCCAATGCCAAAAACAGATGAGGGTTTAGGAAGAAGCCATATACGGTAGCGTGTACCGCATGATACAGTTCGATTTCTCTGAGTTTATCTTCAAACTGGACCAGTATCCAATTGGCTATATTGCTACATCTTTTGATGTCTGGGTTTACCAGACCTGTCAACCGGATATCTTAATCCGGATAACTACCTTCGGCCTTTACGTACTCATTTGCAAAGATTGGAGTCCTCACAGGCAACAACAGAGAAGAATCCTCCGGAGGGATGCACCCTGGTTTCAGTCCTCTGAGTAGAGTACTGTGTCGCTCAGAAGAACTATAGAACATGTCTCTATTCTTCGGGTCCTTCTTGACGCAGATTTTTTCTGTCCGTGCATGCTGAAGAGGAGTGATGTCCCATTCCATCCTCCTGGGATGGCTTGCATGAGCATATCGTGTTAGAGGGAGACATCTAGCAATATCTGGTAACAAGACCAATCTCTCTTTCCTTTGGAAAGTTCTCTGCTCAACACGTGGTCTTGGTTGAGAACTTTTGTCAATGGCTTCACCAAACAAGAACATAGGTTTTCTGTGGGTGATGGCATCAGCTGTCTGCAAAGGTTGCCCATTCATCAGACTTAACAAAGTCTCATTGTCTTGTGCTATCAAAATAGCTTGGCGAGAGGATGGAAGGGCATATTATGGGAAAAGTACGTAGGACAAGTCCTTTTTAAATTCTGATTCTGCAAGAGTTCCTATAAAAGTTTCATATTCGGGATCTTCTCTGGTATCAACTGCATCAAACAGAGAAAACAGAAATTCAACACAAGTAAAATCAAAGATGCTACCATCAGATTGCACAACCATCAAATTGTGCACCCATCAGATTGCGCAAACATCAGATTGCGCAACCATGATCAGTTTGTGCCAACATCAGATTGCGCTGGCAATCTTGCGCAAACCAGCAGATTGCGCTGACTTTTGCCAGCATAATTCAACCGATTGGCAAGAAGATATTCTTCATAAAAATGAAGAATAACTGGTTCGTGCAACCAAAACCCTAAAAAGGGTGGCGCAGTATGATCACATCTCTAAAAAAAAGAGATGGCTTTTAAAGATCAGTGAAGTCGAAAAACCCTAAAGAAGGTTTTCGATCGGGTTATCTACCTTACAAAGCAGGGTGCGCAGTTTCATGTCGGGAAGGACGAGGCGCCACCCGAGCCGAAGACTCGGCGGGGGCCTTGCCCTTGTCGGCGGCGGAGGAGCACCTGGGAGCCATGAAGTCGACGGGGAAGAAAGAGTGAAGTCAGAGTAGGTCCGGGGGATTTCTTTCTCTCAAGATCAAAGAAAACAAGTAAAGAATAATATGAAGGATGAAGAGAACTATTTATAGTTTTTCAAGAGCAACGGCCACCTCAGATTGCGCCGAAAAAGTAGGGCTGATTCATCCGATTGCGCAGACAGCTCAACACATGCGCAACTTGATTGAAAATTCAAAATTCAAAGTATTTCGAAATTCTGAATAAGTTCAACTTTCGAAAACTTTGAAGGGGGTCTTGTAGGTCCTAAAAATTAAGTTGCACCCATCAACAAAGTCATGAAAATCAAGAAATGAATCATTCAAATAAACTGCGCAGACATCAGATTGCGCATCATTCAGATTGCGCATACTAGACTGCGCTCACTCTCAACTGCGCAAAGCTGACGTGGCAAATGTCATCATTACCTGACAAAATCAAATCTTCTGACAGCTGACAGCCCGGAGAATGAGGCGACTGTTTGTTTATCGTGCAGCACGTCGCTCGAGGACAGCTGGCAGCGCAATCGGCCAACCACTCTGTTGCGCAGTCCATTCTCGCGCAATCTAAAGTCAGCACAACTCATGTTGCGCACTCCATCAATACAACTGATAAAGTACACGTGGCACTCATGCCATCAATTGCTCATTACGTGGCAACCGTCTATGCACGATCATACGCATTTCAATCAAATAATGCCATGTGTCCAAGACAGTTGGCCCACAATCAGACAACTGCCTGCGCAGTCCAAAGCTGCGCAATCCAATCCATGCGCAATCCAGCATGCGCAGTTCAGAATAACTAAAAGTTAGTTATTTCCAGAACTCTGTAAATAGAGTTTCAAGTCTTCATTCAAGGGGATCAGACATAAAAGTTCAGAAATATCAGAGAGTTTAGGAGTTCTTGCCCAAGTGCTACTGCATTCTTCTGAGGCTTTTGCCTTCAATTCAACTTCAGAGGCTATCGTCTTCAAAGTTTAGATCGACCAAGGGATAAAGCAATCGTCTTCTAGATTGGATTCCTACAGTTGTACCTTTCCTAGAATTTTTGTAATCTTCTTTACAAAGTTTGTATAAATAAAGTTCACACTTTTGTTTTTGCAAACAACAACCAATGTGGGATGAGCACAGATACTTTGACAAAGGAGACCACCATGCTGTCAGGAACCTCTCACTCGAGCTCTACACGAAGGATGTCCACTTGAGCTCCGGGGCAAAGTTTTGGCTCGGAGCAAGAATCTGTTGAGGAAGCACATCCACCATGCCGTCAGAAAAGAATATTAACGGTAAGAGACCCATCTGAGTAGGATGTATACTCTGATAATATCTCCTCCAACACTCAATCCCACTACTGATATCATTATTGTAAAGGTGATCTCTCAGAGTATATGTCCTACTCAGATGGATCTCTCAGAGTATCCTCTCTGGTTTGTTGTCGTATCATCATTGCCGAGGGATGAGGGTCGGAGGACAGTCAACTTTATCTACGGATACATAGTTTCTGCCTTGCCAGTCGAATGGCTGCAGGGACTATGTCCTGATCACCATGTCGTAGTCCAATACAATCCAGAGATTAACACAATACTAATTCATATATGTAGTCCAATACAAATAGTCTAATACAAAAACAACCCAATACAAATAGTCCAATACAAATAAGTACTAATAGCTAATGAGAACCACGCAGCTCACGCAAACGCTCAGTGATACGATCACGCAACCACCTCGAAAAAGCGAGATCTTTGGCGTGAGGAGAGATATCGTCCCTTGCAAGTGTTGTATGAATAGAACTCCCGGTCTCACTAGCTACCAGTGCTGGATGAATAGAACTCCCGGTCTCACTAGCAACCGGTGCCACTTCCTCCTTAACTGTAGGAGGAGCCACCTCAGCATTCACTGTTTCCCTCAAACGACGTGCCGCTCCTCGGGTCATGGATTCCATCTGGTAAGATCGCAGTCACAAATAATATAATTGTAACATAAGCAAGCTAACTAAAGGAGCCATCATATAATTTGAGTACACTTTTGAAAGCAGATAAAGTATAAAAAAATTTGATTTTATACTTTAGTGTGAGAACGGATGGCTCAGAACACAACCCAAGATTCATTCTAGCATATATTAGTGTGAATCATCTATGTTCTGTACATATGGTGTAGTATATGTTCTTATCGTATATAGTATCTGAAGAATGTAACAGAATCAAGATGAACTCACATAATGTAATACTAAGACATCATCTACTACTATATAAGATATAGTGATAGGTTGTCGTATCATTATTGCCGAGGGATGAGGGTCGGATGACAGTCAACTTTATCTACGGCTACATAGTTTCTGTCTCGCCAGTCGAATGGCTGCAGGGACTATGTCCTGATCCCCATGTCGTACCGTAGATTAATGCAAATGGAGCTGGAGCTGGAGCCAAAATACAGTTGGTACTAACCTCAATAGAACAAACACTCTCACATCTCAAAATACTAACACATGCTCACGCCTTACTCTTATGACACTCCCTTTCAAACACAAACACACACCTATATGTTCCCTTACACATGTTGCCATGTTACATGTAAAAATAGGAAACCCTTGTTGTCTAAAATAAGACACAATTCTACAAAGAGAACCATACTGTAGAACTCACACTTTAAGACAATAGATGAAGGAAGACTTGTATGGAGGATCGTCTACTTTATTCATGGAGTTGTCATAGGGTGTTGAGCGATGTCATTTTATTCTTTTCTTCTTCTTCTTCTTAGGATTTTTGAGTATTGGATCTTGAGACATATATAGCTAGAACTTACGAAGAATGGAGTACCATACTTCAACAAATAGATGTTGACTAATTGGTTCACATACTTCAACAATAAAGAGAACTAGGGGTTTAGTAAAATTTTATTAATCTTCTTATACTCCAGTGATAGTTCTTGGTTTGCACATAGTTCCAGATGTAGGACGGATATAGAAGGCTTTTATATAATGACAACTTATATTAAATATCATTTCCTTTCTCTTTTACTTCTTGTTGTACTTATGTGAGCCCCAACTTAAACCTAGGAAGCACAAAGATGCTTCAAATTGGTTAGTGTCAAACTTGCAAGGTGAAACAATGTATCAAACACTATATCGAAACCCAAACCCAATATGCAAATCCAAATTAATACGAAAATACACAAGTGTAAGTAGAGGATTAAGTGTACAGAGGTGATATACATATATATATATGCATGCTTGGGGGTGTCCACGTGTCCAACAAATGGACACAAAGTGTCCAAAATCTCACGAACACACTGTATCAGTGAACACATGTTCGTAATGTGTCTCCGTGTCCATTTTGGACACGAAAAACACTCAATTAGGGTTAAGGTTTACCTACAGTCTCCTCGTGGTGGAGGAGGAGGAGGAGGAGGAGGAGGAGGAGGACAAGTTCGGTGGTGGAGGAGGAGGATCTCGCGGTGGAGGAGGAGAAGGGGCTCGCGGTGGAGGAGGAGGAGGAGAAGGGGCTCGCCGGAGGGAGGAGAAGGGGCTCGCCGGAGGGAGGAGAAGGGGCTCGCGGTGGAGGAGGAGGATGAGCGGCGTCGGAGGGAAGGGGGTAGGGGGTAGGGCTGTCGTCGAGGTCGGAGGAAGAGGGGCGGGAACAAAAAATTTGGTGAGAGGGAGAAATGAAAAGTCGAACCGAGGAAACCCTATTTACCAGCAATTTAGCGACGTCCGTAAATACGTTGCAAAGCGTCGACTTTCCTTTAATATTCGGCGATGCCATAAGCTTTGCGACGCTAAACATCGCTGAACTAATAAAATTGGCGACATTTTCCGACAAATCAACGACGTTGCTTTTTATTACACTAAAGGTAGTCGCAATATGTCGCTGTTTGTCGCTATCAGCGATGGGTTATGACGCTTACTTTTGGCGTCGCTAATTCCAGAAATATTAGCGACGTTTTAAGTTGGCGTAGCTAATTTCGTCGCCGATATGGCTTATTTTGGTAGTGAGCAACAATAAAGGTTGGTGGAGTGAGGTGGAAAATTTTGCTTTAGAATTAGGGTTCTTTCCACATTTCATAGGTCTAATTCCACAAAATTCAGAGATAATTTTTTAGTTTAGGTATGAATAAAACATGAGAGGTCTTGGTACATTTATAGGTACAAGTTATGACATCCTCCTTTAGCCCATTCGATGTAGGACTAAAGTGAGGTATACAATAATAGTTAACTGACAGAAGAAAAAGAGTTGGAGGAAAAAGACTTACCTCTGAAAGCAAAAAATAAATAAACTTAATTTTGGAGAATAAAGAGACGGATGGAAGATACTTATGTTTTGTGATTTTCTATTGAGATGTTTGTAAATATTATGTTTGGTAAACTTTATGGAGAATTTTTTTTCTTATTGACTATTTGAATGATGGTTTTATTGGAATTATTTAAGGGTACATGTTATATTTATATTTGTTTTAATTCTGTTATGCATGTCATATATGAAGTGAATTGTTGATTTATACACTATGGATCCATATTGTATAATATGTCCGGTAGGTTGCTAGGTTTCCGGTATTATAGATCCCCAAAAGGTACGAGATCCATATCCGATATTAGGAACCTTGCAAAGCTTAGTAAAATGCTTTATTCTTGTTGGAGTGGGTGGGGTTTCCAACCTATGTGGATAATATCCCGGAGAGCGACGAGCACCATCCGTGTGTCAGAGAAGCTCGGGGAGTGCATGTATCCTATTTTGGAACATATATGGTAAAAAAATATATGATTGGATTTCCATATTTACTTTAATCATATATTTATGATTGGACCCTTCATATAGTAACTTTCCATATAATTGGGTTTTCAATTATGGCAAGCCAATTATGATTGGATTTCCATTAAATATATGATTGATTCATATTGGAAGTTTCCATATATATTGGCCTTCCATGTATGGATTACCAAGGGCTTATAAAAGGGTGATGCATGCTAGTTGGAAAATCATCTCAAAAACAAGAGTGCTTTACAATCTTTGAGAGAGAGAGAGAGAGAGAGAGAGAGAGAGAGAGAGGGTTAAGGACTATTGTGAAGGAGAGATTGCTTCGAATAATTTTTCGGCACCTCTTGTTTTCGGAGTCCGCAATCAAAAATTTTCTTCTTTCAAGTGAGTTGTGGTGATCCGTGTTGGATCGGGAGGAGCTTGTAGAGGGTGTATTCTCTTTATTCCATTAGTAGAGGTTCTTCAGGGTTGGACTCCGATCGTCCCGTGGTTTTTCCCGCAAGGGTTTCCACGTCAAAAATCTTTGTGTCTGCGATTGTGTTTGGCGTTTTTGGTTTTTGGGTTTTTGCTCGGTTCTCTCGCAGGACATTCTGGTTTGGGGGAACGGTTTCTGCGCTTCGTTTCCAACATAGTGGTATCAGAGCTTTGGTTTCAAAGAAGTGTCAGGAGATGACAGTCAAACCAGGAAGCAGAGATGGACGCGAAGCCGGTGCGCATGGTGAACCTGAACGGTACCAACTACTATTATTGGCGGAGCAAGATGAAGGATTTGTTGTTCGTCAAGAAGCTGCATCTTCCAGTATTTGCATTAGAGAATCCCAATGACAAATCCGATGAGGACTAAAACTTCGAGCATATACAGGTGTGTGGGTACATACGGCAGTTCGTTGACGAGAACGTGTACAACTATGTTGCCAATATTGAGCATGCGAAGACGTTGTGGGAGAAGCTGAAATCTTTGTACGCGAAAAAGACCGGGGTAAACAACTGTTCCTGATCCAGATGATGATGGGTCTGTGGTACAAATATGGTGCATCTATTACGGATCACTTGAGTGAGTTCCAGGGCATGGTGGACCAGCTATCCTCGATGGGAGTCAAGTTCGACGACGAGGTTCAGGGACTATGGCTGCTGTGTACATTGCCAGACTCGTGGGAGACCGTACGAGTTTCTATGATCGCTTCTGCTCCAGAGGGCGTGGTCAGTCTAGAGTTTGCCAAGAGCGGGGTGCTGAATGAAGAGATGCGAAGACGTTCTCAGGGCAATTCATCCACATCCCACCACTCAGATACATTAGTTTCAGAGAGCCGCGGAAGGGGCAAAAGCAGGGGTCCAGCTAAATCATACTCAACTGTCGAGAATACTTAGGAGAAAACTCATTCACAGGATTAGTATCCATCCTTCATGACATAGCTAAAATTTTATAGGGCTCGATAATAATTACTAGTCAATTTATTCATCATTTCAAAACCCTAAAAATGCCCAAAAAACTCCCAGTATCAGTTAATAGGGTTCGAACCCTAAATTGGAATTCGAATCCAAGCAAAACATCAAATTGACAGTTGATATGCCCAAAAAACTCCAAGTATCAGTATATAAGTGTCATACTGTGAGTCTCGTGTCCACACAGTGGGAACGACGTGTCCAAACCAATGAAATAGGTGTCACACTGCTGCCCCCGCAGCGAGTCCACACTCTCGTGGACACGAACTAGAAGCGAGAGAGAGCTAGAAGACGAAAAAAAACTGGGAAACGGGGACAGGGGAGAGTTACCTGTGGAAGAAGGAGGAGGAGGAGGCCGGAGGAGGGCGGTCGCCGGAGGAGCACCGCGAAGGAGGAGGCCGGAGGAGGGAAATCGCCAGAGGAGCGCGCAAAAAATTGGGGAGGAATATTTGTGAATGATCGAAAAGGAAACCCTCGCAGCCTATATGAAACATTTAGCGATGTCCGAAAAGGACGTCGCTAAACGTCGCTGATATTTAATAAACGGCGACGCCACTTAAATTACGTCGCTATCCATCGTTACATCAGCGACGTGTACCGACGAACTTGCGACGCAAGTTCCCATTTAACAAATTGTAGTCGCTAGACGTCACTATTAGTCGCTGTTGGCGACCAACAACGACCTCTTATTTAAACGTCGCTAAACCGCCAAAAATTAGCGACGTTCTATCTTGGAGTCGCTAAATACGTCACTGATATGACTTATTTTGGTAGTGGAAGTCCATGGGTCGTTACGAGGACTCAGAATGTTACCACTGTGGCAAGAAGGGCCACATCAAGCGGAACTGTTTTGCTTGGAAGAGAGAGAAGAAGGGCGACAAGGGGAAGCAAGACGAGAACACTACAGCGGCGGCCTCGATGCATGGAGGCAATGTGATCGTCGTAGGTGATGAGGTTATCACAAACCTTACCTGCGATGACAATTCTTGGTTGGTGGACTCAGGGGCTTCAGCGCATGTATCACACAGCAGGGCACTATTTGCCACTTACATGACAGACGACTGTAGAGTGTTGAAGATGGGCAATGGAGGTGTGTCAAAGGCGGTTGCCGTTGGAGATGTGCATTTGAGAACGAAGACGGGTGCAGTTCTTGTTCTTAAAGATGATTGTCATGTCCTTGATATCTGTTTCAACCTGGTATCAGTTGGAAGGTTGGATGATGAGGGATTCTTCAATCTCTTCGGGAATGGTCAGTGGAAGCTTTCCAGAGGTTCGATGGTGATTGCCAAAGGAAGCAAGAAGTCCGGTCTCTACTATATGGAGGGGAGCGCACAGGGGGCACAGAAGGTGAACGCAGTCAGTGATGCGTCTATCGAATTGTGGCACAGGCGGCTCGGCCATATCAGCGAGAAGGGGATGAACTACTTGGTGAACAGGAAGGTGATTCCAGGGCTCAAGTCTACAAAGTTGGAGAAGTGCACGCACTGCTTAGCTTGGAAGCAAAATAGGGTATCTTTCCAAAGTCACCCAAGTTCAAGGAAGCCGGCGTTGCTCGAGTTGATTCACTCGGATGTCTGCGGTCCTATGAAGGTAAAATCTATTGGTGGTGCATCTTACTTTGTTACTTTTATTGATAACTGTTCTAGGAAGGTTTGGGTCTATGCCTTAAAGACAAAGGATCAGGTGCTGCCTACTTTTAAACAGTTTTAGGCCTCTGTTGAAAGAGAGACGGGCAAGAGGTTATTGTGTGTTCGGTCCGACAACTGTGGCGAATACATTGGTCCCTTTGATGCTTATTGTAGAGAATAAGGGACACCAGAAGACTCCACCCAAGACACCTCAGCTCAATGGTGTAGCGGAGCGCATGAACATGACACTGATGGAGAGGGTGCGGTGTTTATTGTCAGAAGCAAACTTGTCGGGCAGTTATTGGGGTGAGGCTCTTCTCACAGCTGCTTATGTAATTTATCTCCTAGTGCTCCTTTGCAGGGTGATGTGCCTGACAAAGTATGGTACGACAAAGAGCCGTCATACAATCACCTGCGAGTGTTTGGTTGTAAGGCCTTCGTGCATGTACCGAAGGACGAGAGGTCCAAACTTGAGCCGAAGACGAGGCGATGCATCTTTGTCGACTACGGTCGGGATGAGTTTGGCTATAGACTCTACGACCCGGTGGAAAGAAAGCTCTACAGAAGCATGGATGTGGTATTCGTCGAGGATCAGACCATGACCAACACTCAGGATTTCGAGACACCTTCTGAGGTTGAGGAATTACCTGAGTTAGAGTTATTTTGCTTCGAGCAGTTTCCAGAGGACATCGCAGAGGATCCAATTATGGAGGAGCCAGTACATGAAGTTGCTCCCAACCTTGATCATCAGCCTGCTGATGGTGGTCATGGTGTTCCTCAGGAGGATAAGCATGCCGGAGAGGCGGTTCCTGAAGAGGAGGAGGTTGTTGGTATACAGCTAGCACCAGTGGCTCCACTGAGAAGGAGCGACAGAGAGCGTCGACCATCTACGAGATACTCACCGGGTGAGTATATGATATTGACTGAGGGGGGAGAGCCCAAAAGTTTTGCAGAGGCTATGGAAGACGAACACATGCAGGAGTGGATGGAGGCTATGCAGGAGAAGATGAGTTCCTTATACGCCAATTCCAATTATGAGCTGGTGTGGTTGCAAAAGGGCAAGAAGGCTTTGAAGAATCGATGGATGTTTAGAGTGAAGCAGACGGATGATGTTACTCACCCTCGATACAAAGCGAGGCTGGTAGTTAAAGGCTACGGTCAGCGAAAAGGCGTAGATTATGATGAGATATTTTTGCCAGTCGTCAAACAGTCGTCTATTCGGGTGGTGCTAGCATTGGCAGCCAGTTTTGACTTGAAGGTCGAGAAGATGGACGTGAAGACGACATTCCTCCACGGTGATCTTGAGGAGGAGTTATACATGGAGCAGCCAGAGGGATTCTATGAGAAGGGCAAGTCACATTTGGTCTTCCGGTTAAGGAAGAGCTTGTATGGTCTGAAGCAGGCTCCCAGGCGGTGGTACAGGAAGTTCGAGTCATTTATGGGGGAGCATATTTATGCACGGACGACGTCGGACCATTGCGTATTTGTGAGGTACTTTACCGAGGATGATTTCATCATTTTATTGCTCTATGTTGATGACATGCTATTAGTGGGTCGGAATGCCACTAGGATAGCGGAGTAGAAGTGCCAACTGGGCGTGGCCTTCTCTATGAAGGATTTTGGTGCAGCAAAGACTATTCTTGGGATGAAGATCAGCCGGGAGAGAGTCCAAGTTGCTACACTTGTCCCAAAAGAAGTACATTCACCGGGTACTTTAGCGTTTTGGTATGGACGGGTCGAAGAAAGTGAGTTGCCCCCTTGCGGCTCACTTTAAGTTCACTGAGGAGCAGTGTCCATCTACCGAGGACGAAAAAGAAGATATGGAGCGGGTTCCATATGCCTCAGCTGTAGGATGTCTTATGTATGCTATGGTGTGTACGAGGCCAGACATCGCTCATGCAGTTGGCACAATTAGCAGGTATCTTTCAAATCCTGGAAGGGTACATTGGAGTACGGTCAAGTAGATTATACGATACGTTCAGGGCACTGCCGATTGGAGACTTTCTTTTGGTGGTGACGAGCCAAAGCTGGTTGGGTATACCGACGCTGATATGGCTGGAGATGTAGACACGAGGCAATCGACTTTGGGCTATGTGATGATGTTTGCTGGAGGAGCGGTATCTTGGCAGTCGCGGTTGCAGAAGTGTGTTATCTTGTCGACGACAGAGATAGAGTACATTACGGCGACGGAGGCTTACAAGGAGTTGCTGTGGTTGAAAAAGCTGTTACAGGAAATGAGGCTGAAGCAAGAGCAGTATACGTTGTTTTGCGATAGCCATAGTGCCATTCACCTTGTGAAGAACCAGACATTTCATAGTCGGTCCAAGCATATTGAAACTCGGTATCATTGGATACGAGATGTAGTTGAGAAGAAGGACGCGATACTTAAGAAGGTCCATACTGATGACAATGGAGCGGACATGCTCACGAAGGTTCTACCAAGGGAGAAGTTTGAGTACTGCAGGCGGATTGTCGGGATGACGAGTTCCTCCACCTAGTTGTGAAGGGGAAGATTTGTTGGAGTGGGTGGGGTTCCCAACCTATGTGGAGAATACCCCGGAGAGCGACAAGCGCCATCTGTGTGTCGGAGAAGTCCAGGGAGTGCATGTATCCTATTTTGGAACATATATGGTAAGAAAATATATGATTGGATTTCCATATTTACTTTAATCGTATATTTATGATTGGACCCTTCATATATTAACTTTCCATATAATTGGGTTTCCAATTATGGCAAGCCAATTATGATTGGATTTCCATTAAATATATGATTGATTCATATTGGACGTTTCCATATATATTGGCCTTCCATGTATGGATTACCAAGGGCTTATAAAAGGGTGATGCATGCTAGTTGGAAAATCATCTAAAAAACAAGAGTGCTTTACAATCTTAGAGAGAGAGAGAGAGAGAGAGAGAGAGGATTAAGGAGTATTGTGAAGGAGAGATTGCTTCGAATAATTTTTCGGCACCTCTTGTTTTCGGAGTCCGCAATAAAAAAATTTCTTCTTTCAAGTGAGTTGTGGTGATTCGTGTTGGATCGGGAGGAGCTTGTAGAGGGTGTATTCTCTTTATTCCATTAGTGGAGGTTCTTCAGGGTTGGACTCCGATCGTCCCGTGGTTTTTTTTGCAAGGGTTTCCACGTCAAAAATCTTTGTGTCTGCGATTGTGTTTGGCGTTTTTGGTTTGTGTGTTTTTGCTCGGTTCTCTCGCAGGACTTTCTGGTTTGGGGGAACGGTTTTCGCACTTCGTTCCCAACAATTCTGAAAAGAAAGAGATCTCATTTATTAAAGATACCTTGCTGCCTTTGCATTTATTAGATACTCTCTTTGATTGAGGGTGTTCATGCATCTTTCTTTTTCTTTTTATATTTTCTGTGCAGGAAGTATAAAGTAACTAGCGGAGCAAGAATTATTCAGGATTTCTTATTTGGAGAAGTATATGCAAATCAGGGGGAGTAATAGATATCATGGATTACAAGTATACGCAGTTGCAATTGGGAGCTTATCTTACTGCAATAATGACTACGTTAAAGCCTTTATCCAGGCTTGGGACGGCAATCAGGATAAATAACACTAATCACATGAATATTTTGTTATTTCATAATGATTATGCTACTTACTTTTGGATGTAGCTTTTCATGTAATGTAAATGGTATATTAATTTTCTTTTACAAAATTGTACAGATAAAACTTGTTCTATTGGAAAGGTTGGGAAGTGAATTGTTTTATGGTTTGTTGTGTACACTGTACTAGTTGGGTTACTAAGCTTCGAATATTTGCCTTTTGATATTGTTTGGCTAATGTACAAATGTACGAGTTCTGCAAAAGCACTTTGAGATGGAAAGTCGTTGGATTCATCCGCCAATGGTTGGATGATTCAGTATTTCATCACGTCTCCAGGGAGAGTTCTGCAAAAGCACTTTGAGAGAAGCTCCATTCGTTGTACGAATAGAAGACAACTAGCAACAAGGTGTTTCTTATTCGCCAACTCGAAGTACACAGAGGGTGCCTCGGTGGACAACATCTGAACGAGGTTCAGGGTATCATCAATCAGCTGTCTACGATGAATATGATTATTGACGATGGGCTTCAAGCCCTTATGCTTTTGAGTCCTCTATCGAAGAATTGGGAGACGTTGGTGGTATTAGTGATCAAATTCGCGCCTGATGGAGTTGTTACGATGAAGGCACTCAAAAGCAGCTAGTTGAACAAGGAGTTTCGACGTAAATAGTTTGTTGAATCATTGCAGGAGTCCGCTCTAGTTGCTTCCTACGGGAAGGGAAGACTCAAGTCACAAGCGATGGCACATGGTAGTTGTCGGGATAATGCGAGTGTGGACCGCAAGGAAGACTGTTATCACTGTGGCAAAATGAGTTTTTTATGACGAAATGCATGAAGGTCAAAGCTGAGAAGGCTAAAGGTAAGGATGATCAGGAGGAACTCATCACATTTGCAGATATCATCATCACAACAATTGATGTCCAGAAACCTTGTAGTGTAATTCCTTGGAAATTCATTTTCACAAATAATTTGATTTCCAATTTATGATTTTTTTAATCTTTATTATATAATTACTGATGTTTAAAATTAAGTTAGTAATTAAAAGAATTTTGTTTAAACAGAACAAATATTATATATTATTTAAGTAAATAAATATTTCAAATAAATAATGAATAATGTCCTATTTTTGTTCCCCGAGAAAATGAAAGCTTCTATAGTCAACTAGACACGTAAACGTGCGTCGCACGTATTTTAATGCAAGTATTGTTCGTAAAGAATAATTTATATTGGACTTAGTTTGTATTTTTTTTATTTTTTTCACACGACTTATACTTACATTCATGAAATACAATTTTTATATTTAATGTACTGTAATTCAAAGTGCTAAAAGTTCTTCAAATATGTTGAACCATGACGGACTACCAAGCCAAGGATTTAACAACCACTGGAAGGGAAGGGAAGCAATACAATTTATTGTGGAGGCCTTGCAAGAAGGTGGCTTGCCGAAATAACGAGCAATGCAGAAAAAATTGTGACATATCATCGCCAGAGTTGTTAGAACATCTGGGACTTGAGACCACACCCACACGATGGGAAGAAGGATCGAGAGGAGGAAGAAGAAGAAATGAGGAAGATATTTTTATTTTTATTTTTATTTTTTTACATCAAGGGTGCGAAGAAGAAGAGAAAAGAAATAGTTTGTTTTTTTGTAGAGCTTTTCGGTTTTGCTGAAGAAAAGAGAAGGGTTTCGGTCATGAGAAAGATAAGAGAGGAAGTTAATTTTAAATTTTTTATCTTCTGCAATTTTTTTTAAAATTAATTGATTGATGATATACACGGCCCGATCAAAGCCACCTTATGTAGTAGAAGATTAGAACTAACTTAGAGTTTGTTATAACAAACTTTTTTGGATGGAACCCTTAAAAATTTATTTGAAATTTCAAAACAAAATCAATATTGCAAATAGTGAAAGATCCAGGGACTTAATAGAAATTAATCCCTTCCTAATATACTTCTCGCTCAACGAACTGAGAAAAAAAACTTCATTCTTTTCTTTTCCTTCAAGATTCTTCTCCAATCAAGAGAGGAATTCGATCTAGATTCTTCTTCCTCCCCCACTTCTGGGCGTGCTCCTTGGCCGACGTCACCACCTCACCACTTCGCGGCCTCCGATGACGAGTGGATCAATGGAAATCAAATCCAAATTTGGAGGATCATTTCTCACTCCTCTTTCTGATGAATTCTGATCCAGGAATTCTAGCATAATCTAGGTATATTTTTCTACAACTTCATGAAGTTTATCTATCATTTTGTTCAAGGTTTATATTATTTTGATGTGTTTTGACATACTTTATCGATGCTCAAAGATGACTAAAAACTGCATTGTCACGTAAATTTCTGAATCTGCAATTTTCTTCCGATTTTGAGCATACATAACTTTTCATGTAGCAAGCATTTTTTCAGATCCAATTGCTTGATTGTAATCTTGATTACTTTTTAAATCAAATTTGTATTGATGTCATGTCCAAAATAATCCATTTGACTGCTGTAAATTGAGATCAAAGTCGGCCTCATGAACACCTATTTATGAGAGTACTCTCAAAGTCGGGAATTATTTTTATTGACTTTGGACTTGCATCGCTTCTTCTTTGTATCATAATTTTCCATTCCAGTATCATGAATGTATTATCGGTCATGTTATAAAATAGTTTATTGAGGCTTATGACTTAGTTTTGTTGGGTTTATAGCCTTTTGTTTTGGTTTTTAGTCCCACATCGGCTAGAATGGAATGTGTATCTCCATATATATATGAGTCTTTACTCTTTATGGAGATGCACATGTAGTGCACATGGGTGTGTGCCATGTGGGATTAATTATTAATGGTATAAAGGCTTAATCAACAATTAAAAAGCTGTAAGCTTTTTGCTCTTGGAAATTTATTTCCATAGGAGCTAAGCCCCGTTGGGGCTTAGCGACTCGGACTCGGACTCGGAATCGGACTCGGACTCGGGCTCGGGCTCGGACTCGGACTCGGACTCGGGCTCATGAGGCGTAATGTGGCGTTTTGTTACAGAGTAGTGCGCGTGTTCTTTAACACAAACACTAGTACTTTTTAGTACGCGTGGGTTCTGTTACTTCAAACAGAGAGAGAAGAGTACAGCCATTGCCAGAGGAGTTCGCCGTCTTCCGAGGAGTCAGAAGAGCAGGAGTGTTCCAAGGTTTTCCGTCAACCTTGCTGGTTCCTGGAAGCTGTTCGCAGAGGGCGAATAAAGCTTTGAGCAACGGTGATCATTCACCCCAGCAATTCCATCTCTCGCCTGTCACCCTTCTGTTGTCTTTAGCAGTTCTGTCAGTATCTTCTTTTTAGAAGGCACTACTGCCAGTTTGCTACGATCACGAAAATCTCTTTAGATTATTCTTGTATTACGATATCTTTTTAGATCTCGTAATTTGCAGAATCCTTCTGGATCTCTGTTGCAAAACCTTCTTTAAGGAATTGCATTTGAAACGTTGTCTTTACAACTGTTTCAATTTCTGTATTTTCCATCGAAAAGCGTGCCCCGACGTTTCCGGCAATAACAATCTCAAAGCTTTATTGCTACGATGGAAAATATTAATGCTTCACTCCTCAACACTGACTTTTGTAAGTTAGAAAAGTTTGATGGAGAGTATTATCAAGTCTGGAAGCGGAAGGTTTATCTCACTCTTCAACTCAGAGACGTTGATCACGTGCTGCTTGAAGAGGAACCTACTGTTCCAGATACTGGGTCTGCTGCTGCAATCTCTGCGGCTACTAAACTTCAGGCCAAGTGGAGAAGGGAGAATAGCATTTGCAGGTTGCTTATCCTGAATGCTATGGAGGATTCCCTAGCAGAATCCTATTCTAAGAAGAATATCGCTAGAGACATATGGGAGTCTCTAGAAAAACTCTACGAAGAAGATAAGAACCGCAGTAAAATATTTGTGGTTGAAAAATATCACAAATGGTTCTTTGAGGACGACAAGTCAATGCTGCCGCAGGTAAAGGAGTTCCAGAAACTGCGACAGAAGCTGGAAGACGAGGCGATGCCCCTCCCCGACAAGTTTGTTGTTGGAGGGATTGTCTCAAAGCTCCCCGCTGGGTGGAGCAAGTTCTATGCAAACATGCATAGGAAGAAGTTGGAGATCACCCTTGAAGATCTCCTACAGGAAATCTATGTTGAGGACCAGATGCGGGCTCAACTGAAGGTGGACACGCTTTCCAAGCAATTGGCTAACGCCAATCTGGTTCAGACCAAGGAACCAAAGGGAAAGGAAAAGCGTGCAGATTTCCAGAAGAAGAAGAAGAACCCTAACAACTTGAATGTTAAGGGAACTTCTTTCAAGTCAAAGAAATCTAAGGCAAAGATGCCTTGTTTCAAGTGTGGCCAGTTGGGCCATTTCAAAAATGAATGCACAGCACCAGCCAAGAAATCAGAGCAAGGTGAGCCTAGCAAAGTCTCAATGATTACTGATGTAATTGCTATGATTGGACAGGTTGATGCTGTAGGATCTGATTCAGACTGGTGGGTATATACTGGAGCCACCTGCCATGTCTGCTCCAGAAAGGAGTGGTTCACCACCTACACACCCACTTCTGAAGCGGTTGTGATGGCGAACCAAGCACAAGCTGAAGTGCTCGGGATCGGGACGGTGGTGTTGAAGCTGACTTCGGGCAAGTCTCTGACGCTTCAAGGCGTGAAGCATGTTCCTGCTATCGCCAAGAACCTGATCTCAGGAGGCCTACTCTGCAATGCAGGCCTCAGGATGGACATCAATGCTGGCCAGATGGTGATGTCTATCAAGGGAACATATTTCGGAAAAGCTTTTTATACCGAAGGAATGTTCAAAGTTCAGCTTGTAAATCAGTCCAATGTAATTAATGTAATTAATGAAATCGCTCATTCTGCTTATACTCTTGAGTTGTGGCATAATAGGCTAGGACATGTTCATTGTAAACGAATAAACAGAATGTCTAGTCTAGGACTTATCTCCAAATGTGGGGGTAAGGTAGAGAAATGTGAAGTTTGTGCTCAAACGAAGATCACAAGGAAACCCTTTCCTCGGGTTAATCGAAGTACAGATCTTCTGGAGTTGGTTCACCGATATCTGTGACTTCAAACAGTTCTCTACAAAGGCCGGGATGAAGTATTTCATAACCTTCATCGATGACTTCTCAAAGTATGCTTTCGTCTACTTGCTGAAGGCTAAAGACGAAGCATTCGAGAAGTTCAAGGAGTTCAGAGCCGAAGCTGAGAGGCAAACTGGACAACAACTCAAAAGGATAAGAAGTGATCGAGGTGGGGAGTACAGGTCTCATGAATTCGCATCGTTCTGCAAAGAACATGGAATTGTCAATGAGACTACGGCTCCGTACTCTCCTCAATCAAACGGAGTAGCTGAGAGGAAGAACAGGACGTTGACAGAAATGATAAATTCAATGTTGTTGACTGCTGGCCTTCCTAAGTGCTACTGGGGAGAAGCTGCATTGACGGCCACTTTTATTCTAAATAGAGTGCCTCATGCAACTTCAGACGTTACTCCTCATGAACTCTGGTTCAAGGTCAGACCTAACTTGAATGTCATTCGAGTGTGGGGGTGTCTGGCGTATGTCAAGCTTCCAGATCTAAAGATTCAGAAGCTTGGGACAAGGACTACAAAGACGATCTTCTTGGGGTATGCCGAGAAGAGTGATGCTCGGAGGTTTCTTGATATTGAGTCAA
This sequence comes from Iris pallida, assembly GCA_029216955.1. Taxonomy (NCBI): domain Eukaryota; kingdom Viridiplantae; phylum Streptophyta; class Magnoliopsida; order Asparagales; family Iridaceae; genus Iris; species Iris pallida. Next base: position 3,604,895 of record JANAVB010044817.1, on the reverse strand, counting down.
GTCATATCATTGAATCTCGCGATGCAGAATATTTTGAAGACAAGTTTGCAAGGCACAAGAATATTGTTCTGCCGGATGTTCCGGAGAATAATGAGGGTGCACAAGAAACTGAAGTCTTCAATGAAGATGTGGTCCAAGAAGATGTTGTTGTCGAAACAACGGTTGAACCAGAACAAGCTGAGCCGTCAGCTAAGCGTGTGAGGAGGCCGAAGGACTTCGGAAATGACTTTGTCACCTATCATGTGGAAGCAGATCCGCTTACCTATGATGAGGCGATGAAGACCAGAGACGCGGTTTTCTGGAAGGAGGCGATTGACAATGAGATTGATTCCATCACCTCAAATAACACTTGGGTGTTGGTTAATCTTCCTGAAGGAGCGAAACCCATCGGATGCAAATGGATCTTCAAGAAGAAGATGAAAGCAGACGGAACTATTGACAAGTTCAAGGCTAGGTTGGTAGCCAAGGGGTTTTCTCAGAAACAGGGGATTGACTACTTTGACACATATGCTTCAGTAGCCCGGATGACCACCATCAGAATGTTGATTGCTCTCGCAGCAATACATAAGATGGTGATACATCAGATGGATGTGAATACAGCTTTTCTAAATGGCGAGCTGACCGAAGAGATTTACATGCAACAGCCAGAGGGATTTGTCATCAGAGGTCTTGAAGACAAAGTCTGCAAGTTGGTGAAATCCTTGTACGGTCTTAAACAGGCTCCCAAGATGTGGCATGAGAAATTTGACAAAGTTATAAGGTCAAATGGCTACATGGTCAGCGATACGGACAAGTGTGTTTACACGAAGTTCGCTGATGGAAGAGGTGTGATCGTTTGTCTGTATGTGGACGACATGCTTATCCTAGGTACGGATATTAGATGTGTCACGGAGACAAAGAAATTCATCTCAAGCAAGTTCAGTATGAAGGACTTGGGGGAAGCTGATGTGATCTTAGGGATCAAGATCATCCGGACAGACACTGGACTAGCGCTGTCACAGTCTCATTATATTGAGAAAATGATCACTCGTTATGGGTATCGGGATCTTCCAGGGATCGATACGCCGTACAGGTGTGATCTGAAGCTGAAGCCTAATTCAGGGGAAAGCGTCAGGCAGCTGGAGTATGCAAGCGTAATTGGGAGTTTGATGTATGCTACTACTGCCACAAGGCCTGACATAGCTTTCGCCGTGGGAATGCTGAGTCATTTTACGAGCAATCCAGGTGTTGAACACTGGAAAGCTGTGGAACGGGTTATGAGATATCTCAAGAAGACTCAGACATATGCACTGTACTACAGCGGAGATCCGTCGGTAGTGGAAGGCTTCAGTGATGCCAGTTGGTGCTCAGAGGTGGAGAGCGAGAGATCCACAGGTGGATACATTTTCACAATGGGTGGAGCTGCTATATCGTAGAAGTCGAAGAAGCAGACTATGCTCTCGCGGTCATCCATGGAATCTGAGTTCTTTGCACTTGATACCGCAGCCGAGGAAGAAGAATGGCTTCGGGAGCTCATGTATGATCTTCCAGTGGTTGGGGCGCAAATACCGGCGATACCGATATACTGCGACAACCAGGCGACTGCGACGGTGGCATCAAATGACCTTTTCAACGGGAAGAAGAGGACTGTGCGGTTGAAGCACAGGGCAGTACACGATCTTATCAAGAGAGGTGTTATTGCAGTAATTGATGTTCGGAGTCAGGAGAACCTGGCGGATCCGTTCACCAAGGGCCTCAAGCGCCAGCTGGTCGATGACACAGCTTGTAAAATGGGCTTGAAGGCATTCTGATATTGTATTATTGTATTCCTACCATAAAGTTTTATGCTATTAGTTCAAAGATTTATCTACTAGGCATCTAGCTTTTGGTTCAAGGGAGGACCACTAATTGGAAGAATATCAGGAACGGTGGGTACATATTCTATTGGGCATGGAGAGGTTACGGACCTATAACCACTGTTGTCTACTGTTGTTTTCTGCGGAAAATAGGTCCTGTGGGAGGTTGGCTTAAATGCCTTAATGAGTTCTCAGGCATTTGGAATGTCTGGTATGCTTTATAGGAAGCATGGTAGCACAGCACTACAAGGAGTGTGACTCCATGCTATGTGTGGCGGTGACTCCACCATGAGGTTCTCGAAGGAGGTAAAGCCTCGGCTATGTTAGCCAAGTCACAGCGGCGTAGCACCGCAAATAGGCAGTTGGCCTAATGCTGTATATTGAATTAAAGAGGGATGTAGTCAGCACTACAAAGAGGAGGTATTCCTCATGTTACGGGTGGCACGACACCACAATGAGGTAAACCCGGCTAGGGATAAAGCCTCGGCCTTGCAAGCCATGTCGTAGCGGCGTAACACCGCACAGAAGCGTAAGGCTTCATGCTGGGTAGTTTGGCACTACAAAGGGGCTAGGCCTCATGCTACGGGTAGTATGACACTACGATGAGGTTCCCGGTGATTCGGGGTAAGGTCCTCGGCTTAAGGCCATGTCATAGCGGCGTAGCACCGCAAAGGAAGCGTTGGACGCTTCATGCCATGTCTCTTTAATACAGAACTCACCTATAGTGTATGGACAAAGAGATATCAGGCCGTCTCTTGAGGGTAAACTTGTAGACACCCAATATTATACACTGAAACCAGGCTGGCACACGGCCTTAAATGTGCAGCCAGAAGCACATGTAACTACATTATGTGAGTGGAAAGAATTTCAGCTATGATGCAGAATTCAAGGCTTAGTCCATTCTTGTATTATAGTTTGATTTTTGACTCACGTGGGAAGATTCAAGTCTTAAGTGGCATCTATCCTAAAAGCATAATGGGCAGTTACTGTGGGGAACACTCGTACTCATATATATAGAGATATGTGGGGGATTGTTGGGTTTATAGCCTTTTGTTTTGGTTTTTAGTCCCACATCGGCTAGAATGGAATGTGTATCTCCATATATATGAGTCTTTACTCTTTATGGAGATGCACATGTAGTGCACATGGGTGTGTGCCATGTGGGATTAATTATTAATGGTATAAAGTCTTAATCAACAATTAAAAAGCTGTAAGCTTTTTGCTCTTGGAAATTTATTTCCATAGGAGCTAAGCCCCGTTGGGGCTTAGCGACTCGGACTCGGACTCGGACTCGGACTCGGGCTCGGACTCGGACTCGGACTCGGGCTCATGAGGCGTAATGTGGCGTTTTGTTGGCGCACTTTGCACTTAGCACGTCAGCATCGTCGCTAGGCGCATAGTGCGCTTAAGTTGCGCTCGTTGCGCGAGCCACTTGTGCGACCACGTTGCGCGGCCCGTTACGCGAGCCCAGTTACGCTGGCCCAGTTACGCTGCCCAGTACGCGCAGTACGCACAGTGTGCGCAGCATACACAGCGTACGTAGAGTGCGCAGTGTGCGCAGCGTACGCAGTGTGCGTAGAGTGCGTATGTGCGTATGGCTGGCTGCATATTAGAGCGGGAACGGTTGCAGCAGTTGCTGCATGTTCAAGAGTGGTTCTGCCACTACCCTGAAGTGCAGGCAACTGCTTGGCAACCGCCCCGTGGGCTATATATGCAGGTTCTCTCCTCTCTCTCTGTAGATAGAAGTAATCAAAAATCCAGAGAGAAAACTCTAAGTGTTCTTTAACACAACAGAGTAGTGCGCGTGTTCTTTAACACAAACACTAGTACTTTTTAGTACGCGTGGGTTCTGTTACTTCAAACAGAGAGAGAAGAGTACAGCCATTGCCAGAGGAGTTCGCCGTCTTCCGAGGAGTCAGAAGAGCAGGAGTGTTCCAAGGTTTTCCGTCAACCTTGCTGGTTCCTGGAAGCTGTTCGCAGAGGGCGAATAAAGCTTTGAGCAACGGTGATCATTCACCCCAGCAATTCCATCTCTCGCCTGTCACCCTTCTGTTGCCTTTAGCAGTTCTGTCAGTATCTTCTTTTTAGAAGGCACTACTGCCAGTTTGCTACGATCACGAAAATCTCTTTAGATTATTCGTGTATTACGATATCTTTTTAGATCTCGTAATTTGCAGAATCCTTCTGGATCTCTGTTGCAAAACCTTCTTTAAGGAATTGCATTTGAAACGTTGTCTTTACAACTGTTTCAGTTTCTGTATTTTCCATCGAAAAGCGTGCCCCGGCGTTCCCGGCAATAACAAGTTGTGTGTTTGGTCTATTGAATTTGAAGGTGAAGTGGGCCTCTTAGACTTGATCACAATGATTCATTTTGAATCTGTTTTTGGAGATCACTTCGGGCTTGTTCTTCTAGAGATCTAACTTTTGGATTTTGGCGCTATTTCTTAATACTCAACGTAGGTCTACAATATTTGGAAAATTTGAATCCTAAAATGAATCATTTGTCTACTGATCTCCAAAAAATGCAAAAAAACATTCTGTTCACTGAATTTTTTTTACCATGGAACAAGTTTTTCTTGCAACTTTGTGCTTCAATTATGAAAAATCCAACTGTTGGATCGGCTTGGAATTTTCTCCTACTGTTTGACAAAACTTTGTTCTAATAAATACTTTAGTTTGAGTCATTTATTATTCTTTTTGACTGTTCGTTCATAAGCCCAAAGCCGGTAGAAAGTGAACTTTTGGTCCTTATCAATTCTCGTCTCAAAACGATGTTTTGAATTTTGTTTTCCGACAACACGAATGAACTCGCAGTGTCATTCTAAATTCATGTTTATATTTTAATTTTAATTTTTATAAATTTTTTCCTATTTTGGACCTATTATGGATTGTGGGCCAGCTTTGGTCGAACATTGCGATCTTGATTGAACTTGTATCTTCTTTGTGGATCTTGGACTCTATAATATGTTCATTGGCATGCGATAATTCAGGCTTACATTGGAAATTATTATGATTAGCAGCTAGGGGATTACATATACCGTATCGATACGTCTACCACTACAAAAATACAGGGAATTAGCGACGATACTTTCTGTCGCTATGATGCTTGTTTTCATCGCTATTGGGAATAGCGACGAGAACGAGGCGTCCCTAGAATATTTTCATCGTTAAGATTCTGTCGCTAATCCGTTGCTAAAGCGACAATTTAGCGGCGCATTTAGCGACGTAATTATAGGGACGATTTATTTTTGTCGTTGCTTCAACAATAACTTAGCGGCGGAATGTCAACTTTTTTTTTTATAACCCTAACTAAATTTCTCACAAACCCTCTTCTTGGGTGACCCTCCTTTCCTTACTATTTTCGTGAGCAAACAACCCTCTCCCATCTTTTCATCCTTCGTAAAAGAAACCCATCTACAACATCAACTCTTCTATCTCTCCAACCCCACACCATCTCCTTTCCAACTTTTCCAAGAACCTTCCATTAATCCCTAACCATCTCCACAATAGGAACCACCACCTCCATCATCATCTTCATCATCTCAAAAGCAAGAAGAGCACACCAAGATCAAGTAAGCAGGAGCACGCTTTGCGCAAGGAAGCACAAATCAAGAACTCGTCTAACTACTTTCTTGGTAATTAAGTGATCAAAACCCTTTTCTTGATCTTTCTCCACGACATGCTCTTCCTTCAAATTAATATCAACCCAACCTCATAAAACCATGGTTTGTCTGTTGTGGCCATGTATGGATGTTACAATTTAATTATATGCATGCATGTTAAATTGGAAGAGAAATTGGAATCAAGATTGTGCATGTTACATAGATGTTTGAGAATAGTTTTGAGAGCAAGAATACAAGTAGTAATATGAGATTAAATACATGTTAAATCTGTATTTTTATCAAATTTTACATATATTTAAGTTATTCAATCGTATAAAACTGAACCTAAACTTGGTATGCCAAGAAACCAGATTCCTATGTGTAGTTTTGACTTACGTCGGTTGGCTCATAGAAAGGTGCTGAATTTTATACGATGCATGATGACTGTCACGTCCCGGTTCCGTAGAACTGATCGTCCTCTCTTAGGCATGATGCCGTGCGAGCCTAGATTGCGCCCGTACAAGACAATATCATAACGATCGATTCAACATGCTAAGCGGCGGGGTCGTCGCACAGAAGTTCCGAAGCAGAAGCATTGAATAACAAAGGAAACACAAGTATTCAAACAAAATCAAATATTTTATTGATAAACATCAGAATATACAAGTGGCACAAAGCCAGATTACAAACACTCAACTCTCTCTTTCTCACAATACAATTCACTCTTGCTCTCTCTCATTCTCACTCAATTACAATGATATTAATTATGTCCGAAGGCTTACAACTTGCGGATGCTTCAAAATGCGATGTCCATACATTATGTCTCATATAGGTGAAGACTCCAACATGGCCGCACGTCTCAAAACGTCAAAGAACTCCATGCCTCAGCGCGTTCAAGCGAGCTTCGCCTCGAACGAACAAGTACCTAAACCTGCACATGTAAACTAGTAGGGTGTCAATATATAACCGTACTGGTGAGTAAGACTCTCGCCCATCCAAACAAAAGCAACACGTTTATTTAGTTAATGTGCCTATTCTTTTTGTGATCTTTCTAATCTTACTTTAGGATCAGTTCATGACATATACTACAAAACTTGCATCGTGTTGCAACATCGAGACCGTGCCATAAAATCCGATTGTGCAACACATCGTGTTCGTGTCTCGCAACATGTTGTAGACTTACCTATACCTACCTTTCGGCCTTCCATATTCATCAAAAACCACACATGTTCTAACAAAATGACTCAATGATACACTTTCTTAACAATAACTTCATATATCGTGCCGAAGCACGTGCCTCTGTTGAAGCCAAATCTTAGGCTTGACTATTGTGTTACGTGTCATGTGTCTCTCTCTTTTACTCAATTGGCACCGTGCATGCAGATTGCCACTAACACTCTTGACTCATCTATATGAAAGGTCACTAGCCTTGACTAGCAATCTTGGATATAGCTTGGTGGAAACGAGGTCCTTGCGGTGCCAGTAGCTAGTTCCATCCAAGGCCAACTATCACCAGTTGCCTACCCAGCTCATCTATATCGTGTTTTCTCCTAGGCTGGATCAGTCCTTTGGCCCCAAGTTGTCGTCCGAAGAAACATCGTCCTTGTGCACAAGTTGTCCATAACCAGCACCTACGAGAACATCTAGACTCAGCGTAAATACATGGCCTAATTTATAGTATGACTCAAACCTTTGTAAACCATTCTCTTTAACCATACTTTCCATACTTCGTTGTAGACGCCCAAACGAGGGACCGTCTCGCGACAAACGGTCGCGTAAACTTCCATATTATCGTTTGAAATCCAGGAACGACTACTGCAGCCTCCCTGCCTAACTTTTCATCGTGTTCCATGCAATACCACCAACCAAGTCATACTCTATATGACTAGCCATTTGAAACAGTGAGAACGTGCCTGCTAAGACTAGCATTGAGACCGTGGGAACTTACCTGCTATTACATCAAGTCAATAGCCCGTAGCATAAATTTTGCTTGACTCAATATGTGAGGTCAAAAGACCGAGTACCAACTTTGAATAACCATCTAGGCAACATGTTAATAATATTCCATGTTCTTTACACATTTGACACAATGAGATTATTTTCTTAGCTATGTGGATTCATCTCTTTTATTACAAGCCTACTCAGTGAATATGAAAACATCCATTTATTATTGTGAAGGCCAAGCTGAGGCAAGTTCATCGAAGCCATTCACCTGAACGAGGAGTTGTCTCGACCGAGCAAGACTTCGAACAAGCCGTTACATAGCCAAGTCATAGGGAATGGCCAAGGCCATGATGACATATACTTCTTCATCAAGATCCCCGTGGAGGAAAGCATTCTCGACATAGCCAAGTCTAGGCAAGACTTCGACCCGGGAGATTGCATCACATATACTTCCTCATCAAGATCCCCGTGGAGGAAAGCATTCTTTATATCGAGTTGAAGTAAAGGCCAGTCATAGCGAATGGCCAAGGCCATGATGACACGAACCGACGTCATTTTGGCCACAGGAAAAAAGTCTCGAAGTAATCCTCACCATAGGTTTGAGAATAACCTTTGGCCACCAGACGAGCTTTCAATCGGTCAAGAGTGCCATCCGATTTTACCTTAATCGTAAACACCCATTTGCAGCCGACTGCCTGTTTACCATGAGGTAGATCGACTAAGTCCCAGGTATGATTCTCCTGGAGAGCCTTCATCTCCTCGTGCATAGCAGCACGCCAACCAGGATGTCGGAGACCCTCCTCAGCGGTCTTGGAGATCTGAATCCCATCAATAGTAGCTACCAGAGACTGAGTATGACTGGTAAGTTCTTTGTAGTTGTTAACATACAAGGGATGATCTCGACATGCACGACGAGGACGTTCTGGAGGCAGAATCGCTGGAGCTGCTGGCGAAATTGGTGGAGCTGCTGGAGGGACAGATGGAGGCAACTCACTGGAGTCGGAGCTGCTGGTAGAACCAGAGGAGGAAGATTCTGTGGTTGATATCGTTAATGGCTGAATCGGTGTATGTGGACCATCATCCTGGAAGACTGGCTCGGTAAGGGAGGGCACCTGTACGGGGGGGTTGTTGTGTTTGAGGGGAAAACAACAAAAAAATTTCTTCGGGATAGATCAGGGGAGCCGGACCTGTTGATTGGAGGAACGGAGGAAATTTTGTTTCGACAAAGGTAACATCCCGAGTGAAAAAATATCGCTTTAAGACAGGAGAGAAACACCGATACCCTTTCTGATCTTTAGGATACCCAAGAAAAATACATTGTATAGCCTTAGGATCCAATTTAGAAAGGGTTGGTCGGGTCTCCCGAACATAGCATAAGCAACCAAAGTTGCGGGGAGACAGAGGAAACGGCTCTCTTCCAGGAAAGAGCTTAGAGAAGGGAGTGCTACCATGGAGAACTGACGACGGCATACGATTAATAAGATAACAAGCTGTAAGGACCGCATCCGACTAAAATCTCTTGGGAGTACATGCTTGAAACATAAGAGCACGTGTTATTTCTAATAAATGACGATTCTTGCGTTCGGCTACACCATTTTGTTGTGGTGTGTACGCACAAGAGGTTTGGTGGATGATGCCTTTGCTGGCCAGATGTTTATCAAGATCACGAGATAAATACTCATTACCATTGTCACTCCGAAAGATTTTGATTGGAAGACCAAATTGTGTAGTTATCTCGGCATGAAAGTTACACCAGATGTTAAATAATTCAGCACGACTTTTTATTAAATAAATAAAAGTGACACGTGAGTAATCATCGACAAACGTAACAAAGTACTTAAAACCTATTACAGATTCAGTCGGACAAGGTCCCCATATATCAGAATGCACCAAGTCAAAATGAGCGATTGTAAGATTATTTGGACTCACCGGATAAGAAACCCGATGATGCTTAGCTAAACTACATGGCTCACAATGAAAAGAAGAGGAAATAGCTAAATATGGGTACATTTTTTGGAGAACTGGAGACGACGGATGACCTAACCGACAATGTAACTCGACTGGATCAAGTTTCATGCTTGCATAAACAATAGAAGGAGTTGCGTCAAACAGGTACAAGCCTCCAGCCACATGCCCCTTACCAATAGTCTTTCCAGTTGTCAGGTCCTAAAAAACACAATTATAAAAAAAAGGTTACCGAACAATGAAGTTCACGAGTAAGTTGACTGATAGAAAGTAAATTGAACGGGTTCCTAGGAGTAAGTAGAACAGAGGTAACTGACAGTCCGGGAGAAAGAGTGGCACTTTCACGGCCGCGGACTGCCAAAGAACCGCCATTGGCAACAGTAATGCCAGAAGCACGACGGACAGGTACATAATCATGTATCGTACCTGCGTCACCAGTCATGTGTGAGGATGCACCAGAGTCAATTACCCACTGCTTGGGTTTTACTATGCATGCTGCAGAATATTCGACTGTGGAACCAGACGTTGATGCTTCACCACGACGTTGAGCATAGAACTCAAGAAATTTCGTGTAAGAATCGTCGCTCATCTGAACCGAACGAACGCTATTATCAGTAGCATCTGAAGTAATATTGGCAACAGGAGCTTTAGGGCACTGCCACTGGAAATGTCCCTATTGGCCACAGTGGATGCATGTTCGTAGTCGTCCTCCATCACGACCACCATTACCGCGTCCGCATCGCGACCATAAGTCCGACCACCTCGTCGTCCACCACGTCCACCACGAACGCCAGGACGAGCAGCGCTACCAAGGGCAGATCGATCAGTAGGAGTATCTCCCGGAGTGGTCTCAACCACCTTTGCGGCCCGAAGAACACAGAAGTGGGCCTCCATCAAAGATGGAACATCAGAAACAACAATGATCTGGGATCGAGCCGAGTCCGCATCAGGACGGAGAGATGCAAGATATGCCATAACATGAAGCTGCTCGCGTTGAGCCCGAGCTTCATTGATATCCGACGTCAGAGGAAGAACACGATCAATTTCATCCACCATAGCCTTGAAGGATCGGAAGTGGTCCTTATGAGACTTGTCTTCTTGAGTTGCTCGGTAAACGCCAACAACCGAGTCGTATATGCGAGATAAGTCGCATTTTCCATCAAATGCCATTGCTAGGACCTTCCATAGCTCCTTGACCGTGTCCGTGTTTTGAACCATGTCCTCGACGGACGGTTCCATAGAGTTCATCAACTGTGTAAACAGTCGACTATCATCCGTCTCCCACTATTCAAATATGGGATCAGTCGTCTCCGGAGGGTTGTCAGTCAAATGTTTAGATAGCCACATCCCACGAAGTATTTTTTTCAACTTTCTTCCGCCATGTTGAGTAACCATCTGGACCGTCCAATCGACGGTTGACAAGTCGAGTCGAAGAGATTGTCGTGCCAGTGCTCGTCGTGTTGTTGACACCGTTACCATCATCTGCCTTCAAATTTGTCATCCTGAAATGGAAGCAACCGTCGCGAGTTCTTTCCAACCCCAAAAATCACACCAACTTTACGAATGTGCTATAAACGTGGTCAACACTGTCGCGCACATAGAAAATAAACACGTCAGGACACAGGAAAAAACACGATCATTCTCTGTGTAGATTTGGATGTGAAGATTAGGGTAGAAAAATCATTTGTTAAGTCCAAACGGCTTAATCTAGGAATAAAGCATTGGACCAATGACTTTTTTTTCTTTTTTTCTTTTTCTTTTTTTAACTAGGGTTCGGAGGGTGTGTGGTGGCTGATGGAAAATGTTAGGAATTTGAGCAATCGTGGGTGTTCCGGGTGTTTACACAGCAGATCCGGGGCGTGGGGGGATCCGGGTGTCTGAACAGCAGATCCGGGGTGTGGACGAGCCGGGTGTCTGCGTCGTAGATCCGGGGTGTGGGGGAGCCGGGTGTCTGCGTCGCAGATCTGGAGTGTGGGGGAGCCGGGTGTCTGCACAGCAGATCCGGAAAGGGGGAGGGAACAGGGGGTCTGTACAGCAGATTCGGGCAGGGGGAAGGCTGGATGGGGGGAGGTCGGCGAAGGGGCGGCAGCAGGGGGGTTCGGCGAAGGGGGGTGACGGGGGGGGGGGGGCTGGATAACAAGGAGGGCACCAGGGGGGTCGACGAAGGGTGGGGGGCAGCATGGGGGGGTCGGCGAAGGGGGAGAATTTTTTTTTTGTTGTGAAATTTTTTTTCTTCCTTCTATGGCTCTGAGACCATGTAGAATGGAATAAAATAGATGATCTTTTTATTGAAGAGAGACTACACATATATATAGGAGAGGCTAGCCTCCTCTCCTATTACTCTAAGCAATGTGGGACTAAAGCCCAACAATTAATAACTCTAATATAACACTTAACAAATGCTTTGAGAGATGACCGCGCAACTGGCAGTGTGAGCAGAAGATAATGTGATTATCGTAGACGATTTGCTGGGTGTGGGACTGGTTGCCAAGTTCAATGAGGATGTGATTGGGGGGCTCGGAAGTGAGGTCGAGTTTAACACATATCTTCGCGTGGTGGGCTTTGGTCAGGTTGCTGGTTTCTGCTGTAGTGGCCATATATGTCCCAAAAGAGTTGGCTATACGCCTAAGAGCCGCTGAGACAAAATAAATGAGGGGGAGTGTCACCCCCAGTTTTCAAGAACATGGGTATTTTTATCATTTTTTATTTTTGAATATTTTTGAAATTTATTTTATTATTTACGATATTGTTTTGGGGTTATTTGAGTCGGGTTCGAATTTCAACTCAATCCGACTTGTATCGGGGACCCGGGATAGCTTTGACTCTAGTGGGACCCACTTATTAGTTAGACATGGCCCACACATGACAATATTTTAGTTAGTATGTTAGGCTAATTATTTATGACTAGGTTTTGTTAATTAGAGATTTAAAACTAGACTAATTTAGCCTCAACCTAAAACTTATTTTAATTAAATCAATTAGAGATAGATGGAGGGCATTTTAGACATTAGCTAATAGGGACAAAACCCCCCATAGGGCCGGCCACAATAGGGATAGGGGTGAGTCACTTCATTTCATTTCTATCCACAAATTTCTCTCTCTTGTTCTTCCCTAAATTTTGAGAGCAACCACCATTGATTTCATCTCCAAATCAATCTATTCTTCCACCAAATCTTCTTCATTATTCTCTACTCCATGAAAAGAGAGTGCTAGCCAAGTTTGGGAGGATTTAGCTTTGGTTCGTGTCCATTTGGAGGTCTCTACGTGTCGATGTCGTATCGGGAGGAGTTTCCTTAGATTCGATCAACCGGGAGGTATAATCTCTTTTCTATTTCATCCCTATATGCATTTAGGATTCATTTGAACCCATAGGAATGATCCCCATGGTTGTGTCTCCATTTGTGTCCATTTCGTATCCATTTGGAGCTATTAGGAGTGTCCTAGTTGTATTTTGTGTCCATGTGGAAAACCCCCAATATTGGACACTTGTGTTTAAATAATTTAATACATGTTTTAATATTAGATTTTTATATGTTAGAGATGTGTTATTGCTTGTCATTACATTTTTCTCCATGTTTCATAATATATATACAAGTATTTTTAATATTGATTGTGTATATATATATATATATATATATATATATATATATATATATACAAAATATATATATATATATATATATATATATATACATATATATATATATATTTATTTATTTATATTCCACACTATATACATAGTGTGGAATATAAAAAAAACTCCATGGCCCCCCTCCTCTCTTCTCCCGTTCGAGCGATCCGTTTCCTCCGGCCGGCCTAGGCCGGCCGCCCCTTTCCCCCGCCCCCCCAGGCCCCTCCGTTCGTCCCCGCCCTCCGCCCTTATCCTCTCGTCTCCCCCGCTGCCGTCTTCCTGGCCTCCGGAGGTACTGGAGCTGCATCGCCAGTTCATCTCCGCCTTGCTCCTCCGATCCCCTCCGTCCCCCCATCCTAGCCCCCCTCCAACGTCCGCCTCTGCTTCCTTAGCGTCGTCGGACGCTCCAGGGCCCTCGCCACCCCGCCTGACGAGCTCGCTGGATGCCCCCTCTGCTCTGGCGCTCGCCCCGGCCGGAGCAGGCGCCGTCGGCCCCCCGCCGACGGCCTCTTTAGTTCTCGCCCCTTCCAGTTCAGATTTTTCTTTCCCCCCTCGGGAGTAGTGCCCCCCCTGCAGAGCCCCCCTCGGGCCTCTCGCTTCAGATCGCCTCGTTTCTTCCCCCCATGGCGCGTCTCCCGAGGCACTCGTTTGCGCGGAGCAGGCCCCCTCTGCTGCGCAAACTGAGTTGCTCTCCTCTTTTGCGCAGCTTCATTTGGAAGTTGCTGCCCTTTGGGAGCGACAGCAGCGGACGGCCTCTTCAGTGCTCGCCCCGGCCGGAGCAGGCGCCGTCAGCCCCCCGCCGACGGCCTCTTCAGTTCTTGTCCCTTCCAGTTCAGATTTTTCTTTCCCCCCCTCGGGAGTAGTGCCCCCCAGCAGAGCCCCCCTCGGGCCTCTCGATTCTGAACGCCTCGTTTCTCCCCCCTGGCGCGTCTCCCGAGGCGCTCGTTTGCGCGGAGCAGGCCCCCTATGCTGCGCAAACTGAGTTGCTCTCCTCTTTTGCGCAGCTTCATTTGGTAGTTGCTGCCCTTTGGGAGCAACAGCAGCGGTTTGCGCTGGCTATTGGCGGTCCCATTGCGCAGCTGTCAGGCACTCCCCCACCCGTTTCGGCGCTATCCATCTCTCCTCCTCCTTCGCCCTTCTTTGCGCAATCTGTCCCCGCCCCGTGCGTCTCTGCGCCTCACCGCCCCCTCCTTGCTACCTCACTTCCAACCCCCCCAGCCTTCACCATCTCCTATCCTCCGCGCAACCACCCCCTTCCGCCCCCCTTTGTGCCTCCCTTTCATCCTATGCAGTTGCTATCCCGGCCACCCAAGATCCCTCTCGTTCTCCTGGCTCCGCCGCCGCCCTTTGTCCCCCCCCGAATCCAGCCTCTTCCTCCATCCCCCGTCCCGAGTCGGGTCTCCTCGGCTCCCGCCCTTCTCTGGCGGCTTCCCACCCCCATCCCCCCGCCCCCTCGCCGGGCCCAGCTCTCCCAACCTCACCCTCCTCCGCGCTCGGGGATCCCCCTCTCCAGAGTGGCCTCCCTAGTGCCCGTTTCCCAGCGGGCCCAGCGCCCCTCGGATCGCCCCCTCTGTCCTATGCCGCAAAGCTTCGTCCGGATCTCGCCTCCTCGAAGGTCACTATCCTCCCAGACGTACAGTTGTCGGACATTGATTACTTCCTCGAGACATCGTCCCCCGTCATCCCTTTCTCCGTCTCGGAGCTGTCGTCGCTGTCGACAGCCTTCCCGCACACTTTCGTCCTGAAATTTTCCACCGGGTGCCCCAAACTTCCCAGGGTGCAGGAAGCTATCGCCAAATGGAACCTCTCGTCCGACTACAGAGTGGCCCCTCTCGACCCCAGACACATACTCCTTCACCTTTCCTCTGAACTCGACCACAGGACCGTGTGGTCCAAGGGTACTTGCAAGATCGACACCCACCTAATGAAGATTATCAAATGGTCTCCAGATTTCAACACCAAAGTTGACTCAGCCACGGTGTCAGTCTGGGTTACCCTCCCCAACCTCCCCCTCATCTGTTTTGTCCCCGCGGCGCTGAAGCGCATCGCCAACTCTTTCGGAACGTATGTGGCGTCGGCACCCGAGACTAGCAACCTCACCAAAGCCCACTATGCCAAAATCTGTGTCGAACTCGATCTCTCTTCAGATCCTCCCAACTTCATCTCCATTGAGCTAGGCTACCACACCCACACCCAACAAATCCTCTACGACAATCACATACTGTTCTGCAACCACTGCCAACTCAGAGGACACCTACCCAAATTCTGCCACCGCCTGCATCCGGAGCTGAAAAAGAAGCCATCCAGAAATGACGGCGATTCTTCGGAGGGGAAGGTCCCTAAATCGCCCATACTCCCTCTACCGAACTCTCACATCCGATTCGACTCCAGCAACGGGAAACCAGCGTCCAGCGAACAACCGAGCAGAGCCATTATCCCTTTCATTCCACATCACATAGAGATCTCCAATCAATTCGCCATCCTTGACTCAGAGGAACCGGAGTCCGGCAATCCTCTAGAAGGATCCAGCACCGTCGAGCCTGAACCCACCTCCCCCAACTCCACGTGTGTAGAAGACGCCAACGTCTCTGGTGTAGTAGACCACAAACAACTCACCTCCAGCCAGGGGGACGACCCTCATCTCCATCCCCCTTCCCTCGTCACCCACCCATCCCCCAGCACTATCCCAGTCGAAGACGCCCTAGCTATTCTCGGACCCGACCAAGTGAGGAGAGGTCTACAGGTCTTAGCCGCAGGAGCTCCCCTACAACATCTGCTGATTGAGAGCGCCCCCGACTCCTTAACCATCCCTTCGGAGGACATGGCAGTCGACTCAGCTGGCAATCTGATAAACCCCCCCTCCGGCTCGCACGAGCGTCACACCCACAATTCTCCCTCAGCATCGTCTGCAGACCCGGCCAACCACCAACGGAGAAACCCAGGCACCGAGAAAACTGTCACCATTCTAACCAGATCTGCCACAAGGCGGAACAAAAAACTCCCCCAAAATCTCTTAAATGCTTAACATCATATCTTGGAACGTCCGAGGCCTGGCTAATAAACCGACTCTCAGGAGAATTTCCAGCCTTCGGAAAATTCACAAGATTGACATCTTCATCATCATTGAACCAAAAATACCATCCAAACGCCTCAAATCCACCCAGTTAGCACTGGGTCTCCCTACGGCCATTGCTGGTAGGCACGATATCTGGATTCTCGGGGCGAAGGAAGTTAAAATCGACATCATTCAGGATACCCATCAAGCCCTCTCTTGCTGGATCACTCACCCCTCCCTTCCGGAGCGAGCAATCCTGTCTGCAGTCCACGGCAGCTGCGTCATCGCAGAGCGGAAACACCTTTGGAACGACCTTCTCGACACATATCTCCACAACACCAACATCCCTTGGCTTTGCATAGGGGACTTCAACTCCATCACCTGCAGAGAAGAGAAGATCGGAGGCCGGCCCCCGCCTCCATCAGCCATGCAAGACTTCAACAACTTCATCTTCAACGCTCATCTCACCCCCCTCCAGTTCAAAGGCAGCGAATTTACATGGTGCAACATGCAGGATGGAGATCGGCGCCAATACTCCCGATTGGACAGAGCCCTCACCAATGCTCGCTGGAACGGAATGAGGGTCTCCTCCTTCCTGTCCCACCTCAATTCCACCGAATCAGACCATGCCCCCATTCTGCTGGAGATTAAAAACAAATCCCACCCTTCCAAAAAGAACTTCCAATTCCTTGACTTGTGGACCACCCATCCGCAATTCCTGAGCATCATGACCGAAGCATGGAACAGTCAAAACTCCCCGAACCCTCTCTCTCGGGTCAGCAACAAGCTCAAAGCCACCAGAAAAGCTCTCTCCATCTGGAGCAAACAAGCTTTTGGAGACATTTTCCAAGCTATCCGCGTCGCAGAGGACGATGTTACCAGAGCTGAAGCTTTATTCCTCACCGACCGCTCCCCAGCGGCCAGGAGAGCCTTGAACCTCACCAAGGCCATGCTCAAATTCAGGCTTAGGGTCGAGACCGAGTTCTGGAAGCAGAAAGCCAGACTGAAATGGGACAGTGACGGGGACAAAAACTCCAAGTACTTCCATACATGCGTCAACGGCAAAAGAAATAAACTTTCGATACACCACATCGCGGACGAGCAAGGCTTAATCAGATCTGACCACATAGGGATCCAAGAAGTGGCCACAGATTTCTACACCAAATTATTCTCCAAAGAGATGGTCCACAAAGACACTTCATTCCTTGACCAAATTCCCACCCTCATAAACGACCTCGACAACGCCCAGCTGGAACGCCCTCTGTCCGAACAGGAAGTTAAAGAAGCGGTGTGGGCCTTGAATGCGCACAGCGCCCCCGGTCCAGACGGCTTTTCTGGCACCTTCTTTCGCACTTGTTGGGATATCATCAAGCAGGACATCACTGAAGCGACTATCGCCTTCCTCGAAGGTACTCATTATCCCAAAGCCATCTCCAGCGCCAATCTCATCCTCATTCCGAAAAAAATAACCCCGTTTCCTTTCGTGATTTCCGACCCATCATTCTATGCACTTTCACCAACAAAATCATTTCCAAGATCATCGCCACTAGAATGACTGATACTCTTCCCAAAATAATCTCGGAGGAATAAAGCGGATTCGTTCGCGGAAGGAACATCCAAGACAACATCATGCTGGCCCAGGAACTTATTACCTGCATGAAGTTCCCGGCTAGAGGGGGCAACATCGCCATCAAAGTCGACATGGAAAAAGCTTACGACAGACTCGACTGGCAATTCATGATATGGGTATTTAGAGCTTTCGGATTCTCCGAGAATTGGACCAACATTGTGTGGAGATCCATCAGCAACTCTTGGTTTTCCACAGTTATCAACGGCCAATCAGAAGATTTTTTCAAATCTAGCCGCGGAGTCAGACAGGGCGACCCTCTTTCGTCCACGGTCTTCATCATTGTTGCCGACGCTCTGAGCAGAAACCTCAACAACATGGTCAACACCCCAACTTTCAGCTTTACCACACTGCCAGTGGATGCCCCACCATCACCTACCTGGCGTTTGCCGACGATTTACTCATCTTCTCGTCCGGGGACATCGGATCGATGGAAGTAGTTCACAACACCCTGAATCGGTACTCCAGATGCTCAGGCCAGAAGATCAACCTCTCCAAGAGCGTCATCTACGCCCACCACAGCATCAAAACCGAGAACGCAACCAGACTCACAAACTTAACTTCCATTGCGGTGGCTCATCCTCCTATCAACTATCTCGGCTGTCCTCTGGTGTACGGGAAATCTAACGCCAGCTTATTCGAGAACTTGATCACCAAAATCAGGAACAAAATCGAAGGATGGCATAACGCCACCCTATCCCCAGGAGGCAAAATTATCCTCATCAGACATGTGCTCAATTCTGTCCCCATCCACACCCTTGCGGCTTGTTCTCCGTCCAGGAAGGTTATCGCGTCGATCGAGAAGATCTTTTGCAACTTCTTCTAGGGGCACAACAAAGGGCAAGACAAACACCACTGGGCCAGCTGGGACACTATGGCCATCCCAACCGCGACTGGCAGGATAGGTTTCACCAAACTCGATCACATAGTCAATGCTTTCTCAATGAAACTGTGGTGGAAATTACGCACCAGCCATAACCTGTGGACAAGGTTTATGCAGGCCAGGTATTTCAAACACATCTACCCGGCGACGGCCACTGCCAACAGCAGATCATCAGCGGCGTGGCGCCACATTTTACGTGGACGCGAGTTGGCCGAGCCAGCGATCAGACTTCGGCTGGGGTCTGACGAGGCCAACCCCTTCCTGGAAAGGTGGATAGGTGATTGCCTCATTCCGAACACTACCGATTCACCCAGAAACAACAAGATTAAAGACCTATGGAATCCCACCAATAACGATTGGTATTGGGACAGGATTCGTGATTGGTCAGGCAACGAAACTGTCAACAGCATGCGCCATCTCGGTCTTATCATTGGGCACGACGCAGATATTCTGCAGTGGTCTCCGGCAGCCTCCGGAGCTTTCTCCGTTAGATCGGCAAGACTCATGATCCTCGAAAGGGGACCAGACCTATTCATCAAACGGTACTGGAACTCATGCATCCCTAAGAAATGGTCTTTCCTTCTGTGGAGAGTCATGAAGAAGAAAATGCCCACCGACGACAACCTTAACGCTATCAGGTTCAGCCTGGCGTCCGCGTGTCATTGCTGTACTGACTGACAGATGGAAACCATTGACCACATCTTCCAGGAGGGTAGGCTCCCGGACCAGGTTTGGAACACTCTCAACCACAACTACAACACCTCTCCAAGAGACGGGCGCTTTATCGATCTTCTGGCCCACTGGGGAGCTGCCTCCCACGGCCACCAGATCGTTGCAGCGGCCGCAACCTGGGCAATCTGGAAAACCCGCAACAAAGCGAGATATGAGGGGTACCAATACTCTGCCGATCAGCTTATCCGGGAAATTCACCGGCAATGTCGCAAATGGAGCGCAATCTGCCCTCACATACCTACGGCTTTCTTTTCGTAATAATGGCGGCTGCTCCCGCATCTTCCCCCTGTCTTTCCTTTTGTGGTATACTTTTGTCTTGTATACGTGTCAGGCTTCTGCTTTTTGAGCCTTGATTCTAATAATATGGGGGTTAAAAAATATATATATATATATATATATATATATACAAAATATATATATATATATATATATATATATATATATATATATATATATATATATATATATATATAAGATTGTTATAAGAGATTGATAAGCAATAAACAATAAGCAAATATATATATATATATATATATATATATATATATATATATATATATATATATATAAGAGATTGATAAGCAATAAGCAAAAGCAGCGATAAGCAGTGAAAAGCAGCAGCTAATAAGCAGCAGCAGCTTTTAAAAGCAGCAACAGTAGCTTTTGCAAGCAGCAGCATAAGCAGTGAGCATAAGCAGCAGTATAAGCAGTGCAATAAGCAACAACTTTTCGGCAGCAGCTTATTGACAGCTTATTAAGCTTTTAAGCCTTTAGTTTTAATCCGTTTAATCCCCAGTTTCCTTTAGAATTTAGCCCCCTACCATTTAGCCATCCCTAATTTGTTAGTTAGGACTTGTTAGTAGATGTTAGCTTATAAGTTAGTATAAGTTAGGATACGAGATGTTAGATTTGAGAGTTTTGGACCTAGTGGGGTGTGTTTAGTGAGTGTATTAGATAAGTTAGCATCCTAATAGAGCTAATATGGTTGGATAGTGTTAGGAGAGTGATATCTCAAGATACCATAGGGTGTCTCATGATACTTTAAGGTAATTTTGAGATAACCAACATGACCATAAGATGGACTAAATGTCTAGGAAATTCAGATTTCTTGGTAGGTAAACCTTAGATAGGAAAGTATCTAGCTACCCTAAGGAGCCTAGGCTAGTATCTTGAGGATTAGCGGGGTTTCCTTTATAATGGACAAGGTATCGGAAATACCTTGTAAAGGGTAAATGTTAGGACATTGGGTAATATAAGGACATTCGGAAATACCTTGTCAACTTCAAGTCAACGCTTGACCTATAATCGACCTAAAACCAAACCAGAGTTGACCAATTGACTGAATGTCAACTGTTAGTCAACATTTGACTAGTTTGACCTAGGATTGACCCAGGGTTGACTCAGTGTTGACCAGAGTTGACCAGAGTTAACTCTTTGACCAAAAATCAACTGTAAGTCAACCCTTGATCCAGATTGACCTAGTTTGACTTGGATTGACTTTCTGTGACATTGTTTGACCTTTGTTGTCCTAGTGTGACCTATTTTGGCTCAATATGACCTAGTTTAGCTTGGTGCGACTTAGTTTGACCTAGTTTTGACTTAGACTTGCATATCATAACAAGATTAGCTTTCATTTCATTATTAAACCCTGTTGACTCATGGTATCTCATCTTTAGGTCTGTGATTACTCTGAGCATCTGTTCACCTTATCAGCTCAGGACCACAGGCGAGTACATTCACTGATAGTTTTCATTGTCTTGATATCTCCTATATCCGATTCAGTTGTAGTGTCTTACTCGATTTCCATACACGATAGTTCACGGACTAGTATATGTTGGATCATGACATGAGATATTATTCTTGGACTTTCTTGGTATATTGGTACATGATATTTCTTATTTCCTGTACTGTATAGACATCGATTTGGGCGTGGGCTGGCCCCCTGCTTTTGAATCCCGTGTCATGACGTGTCATGTCCAGATCTATTATACTATTCGGGGGAGGGGAATTATTAGGGGCTATGTGATCAAAGCCTCATGTCACTATAGTCATGTGCTTGCGTCACTCTCACCTCACGTAGGGTGTAGCGAGATCTTATTCATGTGCTCGTTATCCAGGTTGGCCGACATGACCCTTTCCAGATTTTATGTGGATTGTCGGGCCAAGTGGATAGCCTGTCCTGTAATATTTTCTAAGCCGATCACATAACGCTATAAGTTCCCAATAGTTCGGAAGAAGGGTTAGAACCTCGGTCCTAGTTTGGTTTAAGGGTTGTAACTCGACTTCCGAATAGTTCCCAAGTCATCATATATATATATATATATATATATATATATATATATATTGTCAAAAATAAAATTATATATATATATATATATATATATATATATATATATATATATATATATATTGTCGTCCTATTCAGTACTCACATCTTGATATATATATTTCATGTTGATTTTGTCTCGTATTTCACATATTATACATGCTCTTATGCTATACTTTGATTGGAGGTTAGGTTCTGTTCGGGAGAAGGGTTACAACCCCGGTCCTTGTTTGGTTTACGGGTTGTAGCTCGGCTTTTGAATGGCTCCCAAGTCATCCCATATCTTTGTCTTGTATTTTATTATACTGTCTCTTATAGAATTTGTCAATTCATATGGAACTGCTGTTAGTGTTTGTACTTGCTCATTTTCCTGACAGGATACCGTTGACATATTACAGATGTTTCTGAGGCACGCTGCTCGACCTACTATGGGGTCGAGACAGATGGAGACTTAGGCCAGGACTGTGGACTGTTAGTTGAGCCACTAAATTTTGTATACCCAGAGTAGTATAGCTTAGTTAGGTTTGCCTGGACTGCGATCCAGCTTTTGTTTTAGACTGTCGTAGTTTATATTTATATTTTGTGACTCTGTGATGTTTGTTTCTCTCTAGCTGTGTTGGATGTTGAACTCATTTCCTGTTTTCACATCTATCATATTTTTTTTTCGTACTATCTACCTTAATTTTATCTTGTGATTGAGACTGTATTTGCTATGTCACCTCCATTCGGAGTGTATATACTGTACAGGTACCTTTATACTATTTAGTTGTAGTATTTGTAGACGGCCTATACTACGTTCTACCGTCGATTCTATGGCGTAGGCTGGACGTAACCACGTACTCGTGCCCCTAATCAGGGTGCAGGTCGTGACACATTTTTATGGTAGCCCATGCAGGTCAGTATCGTAATTAGTACGATCTCGTAATGGTGCTTGACTTAGAGTACTAATTACGAGCCTGCGACTAGGACATAGGATCTAGAATATGATAGGAGTAACTCAATCACATTTTAGGAAAAAATTCTAATCTTTTGATTACCATGACAACTCTTCTTGCATTTGAATTCAATTGTCCTCCTTTTATCATATCTTATCTTGTGCCATATTGATCTCTTGGGTTCAATTCGTCTTCAGGATAACAGTGACTTGTTCTCAGGCAGCAGGGCCTAGTGCAGTTCCAGAGAGATCCGATCTAGTAGGACCTCCTCCGGCTACGGGAGTAGCAGTCGAGAGAGCAGCAGTCTCAGTTCCTGCCCTTCATGCGGGAGTAGCATCGGCAGTTCCAGGAGGTCTTCCACCTCTAGCAGCGGGACCGTCCATAGTCATTCCTGAGACTTTTCCTCCGCAGCCTCCGCTACCAACTGATGCACAGCAGATGATGGCCCTTCTACAGCAGATGTTAAAGAACCAGAGGGCCCAGGCCGAGGCACAGCACTGCCAGACAGAGGTGTTACGGCAGAGCATAGAGAACTTCTACCAGCTGGCGATGGCAGTAGTAGAGAGGGTTATACCGGGTACAGTTCAGGGTGCCCAAGTTCAGCAGCAGGGTCAGAGGAGGTCTGGCACATACCTATATTTCAGGAAGATGAACCCGAGGGACTTCAAGGGTACCGAGGGTATCCTGTATGCAGATGACTGGTTGGAGGACGTCCAGAGGAGCCTGGAGTTAGTAGAGGTTTCGAGGGAACTATGGGTCACAGCTGCGGCGAGTCAGTTCTTCGACATCGTCTTGATGTGGTTTCGCACAAATCCTCGTGCGTCAGTGAGAGGTTTGACATGGGAGAACTTCAGGCGGCTCTTCAAGGAGAAGTTCTACCCTGATGTGGCTCTGACAGCTCTGGAGGCCCAGTTCGTCGGATTGGTGCAGGGAAACTCGTCGGTGGACGAGTATGCAGCGGAGTTTTTCCGTCTGAGTGGGTTTGCACCAGATCTGATCCAGGATGAAAGGTATAAGGCTCGTAAGTTCCAGAGAGGCCTTATTCATGCGGTTCGCACTCGTACTTCCGGGCGACGCGATGCGACCTTCGAGCAGATACTGATGGAGGCACAGATAGCAGAGGAGGACTTCGGCTGCAAGCCGAAGAGGGGCAGCGATGTTCTTGGTGCGAGCTCTAGTGCGGGACTGGCGGAGGCCCTCACTTCCAGCAGAAGCAGATTCAGCAGCAGCCTCAGTTACAGATTCAGCAGGCACCAGCACGTGCCCACCAGCACCAGGGACAGGGCCAGAGGCATACTACTCAATGCAGCTTCTGCGGGAAGCTGGGACACAGTCGGGAGACCTGTAGGAAGAGGTTTGGCGTATGTCTATATTGTGGGGCGCCCGACCCCCAGCTAAGGGATTGCCACGCTAGTAGAATCCGAAGAGGCCAGGATAGAGTGCAGCACGCTAGAGGAGGCCAGTAGGGGACGTGCTTTCGCCATGATAGTTAAGGGCACTCAGGCAGTAGCAGGGCAGATTGCAGGTTCTAATCTTTCGATCTCATTTCCGCATTGCCTCCTTATAACTGTCTTGAAATTCGACTCCATATGTTCCTTAATCGTTAGATAAATTTTTTTTGTTCTTGTGATACGATTTTTTTTCTGAGATAAGTCGTATGGGCTAGGTCGCCTCGATTATGAGATTTTAGAATCCTCTAGGTCATGTTAGCAGGCATCGTGAGGACATATAGTCGGATTATGGACGTATTTCTTGGGTGTGGGAATTTAAGATTTTCGCTGCCAAGCATGCGGCAATGCAAAAATTTTAAATACCATGATTCTAGAGGTATGTACCATAGTCGAGGACTCTGTGATTATCGTAGCCTTGCTCACTAGCATGACGGAGATTCTGAGTATCATAATTTTGGACAGACGCATACGATTATCGAACTGCATGATTTTGAGATTTTGTTTGTGGGATGTTTGACCTATAAGGAGCACTACCACCTTAATTTTTGAGGATGAATTTTTTAAGGTGGATAGACTTGTAGCACCCAGTTTCTAATTGAGAGTAATTTTAAATGTTATAATTTTAGTCATTTAATTATTGTCATTTAATTCATGCTTTGATTTTGGAGATTTTAATCATTTAAAAATTTTACGCCATGACTTGTGATTTTGATATTTTGCTAGTGAAACCCTAAGGACTGTTTGCCCTAGAGCCTAACCATGTGATTAGGATATTTTCAGTATCATTTCTGGCCCAAGGGTATTTTGGTCATTGGACCTCTTTGATTTATTTTTATATTATTGTATTGGTGATTGTTGATTTGGTTTTTGATAGGTGAGATTTTGTGTTGGTTTCGTGTCCATTTCGGACACGTAACAGTTTTTATTTGCAAGTGTTGTTGTGCCTTAAGAGATTTTTATTTTGCTGAATTTTTTTGGAAGTATTTGAGAGAGATTGTTTTCTGCATGTGTTTTTCTGTGATTGCTTTCGAAATTTTTTTAAGGTGGATAGATTTGTCACCCCCAGTTTTCAAGAACAGGGGTATTTTTATCATTTTTTCATTTTTGAATATTTTTGAAATCTATTTTATTATTTATGATATTATTTTGGGGTTATCTGAGTCTGGTTCGAATTTTAACTCAATCCGACTTGTATCGGGGACCCGGGGTAGCTTTGACTCTAGTGAGACCCACTTATTAGTTAGACATGGCCCACACATGACAATATTTTAGTTAGTATGTTAGACTAATTATTTATGACTAGGTTTTGTTAATTAGAGATTTAAAAGTAGACTAATTTAGCCTCAACCTAAAACCTATTTTAATTAAATCAATTAGTGATAGATGGAGGGCATTTTAGACATTAGCTAATAGGGACAAAACTCCTATAGGGCCGGCCACAATAGGGATAGGGGGTGAGTCACTTCATTTCATTTTTATCCACAAATTTCTCTCTCTTGTTCTTCCCCAAATTTTGAAAGCAACCACTATTGATTTCATCTCCAAATCAATATATTCTTCCACCAAATCTTCTTCATTTCTTCTCTACTCCATGAAAAGAGGGTGCTAGCCAAGTTTGGGAGGATTTGGCTTTGGTTCGTGTCCATTTGGAGGTCTCTACGTGTCGATGTCGTCTCGGAAGGAGTTTCCTTAGATTCGATCAACCGGGAGGTATAATCTCTTCTCTATTTCATTGCTACATGCATTTAGGATTCATTTGAACTCATAGGAATGACTCCCATGGTTGTGTCTTCATTTGTGTCCATTTCGTATCCATTTGGAGCTATTAGGAGTGTCCTAGTTGTGTTTTGTGTTCATGTGGAAAACCCCCAATATTGGACACTTATGTTTAAATAATTTAATACATGTTTTAATATTAGGTTTTTATATGTTAGAGATGTGTTATTGTTTGTCATTACATTTTTCTCCTTGTTTCATAATATATATACAAGTATTTTTATTATTGATTGTATATATATATATATATATATATATATATATATATATATATATATATGTATATATATATATATATATGTATATATAAGATTGATAAGCAATAAGCAAAAGCAGCGATAAGCAGTGAAAAGCAGCAGCTAATAAGCAGCAGCAGCTTGCGCAAGCAGCAGCATAAGCAGTGAGCATAAGCAGCAGCATAAGCAGTGCAATAAGCAGTAGCTTTTCAGCAGCAGCTTATTGACAGCTTATTAAGCTTTTAAGTCTTTAGTTTTAATCCGTTTAATCCCCAGTTTCCTTAAGAATTTAGCCCCCTTCCATTTAGCCATCCCTATATATTAGTTAGCCCTTATTAGATAGAGTTTGCTACCAAGTTGTTAGGTATTTGTTAGTTAGGACTTGTTAGTCGTTATAAGTTAGTATAAGTTAGGATACGAGATGTTAGATTTGAGAGTTTTGGACCTAGTGGGGTGTGTTTAGTGAGTGTACTAGATAAGTTAGCATCCTAATAGAACTAATATGGTTGGATAATGTTAGGAGAGTGATATCTCAAGTTACCATAGGGTGTCTCATGGTACTTTAAGGTAATTTTGAGATAACCAACATGACCATAAGATGGACTAGATGTCTAGGAAACCCAGATTTCTTGGTAGGTAAACCTTAGATAGGATAGTATCTAGCTACCCTAAGGAGCCTAGGCTAGTATCTTGAGGATTAGCGGGGTTTCCTTTGTAATGGACAAGGTATCGGAAATACCTTGTAAAGGGTAAATGTTAGGATATTGGGTAATATAAGGTATTGGGTTTCTGATTGCTAGATGTGGTTAGAAATAGGTTGTCTTGGTAGGTAATGACTAGATGAGAGTAGTTTAGGCTAGTCTTGACCCCCGTTGACCAAGAGTTGACTTTTTTACCGAAAGTCAACTTCAAGTCAACGCTTGACCTAGAATCGACCCAAAACCAAACCAGAGTTGACCAATTGACTGAATGTCAACTGTTAGTCAACATTTGACTAGTTTGACCTAGGATTGATCCAAGGTTGACTCAGTATTGACCAAAGTTGACCAGAGTTAACTTTTTGACCAAAAGTCAACTGTAAGTCAACCCTTGACCCAGATTGACCTAGTTTGACTTGGATTGACTTTCTGTGACCTAGTTTGGCTCAGTATGACCTAGTTTAGCTTGGTGTGACTTAGTTTGACCTAATTTTGACTTAGACTTGCATATCATGACTAGATTAGCTTTCCTTTCATTATTAAACCCTGTTGACTCATGGTATCTCATCTTTAGGTCTGTGATTACTCTGAGCATCTGTTCACCTTATCAGCTCAGGACCGCAGGCGAGTACATTCACTGATAGTTTTTATTGTCTTGATATATGCTATATCCGATTCAGTTGTAGTGTCTTACGCGATTTCCAGTCACGATAGTTCACGGACTAGTATATGTTGGATCATGACATGAGATATTATTCCTGGACTTTCTTGGTATATTGGTACGTGATATTTCTTATTTCCTGTACTGTATAGACATCGATTTGGGAGTGGGCTGGCCCCCTGCTTTTGAATCCCGTGTCATGACGTGTCATGTCCAGATCTATTATACTATTCAGGGGAGAGAAATTATTAGGGGTTATGTGATCAAAGCCTCATGTCACTATATTCATGTGCTTGCGTCACTCTCATCTCACGTAGGGTGTAGCGAGATCTTATTCATGTGCTCGTTATCCAGGTTGGTCGGCATGACCCTTTCCAGATTTTCATGTGATTGTCCGGCCAAGTGGATAGCCTGTCCTGTAATATTTTACAAGCCGATCACATAATGCTCTAATAATTCAAGTCACATTTTTTATATTTATTTATCATAGGAGGCTAAGTTCTGTTCGAGAGAAGGGTTACAATCCCGGTCCTTGTTTGGTTTAAGGGTTGTAACTCGGCTTCCGAATAGTTCCTAAGTCATATATATATATATATATATATATATATATATATATATATATATTGTCGTCCTATTCAGTACTCACATCTTGATATATATTTCATGTTGATTTTGTCTCGTATTTCACATATTCTACATGCTCTTATGCTATACTTTGATTGGAGGCTAGGTTCTGTTCGGGAGAAGTGTTACAACCCCGGTCCTTGTTTGGTTTACGGGTTGTAGCTCAGCTTTCGAATGGCTCCCAAGTCATCCCATATCTTTGTCTTGTATATCATTATATTATCTCTTATAGAATTTGTCAATTCATATGGAACTGCTGTTAGTGTTTGTACTTGCTCATTTTTCTGACAGGATACCGTTGACATATTACAGATGTTTATGAGGCAGGCTGTTCGACCTACTATGGGGTCGAGACAGTTGGAGACTTAGGCCAGGACTGTGGCCTGTTAGTTGAGCCACTAGACTTTGCATACCCAGAGTAGTATAGCTTAGTTAGGTTTGCCTGGACTGCGATCCAGCTTCTTTTTAGACTGTAGTAGTTTTTATTTATATTTTGTGACTCTGTGATGTTGTTTGTTTCTCTCTAGCTGTGTTGGATGTTGAACTCATTTCCTGTTTTCACATCTATTAAATTTCCTTTCCGTGCTATGTACCTTAGGTTT
The DNA here is from genome assembly GCA_029216955.1 of Iris pallida. Taxonomy (NCBI): domain Eukaryota; kingdom Viridiplantae; phylum Streptophyta; class Magnoliopsida; order Asparagales; family Iridaceae; genus Iris; species Iris pallida. The sequence continues at coordinate 3,576,312 of JANAVB010044817.1, read as the reverse complement.
ATCTTATGATTGAGACTGTATTTGCTATGTCACCTCCATTCGGAGTGTATATACTGTACATGTACCTTTATACTGTTTAGTTGTAGTATTTGTAGACGACCTATACAGTATTCTACCGCCGATTCTGCGGCGTAGGCTGGACGTAACCACGTACTCGTGTCCCTAATCAGGGTGCGGGTCGTAACACGTTTTTATGGTAGCCCATGCAGGTCAGTGTCGTAATTAGTACGATTTCGTAATGGTGCTCGACTTAGAGTACTAATTACGAGCCTGCGACTAGGACATAGGATCTAGAATATGATAGGAGTTACTCAATCACATTTTAGAAAAAAATTCTGATCTTTTGATTACCATGACAACTCTTCTTGCATTTGAATTGAATTATCCTCCTTTTATAATATCTTATCTTGTTCCATATTGATCTCTTGGGTTCAATTCGTCTTCAGGATGACAGTGACTTGTTCTCAGGCAGCAGGGCCTAGTACAGTTCCAGAGGGGTCCGATCCAGTAGGACCACCACCTCCGGCTACGGGAGTAGCAGTCGAGAGAGCGGCAGTCTCAGTTCCTGCCCTTCAAGCGGGAGTAGCAGCGGCAGTTCCAGGAGGTCTTCCACCTCCAGCAGCGGGACCGTCCATAGTCATTCCTGAGACTTTTCCTCCGTAGCCTCCGCTACCGACTGATGCACAGCAGATGATGGCCCTTCTACAGCAGATGTTGCAGAACCAGATGGCCCAGGCCGAGGCACAGCACCGCCAGACAGAGGTGTTACAGCAGAGCATGGAGAACTCCCACCAGCTGGTGATGGCGTAGAGAAGGTTGTACCGGGTACAGTTCAGGGTGCCCCAGTTTAGCAGCAGGGTCAGAGGAGGCCTGACACATGCCTAGATTTCAGGAAGATGAACCCGAGGGACTTCAAGGGTACCGAGGGTATCTTGTATGCAGATGACTGGTTGGAGGACGTCCAGAGGAGTCTGGAGTTAGTAGAGGTTCCGAGGGGACTATGGGTCACAGCTGCGGCGAGTCAGCTCTTCGACATCGCCTTGACATGATTTTGCACGAATCCTCGTGCGTCAGTGAGAGGTTTGACATGGAAGAACTTCAGGCAGCTCTTCAAGGAGAAGTTCTACCCCGATGTGGCTCTGACAGCTCTGGAGGCCCAGTTCGTCGGATTGGTACAGGGGAACTCGTCGGTGGACAAGTATACAGCAAAGTTTTTTCGTCTGAGTAGTTTGCACCAGATCTGATCCAGGATGAGGGGTATAAGGCTCGCAAGTTCCGAAGAGGCCTTATTCATGTGGTTCGCACTCGTACTTCCGGGCGACGCGATGCGACCTTCGAGCAGATACTGATGGAGGCGCATATAGCAGAGGAGGACTTCGGCCTCAAGTCGAAGAGGGGCAGCGATGTTCTTGGTGCGAGCTCCAGTACGAGGCCGACGAAGCGCCCTCACTTCCAGCAGAGGCAGATTCAGTAGCAGCCTCAGTTACAGATTCAACAGGCACCAGCACGTGCCCACCAGTACCAGGGACAGGACCAGAGGCATACTACTCAGTGCAGCTTCTACGGGAAGCTGGGACACAGTCGGGAGACATGTAGGAAGAGGTTGGGCGTATGTCTATACTGTGGGACGCCCGACCACCAGCTGAGGGATTGTCACGCTAGTGGAATCCGAAGAGGCCAGGATAGAGTGCAGCAGGCTCGAGGAGGCCAGCAGGAGGCATGCTTTCGCCATGACAGTTGAGGGCACTCAGGCAGTAGCAGGGCAGATTGCAGGTTCCAATCTTTCGATCTCATTTTTGCATTGCCTCCTTATAACTGTCATGAAATTCGACTCCATCTGTTCCTTGATCGTTTGTTAAATTTTTTTTGTTCTTGTGATACGATTTTTTTTCTTCTGAGATAAGTCGTATGAGCTAGGTCACCTCAATTATGAGATTTTAGAATCCTCTAGGGTCATACTAGCAGGCATCGTGATGACATATAGTCGGATTATGGACGTATTTCTTGAGTATGAGAATTTAAGGTTTTCGCTGCCAAGCATGCGGCAATGGAAAATTTTTAAATACCATGATTCTAGAGGTATGTACCTTAGTCGAGGACTCTGTGATTATCGTAGCCTTGCTTACTAGCATGACGGAGATTCTGAGTATCATGATTTTGGACAGACGCATACGATTATCGAACTGCATGATTTTGAGATTTTGTTTGTGGGATGTTTGACCTATAAGGAGCACTACCACCTTAATTTTTGAGAATGAATTTTTTAAGGTGGATAGACTTGTAGCACCCAGTTTTTAATTGAGAGTAATTTTAAATGTTATAATTTTAGTCATTTAATTATTGTCATTTAATTCATGCTTTGATTTTGGAAATTTTAACCATTTTAAAATTTTAAGCCATGACTTGTGATTTTGATGTTTTGCTAGTGAAACCCTAAGGAAAGTTTGACCTAGAGCCTAACCATGTGATTAGGATATTTTCAGTGTCATTTCTGGCCCAAGGGTATTTTGGTCATTGGACCTCTTTGATTTATTTTTAAATTATTGCATTGGTGATTGTTGATTTGGTTTTTGATAGGTGAGATTTTGTGTTGGTTTCGTGTCCGTGTCGGACGCGTAACAGTTTTTATTTGCAAGTGTTTTTGTGCCTTAAGAGATTTTTATTTTGCTGAATTTTTTTGGAAGTATTTGAGAGGGATTGTTTTCTGCATGTGTTTTTCTGTGATTGCTTTGTTTTAATTTCGAGGACAAAATTTTTTAAGGTGGATAGATTTGTCACCCCCAGTTTTCAAGAACAGTGGTATTTTTATTATTTTTTCATTTTTGAATATTTTTGAAATTTATTTTATTATTTATGATATTATTTTGGGGTTATTTGAGTTTGGTTCGAATTTTAACTCAATCCGACTTGTATCGGGGACCCGGGTAGCTTTGACTCTACTGAGACCCACTTATTAGTTAGACATGGCCCACACATGACAATATTTTAGTTAGTATGTTAGACTAATTATTTATGACTAGGTTTTGTTGATTAGAGATTTAAAACTAGACTAATTTAGCGTCAATCTAAAACCTATTTTAATTAAATCAATTAGAGATAGATGGAGGGCATTTTAGATATTAGCTAATAGGGACAAAACTCCCCATAGGGCCGGCGACAATAGGGATAGGGGTGAGTCACTTCATTTCATTTCTATCCACAAATATCTCTCTCTTGTTCTTCCCCAAATTTTGAGAGCAACCACCATTGATTTCATCTCTAAATCAATCTATTCTTCCACCAAATCTTCTTCATTTCTTCTCTACTCCATGAAAAGAGGGTGCTAGCCAAGTTTGGAAGGATTTAGCTTTAGTTCGTGTCCATTTGGAGGTCTCTACGTGTCGATGTCGTATCGGGAGGAGTTTCCTTAGATTCGATCAACCGGGAGGTATAATCTCTTCTCTATTTCATCCCTACATGCATTTAGGATTCATTTGAACTCATCGGAATGACCCTCATGGCTGTGTCTCCATTTGTGTCCATTTCGTATCCATTTGGAGCTATTAGGAGTGTCCTAGTTGTGTTTTGTGTTTTGTGTTCATGTGGGAAACCCCCAATATTGGACACTTATGTTTAAATAAATTAATACATGTTTTAATATTAAATTTTTATATGTTAGAGATGTGTTATTGTTTGTCATTACATTTTTCTCCATGTTTCATAATATATATACAAGTATTTTTATTATTGATTACATATATATATATATATATATATATATATATATATATATATATATATATATATATATATATATATATAAGAGATTGATAAGCAATAAGCAAAAGCAGCGATAAGCAGTGAAAGCAGCAGCTAATAAGAAGCAACAACTTGCGGTAGCAGCAACAGCAGCTTTTGCAAGCAGCAGCATAAGCAGTGAGCATAAGCAGCAGCATAAGCAGTGCAATAAGCAGCAGCTTTTCAGCAGCAGCTTATTGACAGCTTATTAAGCTTTTAAGTCTTTAGTTTTAATCCATTTAATCCCCAGTTTTCTTTAGAATTTAGCCTCCTTCCATTTAGCCATCCCTATATATTAATTAGCACTTGTTAGATAGAGTTTGCTACCAAGTTGTTAGGTATTTGTTAGTTAGGACTTGTTAGTAGATGTTAGCTTATAAGTTAGTATAAGTTCGGATACGAGATGTTAGATTTGAGAGTTTTGGACCTAGTGGGGTGTGTTTAGTGAGTGTACTAGATAAGTTAATATCCTAATAGAGCTAATATGGTTGGATAGTGTTAGGAGAGTGATATCTCAAGATACCATAGGGTGTCTCATGATACTTTAAGGTAATTTTGAGATAACCAACATGACCATAAGATGGACTTGATGTCTAGGAAACTCAGATTTCTTGGTAGATAAACCTTAGATAGGATAGTATCTAGCTACCCTAAGGAGCCTAGGCTAGTATCTTCAGGATTAGCGGGGTTTCCTTTGTAGTGGAAAAGGTATCGAGACTACCTTGTAAAGGATAAATGTTAGGATATTGGGTAATATAAGGTATTGGGTTTCTGATTGCTAGATGGGGTTAGAAATAGGTTGTCTTGGTAGGTAATGACTAGATGAGAGTAGTTTAGGCTAGTCTTGACCCCCGTTGACCAAGAGTTGACTTTTTGACCGAAAGTCAACTTCAAGTCAACGCTTGACCTAGAATCGACCCAAAACCAAACCAGAGTTGACCAGTTGACTAAAAGTCAACTGTTAGTCAACATTTGACTAGTTTGACCTAGGGTCATAACCCAGGGTTGACCCAGTATTGACCAGAGTTGACTTTTTGACCAAAAGTCAATTGTAAGTCAACCCTTGACCCAGATTGACCTAGTTTGACTTGGATTGACTTTTTGTGACCTTGTTTGACCTTGGTTGTCCTAGTGCAACCTAGTTTGGCTCAGTATGACCTAGTTTAGCATGGTGTGACTTAGTTTGACCTACTTTTGACTTAGACTTACATATCATGACTAGATTAGCTTTCCTTTCATTATTAAACCCTGTTGACTCATGGTATCTCATCTTTAGGTCTGTGATTACTCTGAGCATCTGTTCACCTTATCAGTTCAGGACCACAGGCGAGTACATTTATTGATAGTTTTTATTGTCTTGATATCTGCTATATCTGATTTAGTTGTAGTGTCTTACTCGATTTTCAGTCGCGATAGTTCACAGACTAGTATATTTTGGATCATGACGAGATGTTATTCTTGGACTTTCTTGGTATATTGATACGTGATGTTTCTTATTTCCTGTACTGTATAGACATCGATTTGGGAGTGGGCTGGCCCCCTGCTTTTGAATCCTGTATCATGACGTGTCATGTCCAGATCCATTATACTATTCGAGGGTGGGAAATTATTAGGGGCTATGTTATCAAAGCCTCATGTCACTATATTCATGTGCTTGTGCCACTGTAACCTCACGTAGGGTGTAGCGAGATCTTATTCATGTGCTCGTTATCCAGGTTGGCCGGCATGACCCTTTCCAGATTTTCATGTAATTGTCGGGCCAAGTGGATAGCCTGTCCTATAATATTTCCTAAGCCGATCACATAACGCTATAATAATTCAAGTCACATTTTTTATATTTATTTATCATAGGAGGCTAAGTTCTGTTCGGGAGAAGGGTTACAACCCTGGTTCTTGTTTGGTTTAAGGGTTGTAACTTGGCTTCCGAATAGTTCCCAAGTCATCATATATATATATATATATTGTCGTCCTATTCAGTACTCACATCTTGATATATATTTTCTGTTGATTTTGTCTCGTATTTTACATATTCTACATGCTCTTATGCTATACTTTGATTGGAGGCTAGGTTCTGTTCGGGAGAAGGATTACAATCCCGGTCCTTGTTTGGTTTACGGATTGTAGCTCGGCTTTCGAATGGCTCCCTAGTAATCCCATATCTTTGTCTTGTATTTCATTATACTGTCTCTTATAGAATTTGTCAATTCATATGGAACTGCTGTTAGTGTTTGTATTTGCTCATTTTCATGACAGGATATCGTTGACCTATTATAGATGTTTATGAGGCAGGCTGCTCGACCTACTATGGGGTCAAGACAGATGAAGACTTAGGCCAGGACTATGGCCTGTTAGTTGAGCCACTAGACTTTGCATACCCAGAGTAGTATAGCTTAGTTAGGTTTGCCTGGACCGCGATCCAGCTTTTGTTTTAGACTGTAGTAGCTTATATTTATATTTGTGACTCTGTGATGTTGTTTGTTTCTTTCTAGCTGTATTGGATGTTGAACTCATTTCCTGTTTTTACATCTATCATATTTCCTTTCCGTGCTATCTACCTTAGTTTTATCTTGTGATTGAGACTGTATTTGCTATGTCACCTCCATTCGGAGTGTATATACTGTACAAGTACCTTTATAATGTTTAGTTGTAGTATTTGTAGACGACCTATACAGCGTTCTACCGTCGATTCTGCGGCGTAGGCTAGACGTAACCACGTACTCAGGAAGGTTGGGAAGGGTCACCTAGGCGGCAACCGTCGCTGAGTCTTCCTTAGTGTTAAAGCTCGCTGACCATTTGATAATCTTCATCTGGTGGGTGTCAACCCTACTGGTTCGTTTGGACCACACTGTCTTGTGGTCAAGATCGGAGGAGAGATGGAGCAGAATATGCCTAGGGTCAAGGGTTGCCACCCTGTATTCAGCAGAGAGCCTCCAATTGGCAATAACCTCCTGAACCCGGGAGAGTTTGGGGCAGCCTGAGGAGAATTTGAGAACGAAGGAGTGGGGGAAGGAGGTGGCCAGGGAGGTCAGTTCCTGGTCGGTGAATGATATAGTGGGCACGGGAGATGCCATCGAATACTTAACATCGGGGAGGTTGACGTCAGAAAATAGAAGGCCCTACTTGGACGCCCTGTCCGGACGAAGCTTGTAGGCAAAGGAAGGCAACGGATGGCCCGACGAAGGAGAGGGTCCTTGGGCTACGCAGGGTGGGGCCCGTGCTGCGGAGGGAGGGGGGGCGGAGCAACTCCCGGCCGGGGGACCAGCTCCAAACAGGAGAAGAGAGCGATGAGGTTGTCAGGGAGAGAGCTACCAAAGAGAGGGGGGTGAGAGCAATGATGGGGCACCAAAGTGCGCGGCATGGCCGCTGAGATCGAACACGGCAGGGGGGGACCGGGCAAGGATTAGAAGCAACAAGGCCGGGGGGGTCACCAGGCAGAACGCCCACAGGGGACGGGCTGTCGAAAGTGCCCAAAGAGAAGGACGACCATATGCGCCAAAGGAGGATTCGGAGCGGAAAGTGCCAACAGGAGGCCGGGCGCCGAGTGCGCCCGCAGAGGCTAGATGGGGATGCCATATGCGCCCCAGAAGGAGAGCGATCATATGCGCCCACAGGGGCCGGGACATGCGCCCGCAAGGACGGGGCCATATGCGCCCGTAGGAACTGGAAGGGGGCCACCAAAAGTGCCCACAGCGGGGAGGCGAGCGGATGCGCCTACGGCGGGAGAGCCGCCACGTGTGCCCACTGGTGTCGGGCCATATGCGCTCGCAAGGACAGGGCCATATGCGCCCGCAAGGGCAGGGCCATATGCGCCCGCATGAGCTGGATGAGGGAGGCTGGGAGATGCGCCCACAAGGAGGTGCCGCCATATGTACCCACAATGGAAGGGCGCTCATATACGTCCAAAAGCGTGGGGGCGCATAGCTGCGCGACCCCCGGCCTCGAGAATGCGCTGCTAGGAGAAAGAGCAGGACATTCAAAATTCGAATTTGAATGAGGGAGCAGCCCCACGACCTCCATCCTCGAGGCGGGCAGAGGAGAGAGCAGGCATGATGCTGCGGCCTCCTCCTCAGAGGCGATGGGTGGACGCCGCCCGGCACCCTGGAGCCGGCCGGAACCAGGTTGCGCCCCAGCGAGGATGGTGAGGGGAGAAGCAAAGTGCGGAGGGGAAGGAGCAGAAGGATCCACCGGGGGACGAGGGGGGAGGATGAGGAGGAGACTGGCGGGCCGAGGGGGAAGACGGACGGGGATTGGAGGGCAGGGGTTGCAGCCCGATGACAGCGAGGAGGTCGGGGGGAAGATCGCATGGCCGAACCCATAGGAGGGCCGCCATGTGAGGAGGGAGGGGGCGGGCGGCCGTCGGCCTAGGCGGGTCCAGAGGGGGACCCCTCGCTAGCTGGAGAGCGCGGAGCAGGAGAAGAAAAATCCTTTACCTATTATATATATATATATATATATATATATATATATATATATATATATATATATATATATATATATATATTGGAGATAAGTTTGTATATATAACCATATATATTTTAAAGGCTTCCTATATATACTCTAGTTGCATGAAACAAATCCAATTAACCCAAATCTTCCAAACCATAAATATGCAACTAGATGTATGTAAATATATACCCATATATATATATATATATATATATATATATATATATATATATATATATATATATATATATATATATAGAGAGAGAGAGAGAGAGAGAGAGAGAGAGATGATGTGATCATATTTTTAGACGATAAGGTTATGTATATATTCATATATATATGCATATATTTTCATATATGGAACTTTCATAAAGTTCGTAATAAAATACCTAACAAACTATCTAATAGTGGCCGACCCTCTTAACCTCTTATTGGCCGAACACTCATCCCCTCTATTCTTCTTTTAGTCGGCCACATATAAATCCAACCTTTATATGTATATGTATATACATACATATATATATACTCCTTTGATAAAACCCTAACCCTAGGAATTTCTCACAAACCCTCTTCTTGGCCGACCCTCCTTTCCCTCATATTTCCGTGAACAAACAGCCCCTCTCCCATCTTTTTATCTTTACTCATCAATGAAACCCATCTACAACATCAACTCTTCCATCTCTCCAACCCCACATCATCTCCTTTCCAACTTTTTCAAGAACCTTCCATTATACGCTAACCATCTCCACAAATAGAAACTACCACCACCTCCACCATCATCTTCATCATCTCAAAATCAAGAAAAGCATAACTTTTTCCACCTAGAAAAGTAGTAAATTTGACAAATTGTAAGATTTACTATGAGAAGCCATGCCACTAGTATAAACCCAAACTCTAGAAAATAGTTATTTAGTCTTAAACTATGTCCTAGATTTTTTTTTCATAATTTCTTGAATTTATTGGATAATTATCTAGAGAAGAAAACAATTTTTATTGTTGTTTAGTAAATAAAACTAATTAATAAAACAAATAACTAAATAGAATAAAATAATAAGATTTGGTTATTAATAAATAGATAGATAATGATTGATAATAGTTATGTTAAATTATTAGGTATGGTTATTGAATGTAATGATTAATTTCTACTTTGTTATCATTTAAGATTCATTAGGAATAACTAACAAATGATTCTATAATTACTTATATTAATAATAAGGATTAAATAATAGATTAATCCGCTGAGGTTGTTCCTTTCTTTAGGGATTGGAATTTGGTGTGGGTCTCGCTTGTTTTTGAAAGTCAGGAAGACGGAGCAACAAGTGCAAAGGAGTATTTATGACCTTTTAAACAACCCTCATTTTCCTCTGTTAACCTCCGACTTGAGGGGTTGAAAAAAGAGACAAAATAAGGTTAAATAAATCTTCACTTAACCCTCTATGACTCCCTCCTAAATCCTCATCTTTAAACCAAGTATCTTTTCCGCTCACTTAACTTTCTCTCACTTAATTCTTTTCATCCTCGATCCAAGCAGACTCTTAGGTTGGCCCATCAAAGTCCATACATGTACTTCATCAAGTTCAAGAATCACATGATGTGACATATAATTCTTAGAGTGATCTTTGTTAAAGAGTTAGTTTAGATTAGGATACTAGTTTATGTTAGAAGGAATATGAGAGTTATTAGATGTTAAAGTAGGATATTAATTTATTAGTTAGGATATATAGTTTGAGTTAGGATACTGCTCAAGCACAGGCCAGAGGGTCGATATTGGATATTAATTTAAAAAGTTTTACCTTTCTTGACAAACTGGGTGAAGTAACTCTTGTAGACCCAAATGGTCGATATTGGACAGTTGGATGAGTATCAAAATCGGTATCAGATTAGTATCGACCGTATCAGATTAGTATCGACCATATGTACTTAGTGTCGTGTCCTCCTACAAGTACAATTATACCTCGACCGTATGTACTTAGTATCGACCGTATCGGATTAGTATCGGTCTATCGGATACGACACTTTGACATAAATTATTTTCTTATTATGTAGAGTTAATTGTAGAGTTGGCTATTATCTATCGGATACGACACTGATAACAATAAGATGATTATTCTGAAGATTATTAAGAGAGACGTACTTTCATTTTCTTATTATGTAGAGTTTGTTATTATCTAGTCTTGGTTATTATCTGAATGTACTATCTGGACTTAGATATTTTTTATAGAATGTACTATCTGAACTTAGATGTTTCTTGTAAAATATACTATCTTGACTTAGATATTTCTTGTAAAATGTATCATCATATGTTGTCTTGGTTATTATCTGTCTTTGTTGCACTTTCATATTTTTAGTCTCTATTATTTGTTGTCTTTGTTGTATCTCATCATATGTTGTTATCAGGCATGACAGGTCGTCGCGGATCGTTCTGCATTTCCGGCTGACATGGGGTACGGGGGTACTGATACTGGCAGAGGACAGGGTACTCCTTGGGTACCTACTGGTGGTACTGCTAGAGGACGGGGTTCTTCTTCGGTACCTCCTACTGGTACCGGCTCTGGATCCTCGTCGCCTAGTACTCCTGTGTATCGGACAGTAGCTCCGTCCGCCACGATGCTACGGGACTATCTCCTGGGACGAGTTTTCCAGGCCTTAGACTGCTCCCGAGAGTAGCGTTCCTCATGCTGATACGACGATGTAGGAAGATGAGCAGATGGAGGAGGCTACGCAGGCGCCGACCAGTATCAGGCAGATGATGCCTGCGCACCTCCGGAGGAGACGAGGACGGAGATCTGGGCCGAGGTACAAAGTAAGTATTTTGGTTTATTATTTTTCTGTGTTTATCATAAATTAACTTTTTCATTTATAATATGTCTGTATAGATATCGTCCCCGTTGGTACAGAGACGCCTAGGCCAGCTCCTGAGGCAAAATTATGGGGGTCCTTGGATAAACTAACTCGTATGCTCGAACGATAGGAAGGTCTACTGGTTTGCGCGCTTCAAGGTTAAAATAGATTTGCTTTAACATGAATCATTTGATTTATGCTATTATATTACTGAAAAATATTTAGTTTGCATACTCTTCTAGGATATGTTTTCTATCCACCGCCCCCTCCTGCTCCAGATCCCCAGTAGTCCGAGTTGGACTGTTTGTATTGAGTGTTTGAGTACTTATTTTTTCTTTGTATTTGTTTGTGACACTTGTTTGTTTGTGACACTTGTTTGTTGGTTGCATAGATACATTGGTAATTGGTTGTATAGACCATGACAATTTGGATTTTGGTTTATATATGTTGTGTGGATTTGGTTATTTTATGTTGTTTCGTTTCATTTGGATGTTAATTTACCGGTGTTGTTGTTCCACCGAAGGGGTCGACGAACCCAGGGATAAAATGTGCTTGTGTATTGTGTTTCAGATTAAACTGCAGGGAAAAAATGATTCTGTAGAGAAAACTGCATACTGTAATTTATTTATTTTCAAATTTAGCTACGTCTACCGACGTTTACCGATGCTTTCCTATGGCACATTGCGTCGGTAGACGTCGCTAAACTGGCATATATGCCAGGCTAACCGACGTATAGCGACGTTAGTTTCGTCTATATACTCGGTAAACGTCGGTAAATATCCCAAGATTTTTACCTCTTTTTCCCAGGATTATCGACGTATAGCGACATCACAAAACGTCGGTACTATATACCGCGCTAGTGACATCAAAAAACGTAGGTAATTTTTCTAGGGAATACCGACGTATAGCGACATCATAAACGTCGTATTCATCGACGAAACGACGGTAAACGTCGGTATATTACCGACGTATCTGTGCATCGTAAACGTCGGTGTTGGCGACGATCAACGACGTCTTTCCAAACAGCGACTAAGGTTTCCGCGACAAGAGGAATACGTCGCTAAATTTGTTTAGCGACGTCTTTAGGCGTCGCTAAATTGCCTTATTCTGATAGTGATATTTCTACGAAAATATTTTTTAAGAAAATAACTTTTAATAATTTTACGATATTTTTTTTGTTATTTTGATTACTTTTAACTTCTTTTAACATTCTTTGAACTTATTTGATTTCTTTAGTTATTAAATAAATTATTAAAAAAGTTTTTATATTAAAAAATCTTAAGTTTTTTTTCTTTCTTATCTTTTCATTTCACCTCTCTTTTTCTCTGCTAACAAACTCGAAAACCTCCTCTTCTTTGAATCCTAAAATATCGCCCCCATCTCATCTTCTCCTCATCTATTTGCTAGACTCAAGGAAAGTCTCTTATTATCAAAAAATCAAGTTTTGATTACTTTTCATATTGTTCGTGATTTTTTTTTCTTATTTTTTCTTAGGAGTTCTTATGATAGGATGTTATTATGATATATAGGATGTTTATAACATGATTATAAGAATACAGGTGAAGGTGACACGCCAATGTAATTCATAGACACGATCTACAGGACATGTTTAATTATCTTGTATATGAAAAATATACATATAACACATAATTTTTTATGTGCTATATATATGTATCATTGGAAATGATAGATGATGGTTATTTATAGGAATCGAGGAACATTAAATTAAATTTAACCAGAATTAATTTTTTTAACAAATTTAGAATGATAAGTTGTTTAAATTAGACTAATTTTCATAAAAATCATATAATATTCATTTTACTTCTTAATTTCAATTTCCTAGTACATTCATGTTACTTGATAAGTATGAAAATTACAACTTATGTTAGAATTATTGGTCAGGTTGATTAAATGACCAATGTCTTACAAAATATTTATTTGTCAATTTCATATATATATATATATATATATATACATATATAATATATATATTATATATTTTCATATTTATATAGATAATCTATATATATATATATATAATATATATATATATATATATATTATAATATTATATAATGGTTTATATGTACACACATACCCACACACATGTATATATATAAGGTTTATATGTACACACATACACACACACATGTATATATATATATTTTCATATATATATATTTATATATATATATATATATATATATATATATATATATATATATATATATATTATATATATATATATATATATGGTTTACATGTAAAAAAAAAATATAGTGTTATTTACACATACACAGACACATGTATATATATATATATATTTTCATATATATATATTATATATATATATATATATATAATGGTTTATATGTAAAAAAAATATATAATATATATAATGGTTTATATGTAACACATACATACACCACACTGTATTATATATATATAAAAAAATATATATATATATATATAATATATATATATATATATATATATATATATATATAATATATATATAAAATATATATATATATATATATATAATATATATATATATATATAAATGGTTTATATAATATATATTATATATATATATATATAGATATATATATATATATATATATATATATTATTATATAGATATAACCATTATATATACACGTGTGTACATATCCATTATATATACACGTGTGTGGTGTGTACATATAAACCATTATATATAAAATATATATATATATATATAAAATATATATATATTATATATATATTATAATATATATATATATATCTATATTATATATATATATAATATATAAACCATTATAATACACGTGTGTGTGTGTGTACATATAAACCATTATCTATATATATATATATATAGATTATATATATATATATATATATATATTATATATATTGAATCCCGGGGCTTGATCAAAGATGGTAGAACTAGATGTCGAGATCACGAGGTTCAAACAAACGTTCCCCTTCTGATTATTCTCGAGATCCACGAGGAACATTATAAATAAATCTGTTACAAAAGCAACAATAATCAGAAAATAAATCTCATGTTCTTCCTCGAATCGCAGTTGTTGACGGACAGAAATGAGTTACAACTCAGAGAAAGGAAAGAAAGAAGAAATAATAAGAGAAAGGTTCTTGTTGGGATGATTAAGATCACCGTTGCTTAAAGCAAGATTCGTCCAACCATGATATGCTTCCAGGAACCAGCAAGTTCACAAAGAACTTTTGGAACGCTCGTAAGTCAATATTGAGACTTGAACGGACTTCCTGGACTTCACAAACTCTCTTAACTCTCTTCTTGGTGCATCTTCCAAAGGAGGCCAAGGGGCTCTATTTATAGAGTGGAGTGAGACTTCATATTGTCTCCTATCCGATGTGGGACTAAAACCAATACTAAAAAATAGTTTGATATTTTAGATCATCCCACAATCAACATAGTAGTGTGCCAGTCTACGCCTACCCTCGAACACTCCGTGCATGCACGAGACAACCTGAAGTCCGTGTCCATGTCCGAGTCCGAGTCTGCACAACAGAAATCAACTTGCATCCTTGTTGAAATTAATTCTTTTTCCTTCTAGGAAAATACTCCCACATGGCACACACTTGTGCCCCACCACACCTTATGTGCACACCTCAATACAAGCAATGCATTATATTGAGATCTCACCATTTGGTGTAGCCGATGTGGGACTATCTTTCCTAGTCTAAAGGCAAAAACACCAACACCACAATCCCCCACATATCCAAATATGGGTTGAGCGTTCCTCACAGTGACTGCCCATCATGCATTAGGAGAGATGTCGCTGACGACTTGAATCTTCCCGCATAGGTCAAATAACAATATGATACAAGAATGGACTAAGCCTTGAATTCTTGCACCATGACTGCAATTTTTCCCACTCACATAATGACATCAGCTGTGCTTCTGGTTGCACATTAAAGGCCCTGTGAATGCCTGGTTTCGATATATGTATCTTGGGCATCTACAAGTTTACCCTCAGAGACGGTCTGAATCTCTTTCCATATATTCTAGGTGAGTTCTTTTAAAGAGTCCTTTGGCGTGAAGTCTTGCGCTTCCTTACGGTGCTACCCCGTTATGACATGGCCCAAAGACGAGGTTACACCTCATCGTGGTGTTACGCCACTGTAGCATGAGGTCCAGCAGCTTTGTAGTGCCAAACTACCCAGCATGATGCCTTGCGCTTCCTTGCGGTGTTACGCCGCTGTGACATGATTCGCGTAGCCGGGGCTTTACCCACTCTAGGTACCTCTTGGTGGTGTCACACCACTGTAATATGAGGTCATCGTCCTCTTTGTAGTGTTGACTACCACTCTTTATTCTACAATATTAGGCTACCTGCCTATATGCGGTGCTACGCTGCTATGACATGGCTAGCAAAGCCGAGGCATTACCCTTACCGAGGAACCTCTTGGTGGTGTCACCCCACTGTAGCATGGAGACCTTACTATCCTTTGCAGTGTTGTGCTGCCGTGCTTCCTGTAGAGCACACCAGACATTCGAAATGCCTGAGAACTCATTAATGCGTCTAAGCCATCCTCCCACAAGACTTGTTCTTTTAAGAGAACATATAGTAGATAACAGTGGTTATGGGTCCGAAACCCCTCAATGTCTCAAAGGACTATCTACTACTCCAGATATTATCTCCGTCAGTGGTCCTTCTTTGAACCAAAGTTAGATGCCTAGTAGATTTCTCTTTGAACTAATAGCATAAAACTTTATGGTAAAATTATAAGATAGAAATCACATCGTCTTCAAGCCCATCATAATTGCTGTTCCTCGACCAGGCGCTTGAGACCTTTGGTGAACGGATCGACCAGATTTTCTTACTACGAACATCATCATAGTAATGACTCCAGTCTTTATCAGATTATCACCTCCTGTGTCTCAATCGCACAGTCCTTCTTACCATTGAAGAGATCATTTATGCCACTGCTGCAGCTGCCTGGTTGTCAAAGTATATCGGTACTGCTAGAATCTATGCACCAACCACTGGAAGATCATACATGAGCTCCTGAAGCCATTCTGCTTCTTTTGCTATAGCAGCCAGTGCAAAGAACTCAGATTCCATTGAGGAATGAGAGAGCATTGTCTGCTTCTTCTACTTCACAATATAGCAGCTCTAGCCATGGAGAAGATGTATCCCATGTGGACCTTTCGCTCTCTGCTTCTGAACACCAGCTTGTATCACTGAAGCCTTCCACTATTGTCGGATATCCGTTGTAGTGCAGTGCATACTTCTGAGTCCTCTTGAGATATCTCATAACTCTCTTCACGGCCTTCCAGTGCTCCACCCCTGGGTTGCTCGTGAATCGACTCAGCATCCCTACGGTGAAACTTATGTCAGGTCTTATGGCAGTAGTTGCATACATCAAACTTTCGATGACGCTTGAGTACTCCAGCTGTCTGAGCTTTTCCTAGGATTTGGCTTCAGCTTCTTGTCACACCTGTAAGGAGTATCGATCCCTAGAAGATCCTGATATCCATAGCATGTGAACATCTTCTCAATGTAATGAGACTGTGACAGCGCCACTCCAGTGTCTGTCCGGATGATCTTTATCCCTAGGATAACATCAGCTTCCCCTAAGTCCTTCATACTAAACTAGATGAGAGAAACTTCTTTGTCTTAGTGACACGTGCTAGATCCGTACCCAAGATCAGCATGTCGTCCACGTATAGACAAACGATGACTCTTCTTTCGTCAGCAAACTTTGTATAAACATATTTTTCCGTCTCATCGACCATGTAGCCGTTTGATCCAATGACTTTGTCAAACTTCTCGTGCCACATCTTGGGAGCTTGCTTCAGACCATATAGAGATCTCACCAACCTGCAGACTTTGTCTTCAAGGCCCTTGACGATGAATCCTTCTGGCTGTTGTATGTAGATCTCTTCAGTCAACTCTCCATTCAAGAATGTTGTCTTCACATCCATCTGATGTATGACGAGCTTGTGAATTGCACTCAGAGAAATCAACATCCTGATGGTTTTCATCCACGTTACTGGAGCATATGTGTCGAAGTAGTCGATCCCCTGCTTTTGAAAAAACCGTTTGGGTACCAGCCTTGCTTTGGACTTGTCAATAGTTCTATCGGCCTTCATCTTCTTCTTGAAGATCCACTTGCATCCGATTGGTTTAGCTCCTTCAAGCAGATCGACCAACACCCACATATTGTTGGAGGTTATAGAGTCATACTCATCATTGATAGCCTCCCTCTAGAAGACAGCATCTCTGGTCTTTATCGCCTCATCATAGATAAGCTGATCAGCTTCCACATGATAGGTGACGAACTCATCTCCGAAGTTCTTCTGTCTCCTCACCTGCTTAGATCTGGGTTCTACGAGTTCTGGTTCAACAATTGTCTCTGGTATGACAATTTTTTTTCTTGGACTGCATCTTCTTTGGAAGTGATAGCCGCCTGTGCACTCATATTATTCTCCGGAATGTCCGCGGATAACAATGTTCTTGTGCCTCGTAAATTATCTTCAAAGAATTCGGCGTCGTAAGATTCAATGATTTGATTGGTTTCAACATCAAGAAACCTCCGAGCATCACTTTTCTCAGCATACCCAAGAAGATCGTCTTTGTAGTCCTTGTCCCAAGCTTCTGAATCTTCAAGTCCGGAAGCTTCACATATGCCAGGCACCCCCACACTCGAATGACGTTCAAGTTGGGTCTGACTTTGAACCAGAGTTCATGAGGAGTGACTTCGGAACCTGCGTACAGCATTCTGTTCAGAATGAACGTAGTCGTTAACGCAGCTTCTCCCCAGAAGCAGTTTGGAAGACTTGCAGTCAACAACATTGAGTTCATCATCTCTGTCAACGTCCTGTTCTTCCTTTCAGCTACTCCATTTGATTAAAGAGAATATGGAGCAGTTGTCTCATTGACAATTCCATGTTCTTTGCAGAACGATGTGAATTCAATAGACCTGTACTCTTCTCCTTGATCACTTCTGAGTCTCTTGAGTTATTGCCCAGTTTGACGTTCAGCCTCAGCCCTGAACTTCTTGAACTTATCGAATGTTTCGTCTTTAGACTTGAGCAGATAGACGAACGCGTACTTCGAGTAGTCATCGATGAATGTAATAAATACTTCATCTTGGCCTTTATGGAGAACTGTCTGAAGTCACAGATATCTGAGTGTACCAACTCCAGAAGATCTGTACTTCGATTCATCCATTTGAACGGTTTTTCTAGTGATCTTTGTCTGTGCACAAACCTCACACTTCTCCACCTCTTTACCCCCATATTTGGAGATAAGTCCTAGACTAGATATTTGTTTATTCTTTTACAATAAACATGTCCTAGTCTATTGTGCCACAATCAAGAAAATAACCAGAAGAAGAAACTGTATTAATTATTTTTGCAGGAGTTACAAGTTGAAGTTTGAACATCCCTTCAGTACAATAAGCTTTTTCGAAGTATATTCCTTTGTAGGACATCACTATTTGTCCATCATTGACGTCTATCCTCAAGCCTGCATTTCATAGCAGACTTTTAGAGACCAGGTTCTTGGCTATCACCGGTACATGCTTTATATCTTGAAGCGTCAGCGACTTCTCTGAAGTCAGGTTCAGTACCACCATTTCTGTCTCCAGTACTTCAGCTTGTGTCTAGTCTGCCACCATAACCTTCTCAGATGTAGGCTTGTATGTGGTGAATAACTCCTTATTAGAGCAAACATGGCAGGATGCACCCGTATCCACCCACCAGTCGGTGTCAATACCAGCCGTGGCAACCTGCGCAATCATGGCAACCTTGTTAGGCTCACCTTGCTCTATCTGTTTGGAATTTGATCTGCAGTCTCTACGATAGTAGCCCTTCTTTTCACAGTTGAAGCAAGTCATATCTGACTTGGGCTTTGGCTTTGACTTGAACGAAGCCGACTTCACCTTCAGATGGTTGAAGTCCTTCCTCTTCTGGTTGTGAGAAACCTTATGCTTCCCCTTGGAGTCCCCCGTATGTACCAAGTTGGCCTCTGCCAACTGTTTGGACAACTTGTCCAATTTGTTTTTAGCCATCAACTCATCTCTAACATTGATGTTGTGAAGTAGTTGATCCAAGCTGATTTGCATCTTCTTTATGTGCATGTCCGAGATAAAACTGCTCCATCCTGACGGAAGCTTGGAAACTATACCCCTACGACAAAAGCGTCGACAAGTGGCATGTCATCGTCCTCAAGTTTTTGACGTAACTTGAGGAACTCCTTGACTTGAGGCAGCATGGCCTTGTCGTCCTCAAATTGCATGTTCCATACCTTCCCAGTCACATGCATCTTGTTGCGGTTCTCATCTGCCTGATAATGCTTCTCTAGAGACTCCCAGACGACCTTAGCATGGTCCGCCTTGCTGTATGACTCCGCCAGAGTATCTTTCATGGAGTTCAAAATCATCAGCTTGCAGAGATTGTTGTCTCTTCTCTATTTATTCTACGTTGCGGTTGCAATCGCAACTGTCCGAACAGTAGCATCATCCTCGTCTGGAATCTTCGGTTCTGGTTCTGTCAGAACGTAGTCCACCTCTGCCAGTTGTAGATTCAGGCATACCTTCCTCTTCCAAGAGTTGTAATGATCCCCGTCAAACTTCTCAAGTTTGTTGAAACTTGTATCCAAAAGTTTCGTACGACTGTTCTCCATTTACAAGGATTTTGCTTTGAGATTGTTAATTTCGGGGCTTGATCAAAGATGGTAGAACTAGATGTCGAGATCAGAGGTTCAAACAAACGTTCCCTTCTGATTATTTTCGAGATCCACGAGGAACACTATAATATAAATCTGATTACAAAAGCAACAATAATCAGAAAATAAATCTCACGTTTTTTCTCGCAATCGCAGTTGGTGACGGACAGAACTGAGTTGCAACTCAGAGAAAGGAGAAGAAAGAAGAAAGAAGAAAGAAGAAAAAGAAAGGTTCTTGCTGGGGTTATTAAGATCACCGTTGCTTAAAGCAAGATTCGTCCCACCACGATCTGCTTCCAGAAACCAGCAAGTTCACGAAGAACTTCTGGAATGCTCGTAAGTCAATATTTGAGACTTGAACGGGCTTCCTGGACTTCACGGACTTCCTTAACTCTCTTCTTGGTGCATCTTCCAAAGGAGGCCAAGGGGCTCTATTAAAAGTGTGGAGTGAGACTTCACCTTTTCTCCTATCCGATGTGGGACTAAAATACCAATACTCAAAAATAGAGTTAGATATTTTAGATCATCCCACAATCAACATAGTAGTGTGCCAGTCCACGTCTATCCCCCGAACACTCCCGTTCATGCACGAGACAACCTGGAGTTCGTGTCCGAGTCCGAGTCCTCACAACAAAAATCAACTTGCATTCTTGTTGGAATTAATTCTTTTTTCTTCTAGGAAAATACTCTCACATGGCACACACTTGTGCCCCACCACACCTCATGTGCACACCTCTATACAAGCAATACATTATATTGAGATACTCACATTTGGTATAGCCGATGTGGGACTATCTTTCCTAGTCTAAAGGCAAAAACACCAACATAATGGTATTAGTTAGTTAGTTAGTCAGATGTTATTCTTAGAACTTTATTTTTCTAACTTTTATGTCTTATTGGATTGAAACAATTATCATATAAGGCTTTTCGTATTGCTAAGGTATAGTAGCTAGAATTTTTTTAATATAGCTTTTGCGTTCTTTATCTACTATTTTAATTGTGTGTGTTCGTTGTTGAGTTGTTCCACCGATGGAGCTTTGACATAAGTTAATTCTATGGACAATTGCTCCAGATCGATTTACAAAAGTGGCTGTCGAAAATTCTAAGAGTTTCTGAAGATAATTTAATTTTGAAAACCAACGGTATAGTATCTAGCGAACCATAACCAAGGATGTTATGTACATCAAGCAGAGACAAACTCTCGATAATCCTAAAAATATTTAGAGATCGAACTGTAAATTTTGGACTCATATGACACAAGCATAATTATTATATTATCCATTTGTACATATCTGTTCTAGTAGATAGAATATTGTGCTGAGTTGTATTCTTGTAGTACGTAATACTTGCATTGAGTATAGAGATACATACTCTGACTTATTTGATAGAATAACGTATTGAGTTGTATTATAGTATTGTGTGATATTTGGTACGTATGGAGATTCAAACCTATGTTATTCCAATGATTGAAAATTTTCTGCTGAGTAATATTCTTGTATTCATGTGATATGGTACACAGATCAAGATACTTACTTAAGCCAGAAAATGATAGATTTAGTAAAATAATAGAATAAAGTTGTATGTGATTGTAGATTGCATTATTTGGCAAGGGAGAACAATTTGGATCACACAGTATGAAATCTTGTAATATAAATAATGCTCAAAGCTGATAAGTTTTCTAGCTCATTTTTCAAGGCCTTGCGAAGTGAGTGTATGAGTGCTTTGCTCACTTACTAGAGTTCTTACCTGAGTACTTGAGAGCACCGCCTATATCTTGATAGAAAACATCGAATATATACTAATTGATATGTATTATTTCTACCTCACTACCGTAAGGAGTCGAACACTAAGCACCAAACCACCATACCACAACCTAATATTGCGTTAATATGATTATTCCTAAGAAAATAGTCAAGTGTGAGATCCAAAGTATTTTTCTCTAAATTGTATCACCATTTAGATAAAATTGTTTTGTGATTGTGTTAGCGACTACTTAGGTCATAGAAATTGTATAGACGCTAAGGAATCACTAGACTTAAGAGTTATGCCCTAGTTATATTTTAAGTTAACACTATAATACATACTTAGGGTTTCGTTCATTTCAAACTTTCATATCAAAGCTTGGATCTTGATTTTCAATCTCATATTATTATTTTATTTATTTTACCGTACTTCTTGAACCAAGAACTTGCATGTCTTTGATGACCTAGTTTTTGTTCACTGGATGAAGGCTTGGCTGAGGACGAGACACTTCCTTTATATAGTATGGATGAGTCAACGAGTAATGGACGTAGAGAGTAGAAAAATAGTTTCATTTGTGTTCATGTACAATTGTTTATGTATATTATTTTCGGAGACTAAATCACAGACTTGTGAGGATGTATATATGGATGGTTTAATAGTTATGAATGAAAATATTTCTCACTTTATTAATGGTTTAGTATTGTCCATGCTTCATCCTCGAACTTAGAGGCGATAATCGCGGGGTACGGATATCGATGTATTCGTACAACACATAGACTGATATACTAGTTACGTCCTCAGCTTACCGTATTCTGGGAGTGGGACGGACACTTTCTTATGCCATATGATTCACAAAAATTCTCCAATGAACTAGGATCCAACTCCCCTAGTGAGTCATGGATGGATTTCCAGCTTCTCAACAAGTCAGGAAACATTTGCCGCAACATCTCCAGCAAGTTGAAAATCTAGCTACATACTTAGAGTTGCTATCTTTACCAATTCATAGATATGCTATGGGTAGTAAACCCATGCAAAGTTTCCCCGTCAAAGTAATCCTCATATCCTCTAGAACCCCATCCGGTTTAGAGATATCCTGCTTTTAATCTCTAGTAGGGTTAGAAGAATCCATCAAATTCTAGCTTGATGTTCTTTGCTGACACGTCCAATTCGTTACTTACTAAATTGATAAGATCTTGAGATGAAAATAGCTGACGGATATCCAGGTAGCACCATTGTCTAATATGGAGAGAATGGGATTGAGGGGAATTGGGTGTTTGGGGGGGGTGGGGGGGGGGGGGGGGTAAGCAGCTTATAGAGTGCAACCCGCTATGGGAGAAGAAAATTGAATTGATAGCCTAAGAGACCACCGGTGAGCAAAACTACTCTGGGAAGACTCCCCCTCCTTTGCGTGTGAGCACTCAGACTACCAAGGAAGTTCACAAAGTGCATCAGAGCAAGCAATTCCGTGGTTTGATTTCGGGTTGGTTTGGAAAGGGATTTAGGTCAAGTGATTGTAATGTAGCCGCGGGTAATCCTCAAAGGAAGTTTCTGTTGTAGCGGCCTTTTTTTATTATCATTACTATTACCTTGTTCGAATATATATAGTCGATCATGTAATAGTTGTTTAACAGTTTTAAGTCTTGGTAATTCATAAGACTATGATATATCCTTGAACTAGAGGAAACCATGGCAATTTTCTCTTAAGCCTAATCATACTTGTATACACTAGTGAAGTTTCAAGAATTTGTTGTATTAAAACCAATGTTATTATTGATAGTCAAGTACTCCAGTGCATACTTTAAAATAGAACGGTACTGTTAATTACCACTATTAGCAATCAGTATATAAATGGTAATGTCTAAACATATACAATTAGGCTACAAACCCTGATCTTACAAATCAAATTACCTAAAGTCTCCCGTACATCATACCAAATGTCTAGGTAAATCAGAAACTCATCATCATGTATGAAGACCCCAAAGATGTGTTAATATATTTTGTGCAAAACGTAAACATAAACATTCCTAGTCAAAGATACTTCTGTAACACAAGGACCTATCTTCTTTCTATATTGATATCATGCATAAATATCAAGAAATATATTAAAGTATGGTTATTAATTTATATGTCGCATAAGCTAATGAACTCTAAATTACGCATCTTAAACTCAATGCAAACATTTAGGATGTATACAACTTAAAACAGCATAAACTTTAATCTAACAATAGGAAGAAGAAAATAACCACACATGCATATGTAAAGTTTTTGTTCTTCCCCATGATAAAGTCTTCACCAAAGTACTAAAAGCTTACATGAGAGTATTATTTCTCTTACAAGACTAAAATAAACTCTTAAGATACCAATAAACAAGACAAACAGATGCTGGAGTCCCATAACATCAGATTCTGGTAAGGATTCAAGATTCTAACCCATTATTGTAATGTTGCGATCTGAGCCTCAGGAACTTGGATTAACATCCAAGAGCAAATTCTTGGTTTTTTCTATAATACCCAATACTAGATTATTGATTTTATCAATAGATCCAGGAGACAATTTTGATTGTCTCTCAGATCCACGATGATTTGGAATGCAGCAGTGATGAGAGATCCAACCATCAATGAAGATCCACTAGGGACTATGGCAAATCCCGACGACAAGAGTAAGACTTGGTCACGTCGCCCATCGTTCAACAAACAATTCATGATCTCCGTGGGTAGTGGAGCATAGATCACATAAGAACAAGTCACATCAAAGTAGCTCTCTTGAATAAGCATCATTCCTTTACTTATGTTTGCTTCAGAATTTATGTCCTGCCATAAATAGTAGCAAATTAAGGATGCATTTGTGAACAAAACCATAGTGATTTCAGTGTCATGATAAAGAGAGAGAGAAAAAAAAAGTAGCTATAGACTTACATTGAAATGAAGAAGCGAAATTTTATTTCCATTTCCTTGTCCAATAGCTATGTTAGCCATCTCCTGAAATTTTTGCCACCGGAGAGAAGATCCCACTGGTCCAATAATTTGTTATAACAAAAAAGGTTAAAATGAACTTGACAGTGGTATACGAAGCATTATACAAGTAGATACAACTATTCATCTATGGCATGAATCCTCAACAACAAAAGCTTAAGTAAATAACAATTTATAACATGCAACTTCTAATGCTTGTAATAATAAATAATGTTTTTAAGACTTTAAGAAGAGATTATTCAAGATAGTGAAGATTAATGTTTAATTTGAGGTCCATATTTAAGCTAATAGAGGCTGGCCTAGCGCTAGTGGTTGAACTGGTGTGGGTTATCGAGGAGGTCGTAGGTTAGAGCCCTACCCTCAATGCAAAAACGGTCCATATTCAAACATAAATGTGCATTTTACCATGATATAAATTTTACATACATGTATCATTAATCTCATGTTGGTGTATAATGTTAAATTATTGAATAGAAAACTTCTTTTTTGTGTCAAGACAACTAAAGTTATTTTGATATGTGATATTCTGAAACTTGGATTTTTTTTTTTTATAAATAATGTATATGTACATCTCAATTTGGTTTTTTAATCTGTTTTGTGTCAACAATGTCAAAAACTTGAATATGTATGCCATTTTTACTAAATATGATACTAACATGTATGTTGTCATAGTTCGTTAATTAATTTTCAGTTCATTTACTAATTGAAATTTCTATGCAAACACATACAATCGTTAAGGATTCTATTTTATTCAATATTACAAAAAAATAAAGTTCTATAGTAAAGTATCTAATTTTGAAGAAGTGAATAGCGCAAAAGAAAGAAAATTCTTGTGATTTGAGTAAATTATGACCAACCTTTCGAAGTGGGAATAACATATCTTAGAAGTCAGTTGAGTACCTTTGATCGACATGTCTTATCATTGAGAAAATCAAAGACTTTTTTCGGTGAACTGGTAGCCAATAGGAAGTTGATGCACTTAGAATGATGCCTGAAGGCCAACTAGGATCTCTGACACTCTTTCTGCTCCTTATCACATCATCATAGTCACTAGAAACAATTTTCCATCCATCTGCAACTGATCCAGTTATACCAGAACAAAAGCTCACAACATTCTCTCTGCCAGTTTCAGTAAGTTCTCTATTCCTAGTACAGATGTTGCAGTTAAAGAAAGAGTACTGGGAGCTATAAGAAGGAAAAAAAACATAATGAGTCTGTCTGTAAGTCTTTGAAGTAATATGTTGTATAATAAGGAAAGGATGTACATATACCTTTATCATCACCATGGATGTTGTTTACTGCGATGACACTTTTGAGGCGATTAAATTTTCGATCAAGGCTTACCACCCACCTTTTCGCACCAAAGATCAGACTGTAGTTGAGGAAAACCTTGTATATGACCCATTTCCACTTCAACATGCTCGATCCATATTATCTTCTCAAAAGTCAGATAAGGTGTCATAAGAAGTAAAATTACTTAAGTAATATGTATGATCAGTACTGCAAACACACAAGATATCATATGATTATTCAATTTCTCATTGTACCTTTAAGCTTCCAGACGGCAAGGGCTTGATCAAACATCCCGAAGGTCTCCTTCGACAACTTTTTGCGAGGTTAGGATTTATGGATTCCATGGAGACATCAACAATCGCCCAAAAATCATCTAACTTCTTGCAATAGCGCAAGAATGGACTTGCTTCAATTGGAAGCCATGGGGATGGCAATTGGTATTCAGCTGACATCTGAAAATTTTAATTTATTAGAATGTTTATCATGCGAGGCTTCAATATAATTTATGTAAGGTTAACTAATCAAAAAAAAAAAAAATATATATATATATATATATATATATATATATATATAATATATATATATATATATATATATATATATAGAAGCGGATCAAAAGCCCCCCTTAGAAAATCCTCTAAAAACCCCCTCACTCTAATTCGTAATTTAACGTCAATATTAATGTTAATATTAATGTTAATTAAGTTAATGTTATTAATGTTAATATTAACTAAATACTAAATTAACATTAAATTTAACATTAAAATTAATATTAGCATTAACATTAACATTAATAAACATTAACATTAATATAAAAAAAAATAAAAAAATTAATAATAACATTAACATTAACATTAATATTACGGATTAGAGTAAGGAGGGTTTTCTAAGTGGGACTTTTGATCCGCTCCTATATAATAAGTTTAATGTTAATTTAGTATTTAATGTTAATATTAACATTAATATTAACATTAACATTAATATTAATATTAAATTACGGATTAGAGTGAGGGGGGTTTTAAGGGAGTTTTCCAAGGGGGGCTTTTGTGATGCTTCCATATATATATAGATATATATAATAATATAATATATATATATATATATATAGATATATATTATAATATCTATATATATATATTTTTTAGGGGGTTTTCTAAGGGAGCTTTTGATCCGCTCCCATATATATATATATATATATATATATAATATATATATATATATATATATATATATCTATATATATTATTATAGCATATGTGCACGTGCAAAGCACGTATTTTAACATTTCTAAATTAGTTTAGGAAGACCAAAGGATAATCTTCCTAATACTAAGTTGTCCTTATTAAAATTAATGAACTATTTTTAATTAGTATAAGTATGTAAGGGTATTTTCGGAATTCAAAAGTTTCACCATCTAAGTTTTCCTATATATATAATATATATATATATTTTTTTTTTTTAATATATATATATAAATATATATCTTTATATATATCTATATATATTATATATATATATATATATATATAATATATATATATTCTTCAGAAAGAATAAGGACATATAAGGAAATGGGGACTCCCGGCCCTACATTCTTCTATGTGCACACAACAGAAATAAACAAAATTATCTCGATTTTAAGAACAAGAAATAGGATATTAATATAAATTAAGTAGATAATAGTGTAAAAGTTTGTAAGATCTTTAGTAGCTCCATAATATTAAGAAAACAAACTATAAGTAGTCAAAGTTTCTTTTGTAGTTTCCTTACCATGCAAAACATGCCTACTTAGTTGCACCACCTATCTTGATACCAATTTAAACAATTGAATAACTTTGAAACTGATTGTTTTAGAGTTTGGCAACATTTTTTTTTTCTTTGCTTATCTCTTTTCATTAGCATAGGAAATATATATATGTGTCATTTAATATTGTTTTGTTTATGAAAAATTAATATGTTGGAACTACGATACCGCACTTAGATTTCGGCTATAATTTTTCCGTGAAGTGTAATGAGGGTACAATTAAGTTTCAGAAAACATTATTCCTCTATTTGAGAAAGATAAAACTGAACTGATATTCATTTATCTAGAACTTCTTACATGAGAAAAAGGAGGACTTGCATTGGTTTAAATTTCAAGAAAAACAAGTGTTAGTATATATAGGAAAGAGAGTCTAA
The DNA here is from genome assembly GCA_029216955.1 of Iris pallida. Lineage (NCBI taxonomy): Eukaryota > Viridiplantae > Streptophyta > Magnoliopsida > Asparagales > Iridaceae > Iris > Iris pallida. The sequence continues at coordinate 3,548,339 of JANAVB010044817.1, read as the reverse complement.
AAGAACAATTACCACTTGTAAAGCTCCATTATGATTCTCTTCTCCAGTAGAAAGAACCTCTGTCACCATTGCTCTTGATATTATGCTAGAAAAGAAACTAGACCACTTGTTCTGTGAATCAAAATATTTAGCAAAACCAACATTAGTTTGTATATATATATATATATATATAATATATATAATATATATATATATATATTCTCTAGATTTTCCAGAGAATACATAATACAAAGTTAATGAAGCAAAAGACTTGAAAATAAGGGTGCGATAGAGAGGGAGATTTTATACCACATCCATAAGTGAATCAACTAAATCTTTAGGGCTCTTTAAGACGATGGTACTGGCTCGAGTCCCTTCTATCACGAATCCACAATCTTCTGGTTCAATCCCTCCATAATATCTTTGATAGTATTCCTTTTGGTTAAGCTTGTCCACTGTATCCTCACAGCCACCAGGGTGCCATAAGGGCTCCCAAGCTCAACCATAGAAAGAAACTCTCTCATTGCAGCAATGGCAAGAGACCTTGCCTGCTTCTTTCCGATCTCCTCATCTATTAATGCCAACTCTCCAAAAAGGTCGGAATCTTCAATTGTTTCACATGATGGGTTGAATGTCGATGAGGAGGAACATCGCAGTGGTGTGTTTGCAGGAAGCGACATGCCACCATACCCGCAATATCTTTGCCAATATCTCGATCTGTTCCATAGACATCATAATACAATGTCTTAATGCATCAAAGTTAATGCTTGGATTGCATTTGCATTAGGTCCTAATCTTTAAGTATGATTTATCATCAAGAAATCTACTTCATGACATTAGCCTATTTTCATACTATGTTAAAAAATCATTTCCTTTTTTTGGCTGTCACTTTTCTCCCAAATTTCTTTAGGCGTAGATTGCATGTTAATGAGTTCAACTTTATAAAATTCCAACTACAAACATCGATAATTACCTGGAATTCCCATAGCATTTGAGCAATTATTATCGAACACCATGAATTTTTTTTCATTAGGAAGCAACTTCCATCGTTAAGACTCGAGAGTCTCGTTAAGTATGCTTATATGGACTAAACTTTTAATTAATTGAAGAAAATGCCCTTCTTTTAGTCCAAATTTGTAAGTAAAAAATATTATCCTAAATTCTCTTGTTCATCCAAGATTAGAACTTGTTCTTCCCCAAATTAAAACTTTATTCTGCCCCAAGTTTATGTTATGTAAGAAAATGGATTTTCAAACTAGATGAATGAGTTATAACTTATACATTTTTGTCGGTTTTTTGTGTGTGATTTATTTTCGAAGTAATTGAATGTAATTCACTTTGTATTTAAAGTGTATGTCACTATGTTTTCATCAATAAATTGGTTTATCCAATTACGATTAACCAATTTCTCTTCAAAATTGAATTTTGATTCTTGTTTTTTCTTTCATATTTCTCAATAAATGTGTTAGGTGTTTGAATACAAAGATATCAGTTTTAGCTTTGAATATTACAAACTATAAATGTGCGCGCGCGTGCACACACACACACACACACACACACATATTAGGGCAAGAACACTTAAAATTCTAATAAAATTTAAGTATGGTTGAAATATAAGATTTTATATAAAATTAGGGCTAAATTATAATTTGATACTCTAAACTATTCAAGTTTTTCAACATGATACCCTAAACTTTATAGGTATCAACTTGATACCCTAAAATTAAAAAATGACAAAACTACCCCCCTCTACCGCCCACCGGCTGCTTCACCTCTAGCCCCGAAGCCCGCCGCCCGCGTAGCCCTGCAACCCCGCCCCTCTCTCTGCCTCAGTTGCTATGTGCCGACTGGCGCAGAGAGAGGGACGGGGGGGGGGGGGGGGGGGGGGGGTGGAAGCGTGGTAAGTGGGTGTGGTGTAGCCGCGAGGGGAGAGGGCGCGGGAGAGGGGTGCGGCTGCGGAGTTGTAGCAAGTAGGGGGAGGGGGAGGTGGAGGAGAGAGAGATGGGTAGTTTCATTATTTTTTTTTTTTTAATTTAGGGTATCAATTTTATACCTATAAAAGTTGAAGGTATTAAGTTGAAAAATGAATAGTTGAGGGTATCAAATTATAATTGAGCCTAAAATTAGGGACTTTAGATTAGCAAAGTGACTCTTTGCGGAGAACAATACTGTGTTGAAAATGCAAAAGACCTATTGAGTTGGGGATTTGGTAGAAGAAGAAAGTTTTTGGCATGTATTTACGATTTAAATCTAATTTGGGAATCTAGGGTTCAACAAAATGAAATGAGCTGATGAGAAGAAAGTCTCCAATGGTCTATATGCTTACATCAACATTTTCTCCACCTATAAAAATTAATAATACTCCATAAACCAACTTAGTGAAACTTTTGAGTCTCTAATGACGAAAGGGGTTCCATGTTGAAAAATTGTTGGGGGGCTGGGGATAATTGGTCAAATGTTGGGGAGGTTTTATGTAGTTACCCTATAATCGTAATAGTCAAAATTGGATGTTCAATGTATGCAATTGTAATGTTCATCTGTATTGTAAATTTAAATGCAAGACTACTATTTAAAATGTCAGAGAAGCATTTGTTAACATTAGTTATAAGTATTGTTAGTAAGTATCAACTTATATTTTTTGAGAAAAAGAGTTACTATATTAACGTTGATGCCACACATGATCATAACCTAATTCATCTATCGTACTTTAGTTAGTAAATTTTTCTACTCATAAATATATAATGAAACTAACCTATGCGAAACATATGACAACATATGGGGAAGGAAGAAATAAACCTTCTTCGTTAGCTGAGCATTCTCAATTTTAAGATGTTCTTTATCACAGGTGACCTCGAATGAAGAAGGGTCACACTTAGTACAACGACCAGAGCTCAAAGCTTTCCAGCACCTCGCATTTTCTGCACGCAGTTTCTCATTATCCTTCCTTAATTGCTTGTTCACTTGGCGCGATTCTTGTGTCTGTAAGATTTAAAAAACATGTAAAAGATTGATATAATTTAAGACAATTTTAGTATAGGATAATAATTTTGAGTATCTTGGTTTTATGCGAAATGTTTTTGCATCCACATCTATGGTAAGAGAAGATAACTCACTATTGACACATTTCTCTAGGGGCCTTATAGTGAGTTTGGAACTCCACAAAGTTTATATTTTTGATGTTTGGTTATCTAAATTTAGAAACTTTTTGTCACATTGTCATAAACGGAAAGTAGGAACTCATTTAGTTTTCATCTAAAAGTATCATTATTTCTTATTTGAAAAAGTGATAGAAATTATCTCTTGTCAACATGCCATCATATTGTTCTACTTTCATTATCCTAGTTTATAGAGTTTAGAAATCTTCTTTTAATTTTTATAAACTTCAAAAATAAAAGAAAAAATTTGTGTTACCAACTTCTAAGATCCAACTATTTTTTACTACAAAGCGAAACCTATACATCATAATAAAACAAAGTTTCTTTAAGTTGTATATATTGAAGATATTCTAAGAACCTCTCTTATTTGTTAAGACCTATAGAAATGGAAGATGCATTACAAGAGCTAGTGCATTTACTCACTAGCATTCATTTGACAAAAGTTAAAGGGGTCTTGGTCTTGGTCACATGTTGTAGTTATAAAACATGATTCATGTGATTGTCTCACGCTCTTGAGTTAAGATTAATTTGCATGCATAAAAATATATTAATAAGTAAAAAAGAAGAATAAAAAAGACATAAGAGCCCACATGTTAAATGTTTCACTGCAAATTAAAGAAACATTCTTATTTTATATTAGGCAGTAGTAACAATTTTGGATTGATCTACCTTTAAATGAGTCCTTTTGTTTTGGAACCAAAATTTCACTTGGGTTGATCCCAATCCTAATTCATTGCTTAACAATTTCCTTGTTTCTTCGTCTGGATGTTGATTCTGCTTAAAAACCCTGAAAATCAACAAAATGAAAATTACGTTAAAAAATTTATAGTTATCATCGTAACAAGGATTTGATAGTGTAAAACTGATGAAAATTTCATACTCTTCCATTCTTTTGATCTGTCGTTTAGTGTGGCGCACATATCGCTTACTCGCAAGAGGTTGTGTTTGGTCTTCGTTCTCTTCGTCAGATGTCTCTAGGATCCTCACAACCTGTTGAAAAACAATATTGGATGCACTTGTTTACATAAATCACGTTTCTACAATAAATTTGAATTTCACTAATCTCAAATTTTGAGAAGTAAAACTTAAATGAGAACTCTAATTCATATTTTTATATAGAACTGGATAAATGAAATTATCTCATATACGAGTTATTAATGTTTGATTCTATCGGGCGTGGAATTATCTAGTAATTTGTAGAAGTAAAACATCCTCCTTGACTAAACAATTTAAGAAACACGATCATATTTTTCAATGATTTTTAATTATATCACATTTTCCACATATAATTTCATTTACATGCAGTCAACATATAAGAGTAGATGTATTGATCGTAAAAGAAATCAAAGGATAGTCCACAAATTTTTATACCTAAGAAGATAAAAAAAACAACAACAACAACAACAAAGAACTCTATGTATGTGTTTTCTCGATGATCTATCTTGTGTGTGTGTGTGCGTGTCTAATTAGATAAGAACTTACGTATTGTCCATCTTTGAACTCCATTGATATTCTCAGACTTCCTTACTCCTGAACTCTCCACTCCCTCAAAATGAAAACAATAGTTTCCTTGACCTCATCATAACCACAACCCCTTACCATTTATAGACTCAATGTTTCTCTAATTAGACGAACTCATTCATAGTTGGTGAAAAGAACGAGGAAGTCGTGCTTTGGCCAAGCATTAAAAACACTGAGTAAATAAAACAAACAGAATGTCAGAAGCTCCAAAAAAAGTTTGACTGCCTACCAATATGTAACGCATATACAATGTATTGCAAAACATTGTAGGTTGTTAGGGACTAGATTAGTGAAGTAATAAATAGTATTTGGCTAACACTACTAAAATAAGTCAAATTAGTGACGTCTATAGCTACTCCACATAAAGACGTTGCTAAGTGCTATATATAGTAAATATATGGCACGGTGCCATGATATATAGTATTGATGTGGCACGATGACACGGTCAGTATAGATGTGTGGTGTGGTAACACGGGAGGGCATGGTGCCACAATATGTTTGGGACCTACGAGTTGCTATTTGGAACATGGAATAGAAGTAATTTTGCAAGTATGATCATTGTATGATTAGAAATGTGTAATGTCTTGTTCAGTTTATGTACCATACATGTTTTATAGTTGAGTAACTATTCACGTATATTGCATGGTCATAGATAACTTGTGCACAATGTTAAGCTTTCTCAATCGATTTTCGGGGGCCACAAGAATCGATTCAGCCTAAAAATATGTAGAACATACTTCATGCACGAGATATTGCAGGACTGCTGTCACGACACACCCAGTGAAAGGGCACGAGACTGTGGGTACGTCCAGCCTAAGTCGCAGTGTCGACGGTGGAACGTTGTCTTAGGTTGCACAACTAACTATAATATAGTATAAATGTACTGTCAATGCTAACTCTCCATATGGATGACAATCATCGGATGATAACATCTCAATCACAAATAGCTAAGGAAGAAAAATGGCAGAAAGAAAATAGATAATATCAAGGTGCAATACAAACCAAATAAAAATAAGTCTAAGAGTCATCAACACATCTCAAAGAGTAGAAAAAACATATATATACAACTCAGGAAAGATAACTGGAAAAAATCCAGGCAAATATCCTAGCTATCTAACTAGGCACTACTGGTGTCTCCTTTAAGCTAGCAGAATCCTCCTGGTGATCCGGGTCACAATCGTCAACAATGCTGCTCCATAATAGGTCATGCAGAAATCTTCCAAACCCTCTGAAAAATATATCCAGTTAAGATTGGAACAAAGTACATAACTCTGAAAGTAGTTTCATTGCATGGTAGAAAATATATATAACAATAGAATAATATACATGATGTACTGGAATAGAAATACAAAGAAATAGAGAAATAACATCATGAAAATATAAGGAAACTAAGTACATGAATAAGATAGAGAAACATGTTAACTTAAAATGAACACAAGTGATTTAGAGCACAAGTTAGTTATGTGATTGGTTTAGGTTGTACATGATTATTCTATGGTAACTGATTATACGTGAAGGTATAATCGACATATACATGATTTAACTAAGGATTTAATCACATAACTACATTCTACTCATTGCCCCAATCATACACATGGATCTGATCATGGCATGTTACGTACATGATTGTTGGTTTGCACATGAAGCATATGTAAGAACATGAGAGTATATGAGAGCACATGAGAGTACATGAATAATACGAATACAAGGAGTACACGAACATGACATACCGATGTACCGATAAGGGATAACATCTCCTGACAAATCATTTAGTATCAATCCATGTAACAATGTGTCAAAATCAAGTAAAGTATATAGAGCATGAAAACAATGGAGGTAGGTACTCGCTTGATATCTGAAAAAACTAAGTATCGATATCTGAATTGGTGTCACAAAGACCTATTATGAAATTATTGAGTTACAAAGTGTTCTAGAGTAAACAATGTATTTAAAATGCATTAATTATATGCTGCCAGGCCTCTTAGGTCATGGAAGTCGGATTAGGTCAACTCTAGGTCAAACTTGGTTGAATGAGTCTATATTAGTTAACAGGTAAGATATATATATATATATATATATAATTATATATATAATATATATATATATATCTATATATATAATATATATATATATATTATATAGGCACTAATATATGTTAACTGATAACATAGCCTTATCCTAAAAACTGGCACACTAAATCATACATAGCTAATGCCTTATCACCCTATATTAATAGAGGCAAAATGCATCCTATAAACTGATAATCCATATAGGCTAGAGGACTGATACAATAGTAGTATAGGACTGAAACTATGAAATAAAGGACTGAGATATAGCTTAACCCTTAACTGATGCATGAATGCATCTAAGAATAATTCATATGACTATTAAGTTATAAAGGACTGAACCAAGGGTACATCATAATTACTGATACTTGATACTTGCCCATATCTACATTGACTGCTACTAAATGAAACCCTCTACTGTACTTATTGTAGGAATAATGGCACCTCGAGAGAGGGGTGAATAGAGTACAGCGGAAATATTTAGCAATTAAAATTTTACTCTAATCAGGTGTAGCAATATATATAAATAATTGCAAGTAAGTTAGTAAATCAGGGTGAGAAAGCAATACACAAAGACACCAAATTTATACTGGTTTTCCTCTGTGAGGAATAGTCCAGTCTCGAGTACTCAACCCGATGTTTGAATCCACTATTTGAAACAGAGATTACACCACGTATTTTGCTCCGTAGAACACGCCAACTTCACCACCGTCGTGTCTTATCCGAAGCCACGAACAAACTTCAACACCTTTCTGAAGAAAGCTTTTTATACGCGAAGCTTGTACAACTCGAAACTCTTACTTGAAAACCATCGGCTTAGAAGAATAGAGTTGACTTGGAGGTTTGAAGATTAAAACTTTAGGAATGGAATAGAAATCTTAGGAATAGATAGAGAAGATGAAGATGAATCTGTGTTTAGAAATGAATTTTGTTTCTCTATTTATATATTTTCTAGGGGAGTTCGGGAATCGGTACCCTAACGTTCAAAAATTCAAACGTTGGAGATCCACAAGAATAGGTAAACCTTCTGACCAGGAGTGAATTCTGCTGACCGAGTTTGGTCCGAGTTCGGGCAGAACTCTGGCCGAGTCCGGTTAGCCTAATTCCAGGGCAGTTTTGGGTTTGGATCTGGTTTGGTTTAGGACCAAATCAGGAATTTGTTTGGTTCAGTTTAGGAATCAAGATGGATTGGTTTAGGATAGACTTCTAATTGCCAGTGATACATAATAAAATCTTAGAGACGACACAATTTGCATTCTTCTTTTCTTTTCATATCGAGATTGATGATAATGTGACAAAACTACGATTAATACTTAAGAAAAAGTTCAGCTTGAAGTGGAAGTAGACTGATGAGTACGGAAGGTACGTAGTAGTAGCTTTTGTCCGTCAAAAAAATGGTACAATGCTCAATGCCCCCGTAGTGTACGATCAAGTCTTATTACTCCCCGTAATAAAACATTCTCTTGAATCTGTATCTGTAGAGTCTAAAACAAAATTTCAAACCAATTAGTAATACAGTAAATAATCATCAGAAATCATAAGTTGTATCCAAGATGAATCAAATATAAATGAATCTTATCTAAATCAATCTTACTGAATTTTATCAATCTCAATCAATCTTACTCCCCCGTTTGTTATAATAGCAAAATGGATAACAATATTAAACCACAAAGCATAATAGAATACATGCATGGAATAATGGAAATACTAGCATAAACTGAAAAAAGTTTTGCATACATCACAGAGAAAAGGAAAATGAAAAGGTCATAAATGATAATGCTTGAAAGAAGCATTTATCACTAATACATGCCAACTAAAATAAAGTCAAAGCATAACAAAGTCACTGAACTATCACGAGAAAAACAAATCCTTAACTATCATCCTCATCATCTACAAGCAGAGTACCAGAAGGACCGGCCTCAGCAGATCGGTTGGGATCATATCAAGCATCCGCAAGGTCAAAGTAACGCTGCACCTCACAGTCATCAATACGATAGCCAAGCCGGGTCGGATCACGAACCATAGGAATGGGGCCTCTAGGGTTGTGAGCAAGGCTATACGACAAATTATGAACCATGTTCGAGATGGCTTAGAGCTGAAGGGTAGTACGAAAATCCATAGCACGGAACTGATCCAGCATGAGAGTCTGAAGGGACTCAAGAGTAACACCGACAGGAGGATGAGTAGCCTGAGAATCAGTGGAAGTGGGAGTGACTACCGGAGGGGAACCTGTGCAGGCTGAGCTGGGCGAGACGAAGAAAGATATGCAGGAGCAGCATCCTCAAGACAGTCCTAAGATGACACAAAATACTGAAGATGATAGGAGGCACATCGCATATAGAAGGGTCGCGAGGAAGTATTGCGACAACGATCCATAGGAAGATGATAGTCTTGGAAAGACTAAAAGAAACATGAAAGATGATAAATCGATAAGAGTTCAAGTTAGAAAATCTCATCCGTGGCAGTGTTTTCTTAGGAAGGATAGTGGAGAATACCATACGATGGAGATCATAGAAGTAGTTGTTTATATGTCTAAGGCGAAGAGTGCCATGGGGCCGAGGATTCGGTTCCACAGAGCGAATCACGAAAGGAATCAAAAGTTGTCCCTCGGGAAACTCAACAGAGGTGATTTCGACAAGTGCTTCCACTTCGTGGGTACGTGAAGAATGATCGCTAAAATCATCGACATCAAACTCGATGTCGACTCCACCAACTTTTGATTCATCGTGCCCTTTGTGACCGAGAAATTACAATAGAACATGCGAATGGCGTTGGTATAAACAGGAAAGATGGATTGAACTAACTCTAGCAAATGATGGTATGTGAATGCACTAGAGTGATCAGGAAATAACGTAAAGTGATAGGAGCGCCCGGACAAAATTTTCTTTTATGAAAGTCCGTGAACCAAGAGTCCGAAGCTTCTTGGGACACAAAAATAAATTCATCGAAGAAATCTCCGTCGGGTCTCGAAGGAGTGTAAAGAGAAAATGAGGTCGCCTCATGAGGAGTCGAGGATGAACCTTCATCAACTTTTCTCTTATTTTGAGAAGAAATTGGTTGTTTGGGATCCATATGAAAAATTGAACGAAAAGACAAGAGAGATATATACCGAAATTGATGGTAGACAGTACAAGAGAACCTCGAGAGAGCTCCGAATCCGAAGTTTGAGAGCTTGAAGAGCTTGGATGAGGGAGAACAAGGAGGTTTGGGTTAGGGTTTTCGGTAGGGTTTGATGCTATTGTGATGAGGAAAAAGATGAGAAAAAAGGATTAAATAGAAGGGGGCTCGGCTGTCCAGCTTTTGTTTGAAATCCCCCAGACCGAGTTCGGCCAGAACTCTGACAAATTCGATCTCCAGGGTTTCAAGATAGTTGTTGGAAACAGTGTGATAGTTTTTAACATGAATACAAAAATAAATTAGAATTAATTGTGTTGAAGAAAATAATTTAATATTTATTAATTAATTATCCATAAATTTTCATAAGTACTTTAGGTTAGCTGTAGGGGCCGGGTCCCAGCTAGCGGTAGTCCGAAGACTAGTACACCGTGTCGCTTCAGGTTATTTACACCTGTGTGACAGAAGGGCCCTTTCGGCTTATAACCAAAATAAATTAGCGAATTCATATTCATTTAATAATAATATTATATTATATTACCTCAACATCCAGAATTTCTAATTCTTTCGTATAAAGTTAAAACGATCTTCAGCCAAAGGCTTTGTGAAGATGTCAGCTAGTTGATGTTCAGTATCAACAAATTCTAAAATAGTATCACCTTGCAAAACATGGTCTCTTAAAAAATAATGTCTAATTTCTATGTGTTTAGTGCGTGAATAACATATGGGATTCTAGTGAGATTAATAGAGCTAGTGTTATCATAGTAAATAAGAATATGATGAAAGGATAATTGAAAATCTTCCAGAGTTTATTTCATCCACAAAATTTGTGTACAACGTCCTGCAGCTATATACTCAGCTTCAGTAGTTGATAATGCAACTGAATTTTGTTTCTTAGAAAATCAGGAGACTATTGACTTTCCTAGAAAATGACATGTACTACTGGTACTTTTATGATCGACCTTGTATCCAGCAAAATTTGCATCCGAGTAACCTATCAGGTCAAACGAATCAATTTTGGGATACCAAAGACCAGTTGTCAAAGTTCCTTTAAGGTATCGTAAGATACACTTAACAGCACTTACATGTGATTCTTTAGGACAAGCATAATATTTAGCACATAAGCATACCGCAAACATAATGTCTGGATGACTAGCAGTTAAGTATACTAAACTACCAATCATACCTCTGTACTTACGTATGTCGGCTGGTGTACCACTTTCATCTATATCAAGCTTTGTAGACGTTGCCATTGGAGTGCCAATAGGTTTGACATTTTCTATATCAAATTTCTTTAGCAAGTCTTTTGTATATTTGGCTTGATTAATAAAAATCCCTTGTGAGCGCTGCTTAATTTGAGTCCAAGGAAGAATGTTAATTCTCCCATCATGCTCATTTCGAATTCACTCTGCATACACTTAGCAAACTCGTTACATAGCATCTCATTAGTAGCTCCAAAGATTATATCATCTACATATATCTGCAGTAGTAAAACATTTTTGTCCAAAGATTTTATAAACAAAGTTGAATCAACCTTCCCTTTTGAAAAATCGTGTTCAAGTAGGAAAGAACTAAGACATTCATACCATGCATGGGATCCTTGTTTGAGACCGTAGAGAGCTTTCTGAGCTTGAATACGTGATCGAAAAATTTAAAATCTTCAAAGTCTGGAGGTTGTTTTACGAAAACTTCTTCTTTTATAAAATCATTTAAAAAGCACTTTTAACATCCATTTGAAAAAGTTTTAAACCATGAAAACTTGCAAAAGCATAAAGCATACGAATGGACTCTAATCTAGCAACTGAAGCATATATATCATCATAGTCAATACCTTCTTCTTGATTATAGCCTTAAGCTACTAGACGTGCTTTGTTGCGTGTGATTGAGCCATTCTCATCTAACTTATTTCGGAACACCCACCTAGTACCAATGATCGGATGATCAATAGGTCTGGGAACAAGTTCCCAAACGATTCCATTCAAACTGGTTAAGTTCTTCTTGCATAGCAGAAATCCAAAATTTATCAGAAAAAGCTTCTAAAATATTCTTAGGTTCAATTTTGGAAATAAATGCAACATTTGCTATTACCAATTGTCTTGAGCTAGAACGAGTGCTTACGCCTTTTGACACATCACCGACTACCAGGTCTTCGGGATAGTCTGGTGTAAATCGTATACGTTTCGACAACTTTCCAGAAAAGATGTGGAAGTATCTTCTGTTGTGGGAGTTTCTTCTTCATTGTCACTATCGTATTGTCTTATGACATTTAGCTCATCGAACTTGACATTGATTGATTCTTTAACAATAAGTGATTTCTTATTGAATAGCGTTTTGCCGCATATCCCAAGAAAATTCCTTCATCAGCTTTTCATCAAATTTTCCCAACTTGTCTTTTGTATTTAGAATATAACATCTGCATCCAAAGACCTTGAAATAGCTAATATTAGGAGTTCTATTAAACCATAATTCATAAGGAGTCTTTTTATAGATAGGTCTAATAAGAACTCTATTCGATACATGACATGCTGTATAGACAGCTTCTGCCCAAAAGTATTTAGGAAGATTGTACTGATTAAGCATAACTCTGGCCATATCACCGAGAGTTCTGTTCTTCCTTTCTACAACTCCATTCGCTGAGGAGTTCTGGGACAAGAGAATTTATGAGATAATCTATTTGAATTACAGTAAGACTTGAATTCATGGTTATCAAATTCTCCTCCATGATCACTTCGAACACGAGTAATCATGAATCCTTTCTCGTTTTGTACCTTCTTAGAGAAAGATACAAACTCGGAAAAGGTCTCATTCTTATTTGCAAGAAAATAAACCCAAGTATATCGTGAATAGTCATCGACTATCACGTAAGCATAAAGTTTTTCGTCAAGACTGGCTACTCTACTTGGTCCAAACAAGTCCATATGAATTAATTGCAGGGGTCTAGAGGTACTTATAGCGTTTATTGATTTGAAAGATGATGTAGATGCCTTATTCTTCTCACAATCAGCACATATCATATCTTTCTTGAAACGTATTTCAGGTAAGCCTCTTACTAGTTTCTTGGTGGACAATCTTGCAATCGTGTCCATGTTTGCATGACCAAGACGCATATGCCAAATCCGGCTTTCGTCTTATGTTGTAACTAGACACTTTCCTGTATTGTTAGTCTTTTCTGACAAATATAAAACATATATGTTTTCCTCTCTTATTGCCTCAAAGGAAATTATTCCAGAGGTTTTATTATAAACAAAATATTTATTTTTAACAAAATTTATTCCATAACCGTGATCAACTAATTGACTGATACTCAATAAGTTATGTTTTTATTCTGTTACTAAGCAAACATTTTTAATAATAGGAGAGGGAGAGATACTTATGTCACCAATGCCAATGATATTACCTTTAAGATTGTTTTCAAAGGAGACATAACCTTCTTTCTTCATCAATAGAGTTGCAAACAATTTATCGTCACCTGTCATATGCCTGGAGCAACCACTATCGAGTATCCACTTGCTTTTAGTGGGAGGAGGAAGGTCCACCTACAACACACGTTGAAGATGTAACCTTTGGTACCCACTTTCTTGAGGGTCCTGATGTATTAGCTTTTGGAACCCATTTATACACATTCATATCTACTAGCTTTCTAATCTTACACTGTGGTGACACATGTCCTTTTAATCCACAATAATGACATGTAGCAAAAGTGTTAGTGCTAGGTTTTGTTTGAAAAACATGCTTTTGAGTTTTTGAAAAGGTGTGTGTACTCGTGTTGTGTGGAAACATGTATATATAAGCATGATTTCTAACATTACCAGGTGTGTTGTTAGTGTGGTATTTTTGTTTAGACTTCTGACTAGTGTTTATCTGAGCAATTGGTCTAGCGACTTGTTTGCCCAGTTTTATCTCTAACTTTTTAGAGTTGTCATTGGCTTCATTTAATTTGGCTATGAGTGTATCTACTTTTTGAATAGCAATGTTATACTTCTTTTTCTCTAGTTCATAGAGATCGTTAAGTTTTGCATTTTCTTGATTTATTTTTTCAAGCTTTTCAAGAGAATCATGCAGACTCAGCCTTAAAGAAGTAATCTCATTGGTGTCAATAGAAGAATCTTTAATATCTTCTAAAATCCTAGATTGCTTTGAAAATTCAGCCTGTACAAATTTTAGCTCTTTCTTAACATTTTTGTACATGTCTCTCATTTTTTTTCTGATCGGCCAATAGATCAGAGAAAGCCTCACATAATTCATCAAAAGTAAATTCTTCATAGAGAGGGTTAGTTATTACCTTAGCATCTGTAGCCATGAAGCATAGGTTTGCTGAGCTTCGAGAGTTGTCTTCTTCTTCAGAGTCACTAGCCTCGCTTTTACACTAGATACTACTGTTTGCATAGTTTTTGGTTGCTGACCTTCTCTTGCTTGTCTGATCATTTCTGCTTGTTTGATCGTGTCTTCTTCCTTTTTCTTATAACATGGCAATCCTTCTTTATGTGACCTATTCTTTTGCAGCTGAAACAAATCGGTTCTTTGTCATCTTTGAAGTCCTTATTCTTCTTGTTTGACTTCTTGTGTCTGAGAAATCTTCTGAAGTTCCTTGTTATCAGGGCCATTTGCTCATTGTCCGAGTCGTCTGATTCACTCTTGTCGTCAGAGATTATTTTGTGATTTGCCTTGAATGCTATTGTCTTCTTTTTCGGGTGTTGATCTTCGAAATCTTGAAGGTCCAACTCATGTGTCATGAGCTTTCCAGTCAGGGTTTCAAGATTCATTGTCGAGAGATCATTTCCTTCTATAATGACCGTTGCTTTTGGATTCCATTTTTTTGGTAGTCCACGAAGAATCTTTCGAATCTTTTCATGATTGCTGTAATCTTTGCCAAAGGAAGCTAGAGGATTAACAATATCTAAAAATCTAGTAAACATAGCAGTAATAGTCTCATTAGGCTTCATTTTGAATGCCTCATATTTTTGTGTAAGTCGTGAGATTTTGGATTCCTTCACTTGTGAAGTACCTTCATGAGTAACCTCAAAAAGTTTCTAAACCTCGTTAGACGTGGCGCATGTAGAGACTCTATTGAACTCAGTTTTATCAATAACACAGAATAAAGCATTGATGGCCTTTGCATCAAGACTAGCTTGTTTTTTCATTATCGGTGTATCTATCAAATGGTTTGTCAACTAGAACACCACCTATCATAATAGGTTGAGGTTTCTTATAACCATTGACGAAAATCGACCATAAATCGAAATCAAGTGGCTGAGGAAAAAGCTCATCAGTGTCTTCCAGTACGTGTAATTTGTGCCATCAAATAAAGGTGGCCTATTGGTTGACTGACCTTCACCGTTACTTGAAAATAGGGATGCCATATCTCAAGGAGTGTTAATTCCGTCGAGAGAAATCTGCTTTGATACTAATTGTAGGAACAATGGCACCTCTAGAGGGGGGGGGGGTGAATAGAGTGCAGCGGAGAATATTTAGCAACTAAAATTTAACTCTAAGCAGGTGAAGCAATATATATATAAAATAATTGCAACTAAGTCAGTAAAATCAGGGCGAGAAAGCAATACGCAAAGACAGTAGATTTATACTGGTTTTCCTCTGTGAGGACTAGTCCAGTCTCGAGTACTCAACCCGATGTTTGAATCCACTATTTGAAATAGAGATTACACCACATGTTTTGCTCTGAAGAACACGCCAACTTCACCACTGTCGTGTATTTATTCGAAACCTACAAAAAAACTTCAATACCTTTCTGAAGAAAGCTTTTATACGCCAAGCTTGTACAACTCGAAGCTCCTACTCGAAAACCACCGGCTCTTAGAAGAATAGAGTTGACTTGGAGATTTGAAGATTAAAGCTTTGGGAATGGAATAGAAAGCTTAGGAATAGATAGAGAAGATGAAGATTGAATCTTTGTTTAGAAATAAAATTTTCTTCTCTATTTATATGTTTTTCTAGGACAGAGTTCGGGCAGAACTCGGTACCCTAACGTTCAAAAATTCAAACGTTGGAGATCTACAAGAATAGGTAAAGCTTCTGACCAGGAGTGAATTCTGCTATCCAAATTCGGGCAGAACTCTGGCCGAGTCTGGTTAGCCTAATTCCAGGGCAGTTTTGGGTTTTGGATCTGGTTTGGTTTAGGATCAAATCAGGAATTAGTTTGGTTTGATTTAGAAATCAAGCTGGGTTTGGTTTAGGATAGACTTCTAATTGCTAGTGATTTCGATTCACAAATAATCTAGACACAATAAATAGAAAAGTAAAGAATAAATAATAAAATCTCAAAGACGACGCAATCTGCATTCTTCGTTTCTTTTCATATTGAGATCAAAGTTTTAAGACACTTATCGAAATCGGTTTGACTATGGCTAAATATGCTAACACTTATATATATAATGTATCAAGGACTGATACAACAACTAACTGGCACTGAATTGAAGGGGAAGACTCAAGCCTATGCATTAACTGACACGAATGTAATAACAAGGACTGAACATGCTAACAAGGAACCGAACCTAAACTTCTATATGACTGTTAGCCTCTCCAAACAAGCCAAGCCCCTATATGATCTGTCCTAATGGCAGCTTGCTGCTGCTACAGTGCTCGATCCTAACTCATCCTCCTACCAATGACTGTTACAAATGTAGGAGTATTAAAGCCTCCCCTGCCTGAGTACATTGACTGATATAGCCCTTTATTAGGACTGAAACTAACATATGTAGGACTGAACAAAGTGTATAAGAATAAACCTATATAGCCTATGACTGATAACACTATCCCCCAATCTACATTGACTAATACCAATAAGTAGGACTGAATAATGAGTAATTTGGGGACTGAAACATACATTAAATATGGTTGTACATGATATGGGCTAACCCGAGCCTATATCATGACTGATACGAATAGACAACAAGGACTGGAACAAATGGACTGATACAAACCAGTAGAGTAAGGGACTGAACTAAATGGTTTATACAAGGACTGAACAATTAATACAAACAAGGACTGGACCTTATAACTGAGATAATCCCCCATCTCAACTCCAATTAACTAATACCAATATCAGTATTGGACTGATATCAATAGGTGAGAACAGAACAAGGAGACTGAGGTAATACCCCTTAAATCAGACTATTATAAGGTATTAATATAATTGATACTAATAACTGATACAAGGGTCTAACAAGGACTGATACAAGAATGAGATGTAAGGACTGAAATATATCTTAGGACCGATCATCAAAAACTGATACAATGTGAGTATGCGACTGAACAAAAGACTAAACGATAAGGACTGAACCTATTATATAACAAGGATTGAAAAATGGTAAATTGGGAACTGAAACAAGGATATTAGATATTGAACAAATGAGACTAATCAATGACTAAACAAATATAATAGTAGGCTGACTGATACATAGAAAGTATGGACTGAACAATATAACTGATATAAAACTCTTGATAGATGACTGAACAACATGTATAGGACAAAGACTGAACATGTGGACTGAAACTAAATCAATTAGGGCTGAACAAAATAGATGTCTGATATAATATCCAACCAAGGACTGAACAATATCCTAAAAGCTGATACAATTATGAAGGCAATGAATGAACTAAAACAAAGGACAAAACAATATGGGACTGATCATATATCAATGCTTGATACAAAACCATTCAGTCCAAAACACAACAGTCCATATGTATACAACATTCCATTCTTTTTAAGTGCACCAATCCTCAACCTATAAACAGTCCAAAATATAGCAAAAAATCCTAATCATTACAAAAATAGTCTCCTATATATATTAAAATAGTGCCAAAAAGTCCACAACCCCCAACCAATTCAAACACATCAACTTCATTCCTAATTACTAGATAATCTTACCAATGCTTAATCTATAGCAATGCACTCATAATAAAAAAGTTTAAAACTGAATTTATATCATTGAATGCTCTTTTGACCATTTTGTCAAACACTTGGCATGCGGGGCGAACACGTGGTGACACGTCCATGATACGCACTACAAATGGATCCAAACTTGACCTAAAGCACACCCACATATTCTAAATTACCATTATGACCTAATAAACCTATTCACAAACCCTAGAATTGCTATTGTTGAATTTTCTTCCAATTTGGGTCAAACACAAAGTGGAAAGTCTCTAAATGAAAAGGGAAGAGTCAAAACTCCTCACCATTGGCAAATCTAATGCATGGGGGTTCCTATTTGATGCATCTACACTATTTACTACAAATTAAAGGGTTTAGAATGTATTTTACCTTTTGGTAGATGAATTCCCAATGAAAAAGCTCTAAGGTCCAAAAGCCCTCAAGCTCCAAGTGCTCCAACCTTCCAAGCCTTACTTCTAGAGCCCTCTACTCTCCAAGGAAAAGTGAATGAGACCAATTTTGGTTGATTTGAGCAAGGTTTGATGGTGGAAATAATTTGGGAAAAAACTTCCAAACTAGGGTTAAGGTTTCAAATGGAAAGATGAAGAAGAAGAAGAAGAAGTTATTCTTCTTATAGCTAGGGGGACTCATGTTGGCCGACAACTCTAGGGTTTTGGCTAGCGTTTGGCTATGTTGAAATGTCTAGGAAGCCCTCTCACAATGTGATGACAAGTTTAGGAAAAAAGGTCTTTTCTTCTAATTAGATATTTAGCCTAATCTTCTAATTAGATATTTAGCCTAATCTTCTAATTAACCTCACTAGCAAACTAGAGATTAACTAAACTTAATGAAATAGGTTTGATGATTGTCTAATCTCACTAATTAAGTCTACTAGGGTCATGACAACTATTCTAACTAATGGCTAACCAATAATCATGTTAAATAATATAGCATATGAACTATATTAAATATTATAAATAATCAATCCAAAATTATAATTACTAATTTTGTAAAAATAGATTTATCAATCAAAATATAATTTGAATTCACAATAATAACAAAAAATAGAAAAAA